>CM038230.1:10772316-11372316 GCA_021442155.1 Cymbidium sinense
CACATACTATAATAATATAGTATAATATACACAACATACTATACTACACACTATATTATACACTACACTATACTATATACTATATAACACTACATACTATATACTATACACTATACTATACAATATACTATACACTATACTACACTATACACTATACTATACACTATATTATACACTATACTACACTATACTACTATATTATACACTATACTATATAATATACTACACACTATACTACACTATACACTATACTATACACTATACTACACTATACTACTAACTATATTATACTATACTATATTATATACTATACTATACTATACTATACTATATTATATTATACATCATACTATACACTATACTAGACTCTATACACTATACTATGCACTATACTACACTATATACATTCATACCATAAAGACAACATAACACACTATTCATATAATATATGTAGTATATATACCATACCATACTATACTATACCATCACACTTAATTATATTATACTATAATTATATACCATACTATACCATACCATATAATTACCATACCATTATACCATACCATACTCATAACATTGGTACTTATACACCATATAATCTATACATACACTATACACTACTACTATACTATACATTATATCATATATAATATTATAATATACACTACACTACTACTATACAATACTATATATACTATAATATACTACATACTATATACACAATATTACACTACACATTACACAACACTACACTACATACTATACTATACTATGAAATATTATATACACTATATATAATATACTATAATATTATTATTATACTATAACTATACCATACACTATATATACACTATACACTATCATATTGTACTACATACTACATACAACATACTATATACTATACACTATACACTATACACTACTATACTATACTATACTATAATATGCTATATAATATACTATATACTATACTATACTACATACAACATACTACATACTATATATTATACTATACTACACTATATTATAATATATTATATTATATACTACACTATACTATACTATATACTATACTATACTATATTATATACTACTATACTATATTATACTATCTATATACTACAATATACTATACTATATACTACATTATACTATACTATATACTATACTATACTAAATTATACTGTACTACATATTATACAATACTATACACTACACTATATTATAATATACGCCATTAATTATATCTACACCATACCATAAGATACTATAAGATATACCAATCACCACACCATACCATACACCATACCATAATTATGTTACACCATATTATAATATTATATTATACCATATACCATATAACATAACATATAACATAAGTAAAGATAGCAAGATAGCATAATATAGTATAGTATGGCATACGCCATAATTTTCATGCACTATAAACCACACTATATTATACCACGCACATATGCAAGAAGGTATGATAAGATATGTAAGATATAAGATGAGTATACACCATAGCAGTAAGATACATTATATAGATAAGATAGCCAGGATATACCATATTACCATACCATAACAATATAATATATAACACCACCTTAAAAGCATAGATATTATATAAGATAAGAAGGTAGCAAAGATGCAAGATAAAGAGCAAGAAGGTAAAGGTAAATGTACATACCATATACCAACCATAATTATTACATAATCATACCACATACACAATACATACCAATTATACCATACCATAACATCATATACATATACAATTATATACCATTTGTAGTGCTATAATATAAAGTGTAAAGTGTATACTAGTAGATATAATACACCATACCAATTTAATATAACACCATGCATGCACCATAACATAAAGATAAGATAAGATAAGATATGATACCATATTATATAACATAACAAAGAATATAATAACATTTTAGTAGTAGACATACCATACAATTACATACCATAATATATATACCACATCATAAAGATTACCATACCACTATATGAAAACATACCATATACCATACATATATTATACAAGAAGATAACATAATACAAGAGAAGATACACCGCTAATACAAGTGTCATGTGTGTGCAAGTAGTATAACATTCATTAATACTATACCTCACAACACAATAATCATAATATATAGTGTGCAGGCATATAGTGTAATATACATAGTTATAACATATATACACAATATCACACCACACATACACGTAAGCATAATATAGTATAATATAAAGTGTATTATAACATACTATATTACATATAGTATAGATATATATGGTAGTATAGCATAGATATATACCATATACCACACAACACCAATACTATATAATATACCTCCATATACCATATATATAGCATTACATACCATACAATTACTACACCATTTAATATACACACACCATAATATTACCCAGATAATTATGTATAATGTGTAGTGTATAATATAGTGTAGTGTATAGTATAACATAGTAGTTATACTATATACTACACCATAATTATACACCACAATACACATAGATTCTAATATGTGTATAATATATGTGATAGTATAAAGTGTATAAAGATAAGTAGCTACATAATACATACACCATATATACTCACACCACACCATACCATATAATATCATATACAGATTATACCATATACCATACCATACCATACCAATAATAACCCAAGACCCACATACGTAGTAAGATATCATACACCACCATATATAGTATTATAGTTGTTATATAGTATTATAATATACACAACATAGCATTGCATAATATAATTATATAACACCATAACACTACCATATATATTATATAGTATTATAGTATATGTATGGTATAGTATATAAATATACACCATCATACACCATACCATATAATATAGATGTTGTGTAAGTGTATGTATACACACCACATATAATTAATATAATCTTATAGCATAGATAGCATATAGTGCAAGATGTACTCATGCATAAGGTATAAGGTATAATTACAGACTAGTATGGCATAAGATAAAGGTATAATATAGCGTAGTAACATATAATATACACCATACCATACCATAATATATAATTATATTATTACAAGACTATACAATTCATAGATAGTACCAAAGAACTATCCCGCCATATGTATGTAATAAAGATAAATGCTTAACTATACCATAATTCATACCATACATACAACACCAATATAACATTACACTTAACGCCACACCATACCACACACACACATTACAATGATAGTTACCGTGATAAATTATACCATATAATGTATAGTCTAATAGTAATATAATATAGTATAGTATCACACCATACCATACACAAGATACATAAGTTATTCGACACACGACCACATACATAGCATGTAGCTAGTAATATATATACACCATAACCATACCATGCACCATAAGTTATGCCATACCAACATGCAAGAGTAGTTACCATTATAATAGTCGCATAAGTAGAGCATAAGATAGCAAGATGTTATGTATAGTGTTATATTATACATATAATATAAATATAGATATGATAACATAACAATCACCATACCATACCATTATACACATACGCTGGTAGCATGCAAGTATACATATGTAATAGGGTAAAGTACCATACATATATACACCATACATACACCGCCAATCATTAATCAGATACACAAAAGAGTAGTATACATAGTCTTACAAGATAGATTAATCATTAATTAGAAGGTATGCATTATATAATACATAACACCATACAACAATAATCACCATACCATAAAGGTAAATGCATAATATATAGCAGTATAGTCCATATACATATATATATACAATATAACCATAATATAATAGTATTAGTAAGATATGCAAAGCATGTAAGATACAACCATAAATTATAATATATATATGATTAAACATATAGTATAGCAAGATACATACACCATACATATTATATAGCAAGTTATAGAATGCATACATACACCATAACCATACTAATTAAAGTACATACACAACACCATACCATATATACAAGATGCATGTCATATTATACACTATAACTTATACTACATTACACTATATATATGTGTATATGTTATATAGTATAATGTAGCGTACTATACTATATTATACTATACACAATATGGTGTATATACTAAGTATATTATAGTTACAGTATAGATATTGTTAACATAATATACCATCCCATACCATACACCATATAACATACCAAGAAGGTATATTTAAGATATGTAAGTGTACAAGATATAAGATAAGCGATGCACATAATATAATAGCATACAGCATAGTATATAATATAACAATATTACGTAATCATACCATATTTAATTATACCATAGATAGTAGTAGATAGTGTAAAAGTATACCATATATACCACAATCAGATAGATATTTACTATACATACTGTATCCCATACCATATACCATACCATAACCATACTATGTATACTCATGTACCAACAATACATTCATAATAATATATATGTAATATAATTATATACCATGCATATAGTATAGTGCAGAATTACATATTACCATAATATACATATGTAAAGTGTTATATAGATAATATATATAGTATTACATCACACCCATACCATACATACAATATTATATAGTGTAGTATTATTAGTATACATACTACACCATACACATACATAATATACGATAGTGTAGTATAACACCAAGACCATATATACCATAACCATAAAGATAATTATAACAATCACATAAAACACCATAACACTACTACAATGTAATATAGCATAAGATAACGTATTACTATTCATAGTATAACAAGATAGTATAATATATAATTACAATTATTACCATACCAACTATATAAGATGTGTAGTATTATAGTATAGCATAAAGCATATATAAGTATACAATATAAAGATATAGTAAGTGTGTAATATATTTTACATACACCATATACACATCCCAGTGCAAGAGTAAGGTATCCCACCATATTATATATAGTAACATATGGTATATGCCATAATATACCATCACATACCACACCATAACCGCATGCAACACAACATACACATAGCATGTATTATCATGCATACAAGATATGGCAAGGTAGCATTATAAAGATATACAAAGCATAAGTGCACAACATGTATGTAGTTAGGTAAGATAAGATAATATAAGATAGATCGTATTGCGTAATTATAATATATATCATATCCATACCATACACCACACCATACCATACAACATTTTCCCACAATAATATATTATATACCACCGCTATAGTAATATAGCAAAGGTTAATTATATACCATATACATACCATATATAGTAATAATATGTAAGCATAGTATATATGCATAAAGTGTGCAGTATACCATACACAATACAATAATGGCCAATAACATATTATACCATGGCGTAAAAGATAGCATACCACAATCAACATACACACTACCATACCATATACAATATATACCATATAATATACATACATATACACTATATAATTATACTATATTATAATATACCACACCTTCACTGCCAAGCAAAGCAATATAATATATACAAGGTAGATATATAACATAGCATAAAAAAAGTTGTTACACCATTATGTATGATACAATATACCATTACATTATACACCACATCAGTAACTATACCATATATACTGCATGTATACAGTAAAGATATTGTCATGTATGTTACGATACAGATATGGTTACATAATATAATATACATATTATACATAATATACATGGCCATACCACACTACACTATATTATACTATTTATTGTGTAATGTGTAGTGTAATATATAATGTAGTACACTAACACTACATAACACTATACAATAAGTATATAATATAGTAGTGTTATACTATATATAACACTACTATATTATATATGTATTGTTAGTATAAAGTATAGCATAAGATATATACCATACATTATAAGATACCATTATAACTACTAATTCAACATACTATAATTATACTATACCATATACCATACCACAAATAGTGCATATAGTATATAGTATAACGTAGTATAAAGATAAAAGATAACATACAAGATGTCATTATAACATATATACCATAACATAGAAGTAGTATTATATATTATAACTACAATATAGTTATAATATACATTACTATTACTACATAAGTACACTATATTACACTATATACCATACATACAAGACAATTACCATACCATATACCATACCAAGTATAGCATAATTACAGCAGTAATATGTAGTATTAAGATAAAGATAAGTCCGTAGTGTGTGTAGCATAGTGTATAGTAAAGGTATAGTATAAGATATACCATAATATATTATACATTACAATAACTACACCATACACCAAGCATAATAATAATATACACAATAATTACACACCATAATTACACCATACCATATAACACAACATAATATAAAATGTAAGTGTAACATATATAGCATAAGATAGCATAAGATAGTATATTTAGATATAAGATACAATATACAAGATATCCCAACTACACCATAATTATACCATACCATACCATATATACAAGATGCAAGATACCATACATATAGTTATAAACCAACACTATAATTATATACCATACATTAATGTTAACACATACCAGCCAACATATATACCATAAGCATAAGAAGCAAGATATGCATAGTACAAAGAATGGCATAGCTTATATAAGATGCATAATATACCATAACCAATTATACGCCATACCAATATGTTATATAGTAGTCTTTTACATAAGATTACACCATACTATAATAGGTTATATACCATACACATACATATACACCATACCACACCATACCATGTCACATATATCTACATAGATAATTTTATACAACAAATGCAAGTTATGTAAAGATATAGATAATCATATATATACCATGCTAATTATACAAGATACAAAGGTAAGCATAAAGTGCAAGATAGTGTATAGTATAGTATAGTGTATATATTTGTAGTATATATTATATATACTATTGTCATAATATAATATATACATATATGCAAGATATACAAGATATAATGTACACAAGATAACATGTTATGTAAGTGTAACCATATTATATTCTCCATATACCATACCATATATAATATAGCATAAGATAAGTTGGTAGCATAACGTATAGTATGTATAATATTCATACCATAATATACACAAGCATGTGTATAACATAAGGTATAAGTAGCGTATTATAGCATGACACACATACTAATATAAGCTATTACCATACCATATACTATACATACACTCATATATATATATAATTATATACCAAGAAGAGATATATATAATATAGCAAATTACAAGATATACCACCATAACACCAATATCATATCTGATAACATAAGATATATGTGACACAATAAAGTATATACATACGCCATACCATACCATAAACATTACTATATACACAACACCACTATACCAACATACACCAAGATAACACCACTATATAACATAACACCACTAATATAAACATAAGATAAGATAAGCAAGTAAAGATAGCATGTACAGAGTATGGCACAATATAAATAGTTTACATACCATACCATAATATCATACATGTGTATAATATAAGATATTAACACATACACTACTACAAGTGTCATGGATATACCATACACATTACACTACCATACCATACCATTATATAATATATAACATCACTATATTATAAATATACTGGTGAATATAACCACACTATAATTATACCATACCATACTATACTATACCATACCATACCACACTATTCACTATATTACAGATTATACACCAAAATATTATAAGTATATTAGTATATATTAATTACACCACTATTTTATAATATACTCACACACTACTACAAGTATATTATATACCATACCATGCTACACCATACCATAATATATACAATACTATATGGTATATTACATTACCAACAATCAGACAATTACCTGCACTATATACTAATGATAGTTGTGTACAATACAACATAATATACATGCGATAAGTACAATAATATACTTGTGCTGATAATATAGGTTGTATCATACATAACATACTTGTGCATGTATATACCATAACCATTATTACTATTATACCATACACCATACACTATAATAATAATATACCATTAATCATACCATACAACATACCACACCAGCAGTATAGTATATGTGCATAGTAACAGTATAGTGGTTTGCGTATGCAAGATATAGTGCGTATAATATATTGTTACATACCATACCATATACACTATATACAACACTACTATACCATACCATACCATACCATGTAGTAAGTTATAAATACACACCACACCATACACATAATCGTAGTGTTATAGATAGATAGTAAGATTATAAAGAATAATGTATATCAGATACATAATACAATACTTTTTACGACTATTATTAACCATACCATACCACATACCATACAAAGATGCTGCATAACATAGCATATATAGCATAATTCATTACAAGATAAGATGTTGCAGCATAATATGTACCATAATATACCACATAAAGTGTTAAAGTTATAAGATGGCAACATTATATCAATATATATCCAACCATAATATAACAAAGTAGCTGCGTATATACATAGGTATATGCATAACATATAACATACATGTAGATAAAGGTATTACATAAATACAGTTGCAATAAGAATATAATAAAATCAACAATAACTCACTATTACACACCATACCATATACCACATACACCATATAACACATAGCATAGATAATATAATATAGTATATAATATATACACCATTATATAAGTAGATAATATATATAATATTTACATGAGTATAGATACCACAATATCACTATTAATACACCACATACATACCATACCATAAATTAGATAACATAACATAAAGTGTTATGTATATGTCAAAGTGTAGCGTAGTATATAGTGTAGATCAATACAACATATATATTATACCATCACCATACCATAAGATGTCACGGTAATAAAAGATAATACAAGATAACATAGCATGCAAACAAGTGTAGCATAAGGTTACAGTGCAAGAAAAGATAAGATGTAAATATATATATAGCCGAAGATTATATTATATATACATTACACTACCCATAACAAGCATAAGAAGATAAAATAAGGCATAAGATATATGTCAGATAAATTATACCATACAATATAAGGTAAGATAAAGATAGTACAAGATGCATAAAGATACGTAATAGTAATATATGTGCGTATTAGTATAGCATAATATAGTTACTATACCATAATATAACACAATGTTACTACCATACAAAGATTAATATATAAAGCAAGATAGCATATTTATATATGTAAAGAGTGTTGTTAGTATTAACACTACACTATATCATAGTATAACACTACTATATAACAATATAGTATAGTGTAGTGTAATATATGTATACACTATACTATACTATAGTAGTATATACAATACACTACACTATTATACAAACTATATTATATTATACTATACTTATATACCAAATACACATGCCATATTATATATTTTTAGTATAATATTGTATAAGATATAATATATTATGTATAATATACTATAGTATAATATAGTGTATTATATTAGTGTATACACTATACATAACACTATAGTATATACTACAATACACTATACGCTACTATACTATTACTATACTATACTATACTATACAATACTACACTATACTATATACTACACTATTTATTTTTTTTCATTTAAATTAAATAAATAGTTGAATTTCAAAAAGATAAACCAACAACGCCATGATTGAATGGATTTAAATTCAGATAAATGTAATGGTTTCTTATGAGGTATGGTTAGATGTTTTTTAGATAATTATAATATTTAAATAATAACTTGATATATTAAATGTGAAATGTTAAGTTTAACATTATTTTACTTTAAAATAGGATGAACTTAAAAAGATTAAAAAAGTTATGATTTGCTTTCTTATCATTTCTCTAAACCATTAAATAATTAATAACTGTATGCGAGTAAATTTGCCATTATTTAGCGACGACATTAAAATAAATTTTAAATACTATTTATAAAATTATTATTGAAAATTATCAGAAAAATTAAATTATTGTTATCATCTATTTAATGATATTATAACATTTTTATAGATGCAATGAAAGAACTCTTTAATGGATACTTCAAAGTAATAACTTATTAAAAAATAGATTTACATACATTAAAAAAAAAAACTTCAGACAGGAATATGTACCGTTTAGATCTTAATTTTTATAAATCATAAAGCATAATTCATTTTTAAATATTTCACTTCCTATGTGCATAATTTAAGATATAATATATGAACTATTTATGAAATGCTAGATATATCAACAAAATCTTAACTTCCCAAACATTTCGGCCTTGTTTGGAATCAAATTTTTTTATATTTTATAATTTTATTTTTAAAAACAGAAAAAAGAGTTTGTTCATCTCTTTTATTATTTTATTTTTCTATTTTAAACAAATTTATTTTTTGTTTTCAAAATATTAAAAATATGTCAAATCTGTTTTTTTTCTTTATTTTTAAAACATCCCGTCATATTTTTCAGATTTTAAGATATTAGATTTTATTTTATTTTATTATATTATATAATAATGTTAATTTTAATTGATTTAATTTAACAAAATTTATCTTGAATGCAGAATAATAATAGATTAATTTTAATATATCATATATATATATATATATATATATATATATATATATATATATATATATATATATATATATATATATATATATATATAATATAAATTTAAAATATATTAATTTTTGATTGATTCTAATTAAGTTTAACTTGATTATATAATAATAATAATAATAATAATAATAATGATAATAATAATAATAGTTTAACTTACTTGATCAATAATTATTATTAAAATATATTTATATCTTTCATAAATTTTATATTTCATAAAAATTTAAATATATACTTAATTATTTTACATTTAATATTTATGCATCAATTCCTATAAATATATTTCTTTTACATTTTCAACATTTAAAATGCATTAATGTACTTTGTTTTATAAGTAGATATTTTTTTAGCAACATCTGCGATAATCAAAATAATATTGACTCAAATCATGTGATATCGCATTTATAGCTTGTTTGATAAATTTTTATATTTTGAATTTTTCTAAGTTATTCTTTTTAACGAAGTAATGTATTATTTTGATAATTATTTAAATCTAATTTGTGTGCATCACTTTCAACAATTATCGTCATTACATTTGATCCTATTTAAGCAATAGAACAAATATATAAATCAACATCTATCACCGTCATTTGTATCGTCAAATATTTTTTTGTTTTATGTTAAAATAAAAAAATATCAAACATATTTTATTTTATTTTAAAATTATATATATATATATATATATATATATATATATATATATATATATATATATATATATATATATATATATATATATATATATATATATATATATATATATATAAAGTAGTCCCAAATAATCTCTTAAAGTGTAATAATTAATTTTATTATTTTATTTTTTCCATTAAAAAATTTAAAAAATAACAACTACATATATATATATATATATATATTTAAAACTAAAAATTCATAAAAATATCAAATATATTTTTATTTTCACATAAAACAAAAATAAAAATTTGTAAACAAAAAAATAAAAAATAAAAAAGAAAAATGATCCCAAACAGCCCCTTCACTTTTATTATGAATTCAAATTATGTCACAATGTATTAAAATTTTCTGAAATTGTCAATACACTAATAACCCGCATGCTTATAAGTTCTCTATAAAATACTTTGGCGCCTTAATTTTATTTACTCATTCAATTCAAGCAACAATGTATGAGCTATTTAAAAAATTATATACATATAAAACCTTTTACTTCAATTTTTATGTGTAATTTAAGTCGCACTGTCTGAGTTTTTTTTTTTCAAAATAATATATATACTAACAAAACTAAGTACTTAACTTTCTATTAGTTATTTAGTTTAAGGCATGACATGAGAAAAAATTATGGAGTAGTGATTAAACCAATAAAATTTCAAATATCTAAAAAGGTTACTTCAAGAATTTTATTTTTTTATAAAATGCCTACCAAAATAATTCACTTTTTTAAAGCTTAATTTAAGTCCCAATATAAGAGATATTTTAAGTATATATATATATATAATCATAACTAAATACTTCACTTTTTATGTACTTAATTTAAATTACAATGTATGAGGTATTTAAACAAAAATTAAATTTATCAACAAAATTTTAAGCACCTAACAAAGCATGTAAATTATTAATATGTATTTAATTTAATTCATAATATTAAAGATCACGAAATGAAATGATGAATAAACTAATAAAATCTCCTAAGTCTATAAATAAGCAGTTAAAAAATTTATATTTCTATAAAAAAAAAATCTAACAAGGTACTACATTTTTTTTGTTCTTAATTTAAGTACCAACATATAAATAATTTAAGAAACGAAATAAAATACACATTTATATGCATAATTAAAGTCACAATGTAATAGTGATTTTCAGAATGATATATATACATACACACACAAAATCTTAAAATCTAGTTAGGCACTTCACTTTTTTATTTATGTATTTAATTTTAAACACAATATATATAAGAAAATTTTATGAAACGATAATATAAAAATAAAACTTTTGAGTGCCTAGAAAAGTGCATCAAAAATTTTATTTTTCTTTAAAATATCTAACAATGAATTGCCAATGATATTGGTATCAGGGAAGTATAGACAATATTCATAAACATAGGTATCAATAGAAGAAGCCAGTAAAAGTATTAGTGAAGCGCATCGTCGAAGACAACTAAATAATAGAGATCATTAACAGAAAGAAATGACATGGTGAAGATAAGAGACATGGGCGAGTTGTCGCTAGAGATAAGAGGCAAGTTTCTATAAGATACGATCAAGAAAACAGCAACTTGCCTCTACAATCAACAATAAAGATGTGTATCTCACACAAGGATTAACCAAAAATCAAAAGATTGAGAAATATGTCATCAACGAGGTGTTTAATAAAGATTAGGAGAAATTTTTATTTTATTTTTCTACAAAATGACTAGTGATGCACTTCACTTTTTTATGTACATAATTTAAGTCACAATATAAGAGTGATTTAAGGAATGATATATATAACAACAAAACTATAAACTCCAACTAGTTGTTTGTTGCGAGGCTAGGGTTGTTTAGAGTGATTCAATAAAGATTAGGAGAAATTTTTATTTTATTTTTTTGGCGGATTTATATATATACCACACAATTCTTATGTATTTATATATTTAACATCTAAATTTCAATTTTTACATGCATAGCACACTAATCTTCAATATCATATCAAAAATATCATTTTATTCATTTTTTTAAAGTGAAAAG
Organism: Cymbidium sinense; assembly: GCA_021442155.1. NCBI lineage: Eukaryota > Viridiplantae > Streptophyta > Magnoliopsida > Asparagales > Orchidaceae > Cymbidium > Cymbidium sinense. The sequence goes on from CM038230.1 coordinate 10,785,761, forward strand.
TAACTTTTTAAGCATAGAAAAGTGTTAGATAAGTAAATATCTAACTTTAGTTGTTAGATATGTAAATACATAAGAATTGTGTGGTATGTATGTAAATCCCCCTTATCTTTTTTCGTGACTTCTCGTGTAACCTGACACACCCTTCCATTCGTGCGTGAGAAGGCTAGGGTTCGCTTCCAAGTTGCGAGGATCGTGAAGCATTGCTAGTTTCGCCTCCGCTGCCCTCGGCAACTCCTTCGTCGTCTTCATCGACGGCCCCAGTTGCAAGGATCGTGACTCGTGAGGCAACGCCCCTTCACCGACCCTACCTTAGCCGGCTACATCCGCACCTCTATTTCAAGTCAAAAAATAAAGCTTGCAGGCAGCAAAAGTTTCTAGCCTTCTTCTATTTGCCGGGTAATCATTTTCCTACCTCCTCAAATCCCTACACAATGTGTTTATGTGGCAATTTATACTGAAACTGCATCTTCCATATGCTGCTATTCTTAAGGGAACAATTTCCATCATTTGTGTGAACAAGTCTCATACAATTTTATTAGATCCATCTTGCTACTTGTTTTTATTACATTATATAGCATTACATATGCTGAAATCAAGTTTTGCATTAGCTGAAGCCTGAAATAAATTTTTCAGTGGCTAAAATCCCATATTTGTGAAACTGATTTGCTGAAAATTGCATAATTCCGCATTGTTGAAATTAAAGTTTTTGCATTTATTATATTAATCTTTCATCCGCTAAAATTAAAATTTCTAATTTGATAAAATTATATATGTGCTAAAATTAAATTTTCATTTATTAAATCTGCTTTATTCATTAGATAAATTTAACTGTGCTGAAATTAGTTTGCTCTTTTTTAGATTGCAAAATGGTAAAATATATTATTCATTTACTGATTTTGCAATCTATTATTACATATAAAAATGGATCTAGTAAAACACATTGATTATTTTCTAATAAGAAAAATATATCGTTTAGATTGTAAAGATTGTAAGATCATTCTAAGTGAAAATTTATGTACCCAATATCGATTGTTACTTTTAGATTTTAAGATGAAAGATTGTAAGAGAAAAAATAAATCAAATTATTGTCTAGATTAGATGAGGATACTTAAAGAACATAAATAAAAATATTTTTAAGAAAGCTACAAGAGATTATAATTTGGGATCATAAGTGTTAATGTGGAAAAAAATAACAAGTGAAATTAAGCAAGTTGCTAAAGATGTGCTTGAGAATCAAGAGAAAAACTTTTAATAATAATAGTAATCGATGCAAGAAAAGAAAGAAAGTAAGAAGATTGTTATAAAATTTAGTTTAGATGTAAAACTCGAGAATTGGGAGAGATATAAAGTGTAGAGATTCTAAGAAAGAATATATGACGAAAAAAATTTACTTTTAGTGATTTATACAATAGATTAGATACCAAAGAAGGTGAAAAATATATGTATAAGTTAACCAACTAAAGAGATAGGAGAAGTAAAGACATAGGTCAAGTGAGGTATATTAAGGATGAAAATAATAAAATATTTATCTTAAAAAAGGATATTGAAAATAAATGGATGATATATTTTGATAAACTTTTTAATGAAGGATCTGAACGTACAATTGATTTTAGCAACCTCAATACCCTAACCAAAAATAAAAAATTTCATTTTTATCGTCATATTAGTAAATCTGAAGTTAGAGAAGCTTTAAAGAAAATGAAATGTGAAAAAATAACCTGATAATATTCAATAGAAGTGTGGAAATATTTAGGAGATCAAGGAATTTTTTGGCTTACAAATCTTTTTAATATTATTTTTAAGACAAAAGATGTCAGATCAGTGGAGAAAGAGTTTGTTGGTTCCTATATTTAAGAATAAAGGTGATGCACAAGAGTGCAAATTATAGAGGAATTAAGTTAATGTCATACATTAAAATTATGGAGAGAGTAATTCAAAGTTACGATGTGATACAAAAGTTTCTCACAATCAATTTGGTTTCATGACAGGTAGATCTATTATGGATGCTATACATTTGTTAAGAGGTTTGATGGAGAAGCATAGAGAAAGTAAGAAGGATCTACATATGATATTTATTGATTTAGAGAAAGCTTATGAGAAAGTTTCAAGAGTTGTTCTTTGGAGAGCTCTAGAACAAAAATGAGTTAATATTGGTTATATTCAAGTCATTAAGGATTTGTATACTAGAACTATTACTTGTGTCCAAACACAAGGAGGATTGACAAAATATTTTCTATTTCAGCTTGGATTACATCAAGGATCGCCTTTAAGCCCTTATCTTTTACTTTAGTTATGGATGTTCTAGGCATACTACAGAAGATGTACCTTGGTGTATATGCTTTTATTGATGACATTCTTCTTGTTGATAAGACTAGAGAGGAGTCCAAGAGAAACTTGAATTATGGAGGTCAACTTTAGAGTCTAAAGGTTTTCGTTTAAGTAGATCTAAAATTGAATATATGGAGTGTAATTTTAGTTGTAGAAGTTCTAGTGGTAGTGTTGTGACATTAGGTGAACAAGTCATTAATAAGAGTGAGCGATTTAGATATTTAGGCTCTATTGTTCAAAATGATGGTGAAATAGATGGAGATGTTATTAGTAGAATTCAAGTTGGATGGTTGAAGTGGAGGAATGCATCTAGCCTATTGTGTGATAGAAAAGTTCCACTTAAACTTAAGAAAAATTTTGATAAGATGGTGGTAAGACCTACAATGACTTATGGTGCTGTTGTCATAAAAAAGAGAAGCATAAGACTAAGTTAAGTGTTATAGAGATGAGGATGCTTAGGTGGATGAGTGGCTTTACTCTTAGAGATAGAATGCAAAATGAGTATGTTGGGGAAAAAGTTGGAGTAGCTCCAATGAAAAATAAGATTAGAGAGAGTCGCTTAGATGGTTTGGCCACATAAAAGCATTGGTCGATGACCGGTTAGGAGAGTAGATTCATTAGATTTGCCTTATGTTAAGAAAGGTAGAGGTAGACCTAAAAAGACTTGGTTAAGATGTATAAAAAATGACTTTAGTATACTTGAATTAAATGAAAATTTGACACATAATAGGACACAATGGAGGATTCATGTAGCTGACCCCACTTAGTGGGATAATGGCTTCTTCTTCTTATTGTTGTTGTTATTGTTGTTGTTGTAAACTCCAAATTATTATGGAATTGTAGATATTTGATTGTCCCCTAAATTTTTAAGTTTGAAAGTCAACCCCTAATGTTTAAGAGATATAATGATTGTCTTGATTGGCTATCTTCATTTATCAATTTCAAGTCGCTTAATATACCTAGCCTCAATGAAAAAAGAGTATATCCCTAGCAGATCAAATCACTTCACAACTCTTAAAGTTACTTAGTTTTCCCACACTTTATAAAAGAATCTATCTTGACCGCCTTAACTCATTTATTAATTTCATTTTATTTAGCTACCCCACCTTTATATTTAGGGATCATCGTGACCACCTCCCCTAGCTTGATCAAAATAATATGTCGCTTATCTTGCTTCTCATGGGTGATTGAAGATTATCTTTGTCCTCATGTTTAATAGAAAGATTATCTTGATCGCCTTTAGATGCTTTCTAACATTAGGTTGGTCATTTTACCAATCACTTCATTTAATCATTCATTCTATATTGAAAAGAAATATTATCATAATTGTTACATATCATATATGTACATACCAATATCCCATCTATTTATTTTAAAAGTAATAATTTGTCTCTTTTTGTCAATCAACTTATCTCTAATTGTTTATCGACTTGGTTAGTCCACCTTTAAAAGAGGGCTATTCTAATTGCCACTAATCACTTGCTGACTTTATGTCATTTATTTTACCTCCTCAATTCTAAAGAAAATTTATCATGATTTTTTCTTAATTTTTGCATAACTTGAGGCTTTTTAGTACTCTCCTTATATTAAAAAGTGGTAGGATTGTCTCGTTCACCTCCAATCACCCACCAAATCAAGATTATTTAATGCATTCCTCAATTAATGAGTGAATAATATTTTGACATTCTCCAATTGCCTCCTAACTTCAAGTCATTTGTCCACCCTTTCATACCATAAAAGTAATAATCTTTTATAAGCCTCAAAACTTAATAATGTATTGATTGTAGCAAACATTCTTTATAAATAGTAGTAATTTTTCTATAGTACATGACTTAATGATTTATGTATGTCAACCATTGGAGATTCATGTCAATTAATTCAAGATATTCAAGATGACACATTTGAAGGATCAAAAACCTAAATGATAATTTTAAGCATTTATTTAAAATTTTAGAAATAATTTATTTAGTGAAGCTTAAAAAACTAACTTGCAATATAAACATATATAGCCTAATTCAAAAAGTAATAAATAATAAATAAATAAAAAAAATCAAATCGTAGTTTAAAATTTTAAAAATCACTTTTTGATCATCATAAGATCATAACATTTAGATCATAATATGTCATGGTGCCTCCAAAGGCATAAAGTTAAAAATTGTCTTATACATTTATAACAATAGTTAACTTGCTAATATGCTTCTCTCATCTTATTTGTTAATTTCTATTTTGATCTCAATAATTTATCAAATTCATTTTAGATGTCAATAAAATTTAAAAAGTATAAGATAGTGATACACTGTAAATCCATTTTTAATATACAATAAAACAATTAATGTAATTATTAATCAATTTTTTGTTTTAAAATAAATAAAATATATTATAATCTATTAAAGAGAATATATATATATATATATATATATATATATATATATATATATATATATATATATATATATATATATATATATATATATATATATATATATATATATATATATAAGAGATTTACATATATATCACACAATTATTATATATTTATATATAGATAACACTTCAATTTTCAATATCATATAAAAATATCATCATCATTTATTTTTTAAAAGTTAAGAAGTTTTTGGGATCAATTTTGTTGTGTTTTTTATTTTTATTTTTATGTTATTTTTAATAATATGTTTACTTGATATATTTTTATGTGCTTTTATTTTTATTTTAAATATAAATAACATTATTTTCAAAAATATTCAAAATATCTAAAAGAATAATTATCATCAAATATATTTTAATTTGAAACAAAACATAAAGATAATAAAATATAAATATAAATAAAAATAAAAAAATAAAAGTGAGTCCAAATAATTTTTAAATGTATCTTTTTTTTTTTTAAATATAAGTCAACATTAGATAAGTCCAAATAAGCACTCCTCCCCTAAACCCTAAACTCCATTGTGTCCCGAAGGCGTTCGTTGTTTCGTGATCAGGAAGAAAAGATCTCGACTAGGCTTCCTCAATATCTCCATGTTGAGATAAATCTGTTACGCTCACCGGCAACATTGTTCACTGATCTTTGCAACTCACATTAGTTCTATTATCTGCAATCGGTGTTATTATGAGGTGTAAGTAGAGGAAGCAAATGAATTCCTTGTTCTTTTTTTCTATTCTTCGGTGGAAGTTGCAGAGGTTTTAGAACCTTTCAATGCTTTCCATGTTTCCGTTCTATTTTCAATGCGAGTCAATTCACCTTGATGTGCATAGATGTTCTTTAAAATCTATGAATAGATAATCTTCCTTTTATATAGCCCGCTCATTTTTGGAATTTTTTGTTATTGTCTGGTGGTTGCAGGTTATAAGTAGGATCCTCTTCCTTCCAAGTTCGCAACTTTTATTTCATTATGATGAAGTCACCACACCGCTTGCTATATTCCTCTTCCTCTGCTTTGGCTTCCCACGCTACGAGCCTTACTTTGTGGCTCTTCGTCCCCTCCTCAGACGGATAGACAACTCACGAGGGCTTCATTGAAGAAGAATCAAAGTTAGTTTCTCCATAGTCACGCCGAGGTCATGAAGCTTTGGAGAAGGCAAGAGGAAGCTTGCAACGCCCAACACTTGTCGGCCGAGCTTACTAGCTCTTCTAGTTGTTGAGATAGCCCAAGAACGAAACAAGAAAGGCATGGATGCTCAATTCGCTTTCAATTGATTCTGAGACGGCTTCCCATCTTATGATGACGTAGCCGATGATGAGGTGCCTTAAGAAACTAGATGATGCAACACAAAGTATTTCTTGAGTTTTATCTCGAGACCAACTCTATCGCTACCACGCTAAGTCCCTCACTCTTTTAATTGAGTGCTGCTTCTTTTTAAAATCCCCTGCTTTTAGCTATTGTGTTCTCTCTTCAAAACGATGCCTTCCCGACAACACGTAGACTCAATGACTGGGTGCTGCTGATCGAGGATAAATTGGACATAATTGAAGAAAGATCAGAAGAGTTGTTGCAAGATTTTATTAAGATACATGATTCCTTGACTTCGGTGGAGTTTTAGATCCGGAATTTAGCAGATGCTTCGAGGAGTGCGAAAGATCAAATTCGCGACGTTCTAAATAACTCCGAGGCAATATTTGAACAATCGAAGGAAATTTCAACATCCCAGTTGGAGCTGAGGGATCGCCAGGCAGAGATGAAAGAGAGACTCGAGTCGGGGATGACTCTGCTTCAGGAGTCCTATAATAATTTGAGAGATGATATGAAGAAACTCAAGAACGACGCTTCAGAGATTGATAGGGAGATAAGAAGGGTTGGGGAATCCATGGCTTCCAGTATGCAAAACCTTCAAAGTACTGTTGATGATATCGGTAGTGTTGCAGGATTGTCGTTGGAGAAACAGAAGAAGTTGCTTGATGGGCAGGCCGCAGCCCTGGAAGGACTAGATTTTCTCATAGCATTCCAATCTAGAGCTCTTGAAAAAAGCCGATAATCAAAATTTATTTTTTATCTTATTTTTTAAAAAAATTTATTTTTTTTGTATGATTCAAGGAGCAAGGTTTCAAATTTATGCTTGAAATCATTAAAAATTTCGAAGGGATAATCTCAAAAAATTAGCAGAGTTTGGACACAAGCAATGAAGAACTACAGAAAGCGGATCGATCCAATGTGCTCATGACCTGATCCAAAATTCACAGTCCATACTTACTGCACAGGTTTGTTAATCTTTATAAAAAATTAAATTTTTTATAAATTATATGCGTAAGACAAAAATGTCATGAATTCATTTGATAAAATAGTTATTAATCTACATTATTTTTTGTTTGATGACTTATTATAAGTTTATATTTTATTGAATTGTGAAAAAAAACTTAATATAAATTTAATTAAGGTAAGAAATTTCTTATTTTCTTAAACAATAATTATTTTATAAGAAACTCTTCTTATGATATTAGTCTTGACCATGAACTTTTAACTTGCGGGAAGAGTTTGAAGAAGAAAGACAAATATTTTACCGCCTTGAAAAGCTCTTCCGCCTCACGCTCTTCTAATCGAATCGATCATTAAAGCATTCTTCTTCTACTCTTGTGTTGGCTTTCTCCTCTACATGCTCACCAGTGCGAAGCAGACCTTTGACATTAGAGCTCTTCTCTACTTAGGTGAACCCTTCTTTTTCAAAAAACCAATTAATATAATGATCCCTCTCTAATACAAAACTGTTTCCGACTGTTCACTCAAAGTCATTCATGTCTCTCATCACGCCAGTATTGAAATTGTAATTAAATAGTTCTATCAACTCCAATCAGCAGAACTGGGTAATGTCCAAAGTATGGATGACCAGATCTTCATTCTTAGTTGCTGCCTCTACTCTCATCCTTCATTCCATCTTTACGTACAAGTAGCACCCCTACTTTCTTGAACTTTGAGCCTTTTTACTACTACCCTGTGCCTGAAAACCATAATTCGATGCGACTTATGCAGGGATTATGAGGTTTTAAATTATCAATTACTGCAACTTCTACTTGAAAAGGTTCGTGTCATGGAGCAGAACTCAGGCATAGAGCCTAGCTTTCCTAGCTTTCATTATGAGTTATGTCTCTTTCGTATATCATGGAGAAATTGATGAAAGCTTTCCTTGTGATAGGGCGTAAGTACTTGGGTCTTGGCGACGAGAGCGAAATGAGCTGGAGCGGATATTCATGGATCGAAGAGGAATTACCTGAAGATGTGGATATGGTCGTTGATCCTAACTACGCTTTGCTAGAAGAAATCGCTGAGAATTCCATCATGACGAAGACCTCTGCGTGTAGAAGATACAATCTTCACCCGCGGAGTAGATTTTAAGCTATGGGCCATAGGGATTTCAGAGCTTTGAACCTAAAGAGAATAATGCAGAATCAGTATTTTACTCGTTTAGTTGTGATCGTTACAAGTTATTTAGTTATAAAATCTAAACCTTTATCTTTTCAGTTCTTATAGCTTGCCTTGTTATTATGATCCAAAGCCTGAAAGATATACTTTAGAGATGTTTGAGTTCAGTTTTATTTTATATTTTATATTTTTATTTTTATAATTAGTTTTAAAAATATATTTATATAATATATTTTTTATTTTAAAAAATAAATAATATTATTTATAAAAATATTTAAAATAACATTTAAATATTTTGAAATATTTTAAAACAAATAATTATTATTAAATATATCTTATTTTGAAATAAAATATAAATTAAAAAAATAAGAGTGATCTTAAATGTGCCCTTAACAAATTTGGAGCATTCCACATATACTATATAATTCTTATATATTTATATATATAATTTTTAAATCTTAATATTGATATAAACAACAATTAAATATTTAATATTACATTTATTAATATTTACTTTTGCTAAATGAAATAAGTTTTTTCATGCATAAAAAAATGTTAAATGTATAAGAATTATATGATATGCATTTAAATCTTTTAAATTTATATTTAAATTATTTAATTAAAAAAGAAAATCACTTCAAATTTATATATTTTAAAGTTTAAAACACCATTTAAATAGTCAGATTAATTAAAGAACTTTCAATCAATCTAGATCTTCAATAAGTTAATAACATAGAAAAGAAGCATTGGGACCCTAACAACGTCTCTCTTAAACTGAACCGTTCATTTATATAAAAGTCTTTTATTTATATAAATAAATATTTTTTAAAATGCTTATTATATAAATGAACAATAACAAATATTAGCCAGCTTATTCATTTATTCATATGTATTTTATTAATATTTATACTTTATTTATAAAATATATTTAAAACCTATAAATTTAATTCTAACTAGTAATAAAGTTATATATGTCTACATCATTAATACAAATATATAGTTAGTAAAATATAAAATAATTAAATTTAAATAATAAAAAAATATTAAGATATCCTAATAAATAAATGACAAGATATATTTCTATGCATTTAAATCTATTTCATGATGCGTGCAATATTTATTATCTGTCATAATTATCTTAAAATAGATATATAAATTGTAAGACTCATCATAATAATAATTTTATTCAAATATTCTTAAAATAAAATTTTATTGTGACTTGAACTTGACAATAAAAAGGCCTAAAAAAGTTTCAAATTCAGATCAAGCTCTTACTCAATAATAATTATTGCGTGCTAGAAAATCAGTTATGTTAGAATAAAAGTTTACGTTTTAGCCTTGTTGTGAAATCCATCACACACACACATATTTGAAGAGTGAACAATAAATTTCATTATATTTTATGTGGAAAAACTCCAAAAAGAGGGGGAAAATCACGGGTTTAGCCTAGTAAAAATCTTCTACTATATATCGTGTATGTATTATATACAATACATACACTATACAATACACTACCATAATATAATGTAATGTATAGTATATATAGTGTAGTATTGTATAGTCTTATATATATACAATACATACTATATTATATTAGTATATATATAGTATAGTATAGTATAGTATACAACTATACTATACTATACTGTATATATACTAATATAGTATAGTAGTATACATACACTATATATTGTATAGTGTTATAGTAATATATACTATACGCTATAACTACTACACTAAAGTATATACATAACAATATAATATATTATATGTATGATGTTATGTACACCATATCTTATCTATACCATTACACCATATACAATGTATATGTTATAAAGATGTGTAGTGTACTATACCATACTATTATACTATAATATACCATATCAATATGGATATACTAAGTATATTATAGCATAGTATACATATAATATAATATAATTATCCCATACCATACACTATATAATATACCAGTAGTATATTTAAGATATAGAGTGTATAATATATAAGATAGTGTAGTATGTATTATAATATAATATAGTGCGCATATATGTATAATACATGCACATACCATATACACATACTATGTATACAATTACATAACAAAGATACCATACTTTATATCATATCCCATACCATAATTTTACATATACTATAGTATGTATAGTAGTGTATATCCAGTATACTATATACCATTAACCATGTAGTATATTTACTATACATGTACCATACTATATACTATACTATAACTATACTATATATACTATGCACTACACTACACTATACTATAATACTATATGTAATATACTATATACTATGCATTATAGTATAGTGTAGAATACTAGATATACTATAATATATATGTAGTGTATAACATAATATATAGTATGTATACACACCATAATTACATACACAATATTACATAGTGTAGTAATTATTATAATAGATATACCACACCATACACAATATATATGTATAGTGTAGTATATACAATACACTATATTATACTATAACTATAATATATTATAACACCACTATAAAATACTATAACACTACTACAATGTATAATATAGTATAGTTTAGTGTATTACTATTACTTATAATATAATGCAAGGTATATCTCATAATTATATCATGCCTTATACCAACTATATGGTGTGTAATATATAAAGATAGTATAGATAACAAGATATAATATATAATATATAGTATATAGTATGCAAGATATAGTAAGTGAATATAATTACATACCATAACTATACATAACGATCCCAGTGTAAGATATGATACATTATATATAATATTATGGTATATGCTATAACATACCATCACATACCACATTATACCATCGCATAACACAACATATTATATGTATGTATTGTATATGTATACAAGATATGATAGTGTAGCATTATAGTGTTGTATAGCATAGTACAAACATGTATGTGTAGTGTAAGATAGATAAGATAGATAGTGTATTATGTATACCATACCATATATCATATCCATACCATATTATACACCATATTATATAACATTCTCCACAATATCATAATTACATATACAATCACATAAAGAATATAACGAATATATTATATAATATACACCATACCATATATATTAATACATAGAATAAAGATGTATAAGATAATATATGTAGATGCATACCATATAATAACCATAATAATCGCACATAATATATATAATGCATAAGATAGCAATTATACCATACAATATACACAAAGATTATAATTATAAGATATACATTACATTATATAATATTATAATTATACTACCATATATACCACACCACACTACTATGTGCAAGCATAAGAAGTATATATAATAAGATAATATAAGATAAAGGGTAGTGTAAATATTACACTATTATGTATAATAATATTCATACCATTATATTACAATAATTCATATACCATACCATACATACTTGTGTATGCATAGTGGTATACTGTTAGGGGTTATAAGATAGATATATGGTTGGTAATGTACAAGATATATATACTACAATATAGATATATACCACACCATATAATATACTATTGTTAATATGTAAGGTAACATATGTGCAAGATACCAACACCACATACCACCATAATATAAGTATATAATATAGAAGTGTTAAACCATATATAACAAGACTATATTATATATGATATAAGATAAGATATAAGATATATATTACATATTATAATACCATAACCACAAAGAACTATACTATAATTATAATTATACCATATATACAATAATATTACCACAAATAGTATATATGCAAGATAATGTAAAGTAGCAAGATAGTGTAAGATAAGATATGATGCATATTATACATCATACATACAGTAGTATATATTATAACTACAATATAGTTATAATATACATTACTATTACTACATAACTACACTATATTACACTATATACTATACATACTACATACTACAATATGCTATATACTATACTAATTATAACATAAAGGTAAAGATAAGGTAGTATGGTAAGATTAGTATAATATAGCATAATATGTAGTAGATAAGTAAGATATAACAGCAAAGGTATACTATACTATATTATACATCACTATACACTATACTATACACTATATACACAAGATAATAGATACATAACTATACTACATATTACCACACCATAATTATATAACACAAACATACTATACTAAATGTAAGTGTAACATATATAGTATAGTATATAGTATAGCATAGTATAAGATATTTTTAAGATATATATAATATATAGTATATCCCAACACCATACCATAATTATACCATACATACCATATACCATATGCATGATACCATATATATGCTATAAACTAACACTATTACATATTACACATTTATTAACTATACCATACCATACAACATATACCATATATAAGCATAAGAAGTATATGCATAAGACAAGAATGGCATAAAGATATATGCAAGATAAATAAGATGTGATGTATGTGTATTACACTACACCATACCATAATTATATACCATATAATTAGTGTTATATAAGAGTGTTATATAGCATTACACCATAATACCGTTAGAGTTATATACCATACATATACATTACACCATACCACACCATACACCATGTCACATATATCCATACAAGATATTTACAATAAATAACAAGTTATGCAAGATATAGTATAATATAATACTACATACCATAGCATACAAGAAAGTGCAGGTAAAGTGCAAGATAGCGTATAATATAGTGTGTGTATATTTATAAGTATACTTGTATATACCATTGTTCATATTGTAACATATACAAGATGTGTAGATATATAATAAAGAAGAAAAGATATAGCATAACATAGTGTCGGTAAGTGTAACCATATTATTCACATACCATACTTACATATACAAGATAGTAGTGTAAAGATGTGTATAGTATCATACACCATACCATATTATAATAATAAGTATAAGTGCATAATATAGTGTATAGTGCAGTGTAATATATAATCATAGACATAATTTTATACTTAATATAGTAATAATTCATACCATACAATCGCACACACTACACTATATATATATATTATACTATATACTAAGAAGATGTAATATGATAAGATAGTACCATAGATATACTACCCTATAACACTACACTATATTGTATAGTATAGTATATGTGTAGATACACAATAGTATATATACTATGCTATACTATACTATAACACTACTATATACACAACACTACTATGCCACAATATACAATACTAGTATAACACTACTATATAACATAACACTACTACAATATAGTGTATCAGTATAATATATAGATAAGATGTAAATGCATGAAAGTATGACACAATATAGTTGTAGTGTACACTACCATACTATACTACATACTACGTGTGTATAATATAGTATATTAACACTATACACTACTACAAGTGTTGTGATATACTATACACATTACACTACACTATACTATACTATTATATAATATATAACATTACTATACTATAACATATAGTGTAGACTATAACTACACTATACTATATTATACTATACTATACTATACTATACTATACTATACTATAGTATATTATACTATACTACACTATACACTAACAACTACACTACATTATACACTAAAATATTATAAGTATATTAGTTAGTATATTATACACTACACTACTATTTATGCTATACTACACACTACTACAAGTATATTATATACTATACTATGCTACACTATACTATAATATATATACTAATATTATATGGTATATTACATTACCAACAATTGTACACTACTGTACTATATACTAATGGTATGTTGTGTACAATACAACATTATACTATACGCACAAGTACACAACATACTTGTGCGTATAATATAGTGTTGTATTGTACATAACATACTTGTGCATGTATATACTATACACTACTATTACTATTATACTATACTATACACTATACACTATAATAATATATTATTAATTATACCATACAATACATACCACAATGCAGTATGTGTAAAGGTATAGTAATAGATAGCATGGTATATGTAAGATATAGTGTGTATAATATATTAATATTACACACCATACACCATACACACCATATACAACACCACTATACCATAATATACCATACCATGTAGTAGTTATAATATACAATTACCATGCATACCATATGTAAAGTGACATAAAGATAAAGTAGGTTATTGTAATAATGTATGCATTGTATATATATATAATTTTATGTACCATTACTAACCATACCACACCACACCATACAAGCATAATGCATATAAAGAAGGTAGCATATAATATTTTAGCATAAGTATAGTGTATGTCGTACCATAATATACCATACAAGAGCATGCGTAGTGCTACATAGATAGTATATACATCATATAATACACCATAACATAATAACGTATATGACATACATAAAGGATATGCATAAGATATTAAAGATACAAGCATGTATAGTAACATATATATACAGTGGTAAATAATACATAATAATAATTCATCTTACATACCACACCATACCATATACCACACTTCAAACACCATATATAATTGATAAAGATAGCATACATATTATGTGTATTAACTAATACATTATAATACAAGATATTAATTACATATTAGCATACCAATAATATCACTATGCAACCACACCATTAATATACATACATACCAGCATAGATAAAGATGCATATGTATACGCGTTGTAAAGTGCAAGGTGTATATAGCAAGATCATCAACACCATATACCATACCATACCATAAAGATAACATGTTATATTTGCATAGTATGATAACATAACATGTACAAGATAGTGCAATATAGTGTTACATAAAGTGCAGCAAGGTAAGATGAAGATAATATAATATGCAAGACTATAATAATATATACATTAACTATACCATAATAAGTATAGAGTATAATAGTATATGATATAAGCGATATGCTGCACCAATATTATACATACATATCATAACATAGCATAAGTGTATAATGCGTACGTAATAGCAATATATAGCGTAAGATAGATAAAGATAAGATAGTCTACCATACCATAATTATAACAATAACATTACCATATAACACAACATTATTATATAGATAGCATAATATGCATAGTAGTGTAGATTAGATTAACACCACACCATAATCATAGATAACACTACTATATAACAAAGATAGTATAGTGTAAAGATAACATAACGTGACATAATTATTATAGCAGTATACGTAACTAATACACTATATAATTGTTATACATTATATTATGTATATACTTATAATTCATTATACCATGCCATAATATATTTTATGTGTATATAATATTGTATAGTATATAATATATATGTATAATATCAGAGATAATATATAGTGTATTACATTAGTATATACACCATACATAACACCACAGATATACCACAATGACTACAATACCATACATTATTGTTACTATTACTATATTATATATAATTATACCATATAATACTACACCAGTATAGTATAAGATAAGAAAAGCATAAGATACATACACCATATAAATCGCATCATTGCTACCAATACCATATTATCCACAAGATAGTATATATAAAGATATTATAATGCAAAGTGTTATAGAATAAGATAATATTATCACAATATAAGTTGTAGTGTATGTATATAGTATAGATAACCATATGCACACTATACATACACACATACCACACACATACACCATATTACCATTTATTTACCATATTATACATCATAGTAATGTATATAGTATATCACAAAACTATACTATATTATATAATTATATATACCACTGCTATATTATATACCACACCATATATAGGTATAATATCCATTTACTGGTTGGGGGTAGTATAAGAGATACTATACATACATTAATCGTGTAATATTACCACAATTATATGCATAGGTGTATAAGCATAATATATAAGTATAAAGATATGAACACTACATACCATAATTATACCATATACCATACCATATACCACATCAACACATACCATACCATACTACTTATATACCATCTGACCATAATGTGATAAGCATAATGTAGTGTAAGAAGGGTGCGATATCTGTAACTATACACCATACCATATATACGTTTATACTTATAGCAAATATACACAGTTATATAGATATTACATACATTATACCTCAATATAAATTTAGTACTTCTATACCATATATACATATAAAGTATGTGTAGCATGCAGTGATGTTGTGTTACCACCATAATATATACCATATTATTATATTACCATACCACATTAACCTATATATTTTGCTAATATACTACATTTATACCATACTACCAGGTAATTATATATACATACACACACCATCGCTGGCTATATGCATATTATAGTGTGTATTATATACCATTATGTTAATCAATATAGTGTAATATACCATGCTAAGTCAGGCAGCATATATGTGTGGGTATAGTATGTGTAGATAATAAAGCAGTAGTGTATTACGATATTGTAGTGTGGTACAAGATTTTGCCAATATCACTATTACTATATATGCTAAGCACACCATAATCAGTGTTATATACAATTAATATTACTTATATTATATGTTCATAATTATCTACCATACCACCATATTACCATTACATACAGTAGTGTATAATATAATATATCAGACAGTATATAGTGGTATGTATATTAATGCTTTTGTATAGTGTATAGTTACATAGTATAGTGTAGTATATTGTGTAGTACACTATACTATACACTACATACTATATATGCCATTAATATAGTATTACTACACTACTATAATATAGTATAGTATAGTGTATATATAAAGTATAGTATAGTGTTGTGTATACACCATATTATATACAACACTACTATACAATATAATACACTACACTATAGTGTATAGTATAGTGTATAATAAATCATGATCATATTTTATATACTATATTATGTATATAAAAAACCTTAAATTTAAAAGTTTATAATTAGAGCCCAAACACGTAACTATTAAGGGGTTATTTGGTTGGAATCAAAAGTAAAATAAATGCATGAGTTTTGGATTTTTTTAGTGTTTGGCACGTTGTAAAATAAAATTTTAAAGTAATGCAATGCATTTGGAATTCATTAGATAGTTATATTTTGGTGTATTTGATTTGAGCTAATTTCAAATACACCAGCTAATATAAAGTGTTACGGTCATTATCGACTGTCACCACTGTTGCTCAAAATCTTCAAAATATTTTACATTATATTTTCTAATAAATAATAAAATAAATTAATTAATTTATACAATTCTCAATCAAATAACTTAAAGTAATCCAAATATATTACATTCTTTCTACATTGTATTTCTTTTTCAGGCAACTAAACAGTCCCGAAATTAAAATGTTTTGCATAAGTGAAAATTCTTTTCTTGATTAGTATTTTTTTTCATTTAAATTAAATAAATAGTTGAATTTCAAAAAGATAAACCAACAGCGCCATGATTGAATGGATTTAAATTCAGATAAATTTAATGGTTTCTTATGAGGTATGGTCAGGTGTTTTTTAGATAATTATAATATTTAAATAATAACTTGATATATTAAATGTGAAATGTTAAGTTTAACATTATTTTACTTTAAAATAGGATGAACTTAAAAAGATTAAAAAAAGTTTTGATTTGCTTTCTTATCATTTCTCTAAACCATTAAATAATTAATAACTGTATGTGAGTAAATTTGCCATTATTTAGCGATGACATTAAAATATATTTTAAATACTATTTATAAAATTATTATTGAAAATTATCAGAAAATTAAATTATTGTTATCATCTATTTAATGATATTATAACATTTTTATAGATGCAATGAAAGAACTCTTTAATGGATACTTCAAAGTTATAACTTATTAAAAAAATAGGATTTACATACATTTAAAAAAAAAAATACTTCAGACAGGAATAATGTACCGTTTAGATCTTAATTTTTATAAATCATAAAGCATAATTCATTTTTAAATATTTCACTTCCTATGTGCATAATTTAAGATATAATATACGAACTATTTATGAAATGCTAGATATATCAACAAAATCTTAACTTCCCAAACATTTCGGCCTTGTTTGGAATCAAATTTTGTTTTATATTTTATAATTTTATTTTTAAGAAACAGAAAAAAAAAAAAAAGTTCGTTCATCTCTTTTTATTATTTTATTTTTCTATTTTTAAACAAATTTGTTTTTTGTTTTCAAAAATATTAAAAATATGTCAAATCTGTTTTTTCTTTATTTTTAAAACATCCCGTCATATTTTTCAGATTTTTAAGATATTAGATTTTATTTTTTTTATTATATTATATAATAATGTTAATTTTAATTGATATAATTTTATTATATCATATTTGTATATATATATATATATATATATATATATATATATATATATATATATATATATAATATTAATTTAAAATATATTAATTTTTGATTGATTCTAATTAAATTTAACTTGATTATATAATAATAATAATAATAATAATAATAATAATAATAATAATAATAATAATAATAATAATAATAATGACAATAATAATAATAATTTAACTTACTTGATCAATAATTATTATTTAAAATATATTTTTTTTTCATAAATTTTATATTTCTCATAGAATTTAAATATATACTTAATTATTTTACATTTCATGTTTATGCATCAATTCCTATAAATATGTCTTTCTTCTACATTTTCGATATTTAAAATGCATCAATGTACTTTGTCTTATAAGCAGATATTTTTTTAGCAATATCAGCGATAATCAAAATTATATTGACTCAAATCGTGTGATATCGCATTTATAGCTTGTTTGATAAAGTTTTATATTTTGAATTTTTCTAAGTGATTCTTTTATTAACGAAGACTATTCGTATTATTTGATGATTATTCAAATTTAATTTGTGTGCATCACTTTCAACAATTATGGTCATTACATTTGATCCTATTTAAGCAATAGAACAAATATATAAATCAACATCCATCATCGTCATTTGTATCGCCAAATATTTTTTTGCTTAATGTTAAAATAAAAAAATATCAAACATATTTTTATTTTATTTTAAAATTATATATATATATATATATATAAAGTAGTCCCAAATAATCTCTTAGAGTGTAATAATTAATTTTATTACTTTATTTTTTTCCCATTAAAAATTTTAAAAAATAACAACTAAATATATATTTTTTATTTTTAAAACTAAAAATTCATAAAAATATCAAATATATTTTTATTTTCACATAAAACAAAAATAAAAATAAAAAATTTGTAAACAAAAATAAAAAAAGAAAAAAGAAAAAATGATCCCAAACAGCCCCTTCACTTTTTATTATGAATTCAATTTATGTCACAATGTATTAAAATTTTCTGAAATTGTCAATACACTAATAACCCGCATGCTTATAAGTTCTCTATAAAATACTTTGGCTCCTTAATTTTATTTACTCAATTCAATTCAAGCAACAATGTATGAGCTATTTAAAAAATTATATACATATAAAACCTTTTACTTCAATTTTTATGTGTAATTTAAGTCGCACTGTCTGAATTTTTTTGTTCAAAATAATATATATACTAACAAAACTAAGTGCTTAACTTTCTATTAGTTATTTAGTTTAAGCCATGACATGAGAAGAAATTATGGAGTAGTGATTAAACCTGTTTGCGTAAAATTAAAGATAGAAAAAGTTTCGTCCCTTTATTTTAAATCCATAATACAGATTTAAAGAAATGAATAATAAACTTGAATTTTTTTACATGAAAACCTCAAAGAGAGAAAACCATTAAAGAAAGCTACTATATCTGTTGATACAAGATCTTGATAATTACAAAATATATATGAAAATACAATAGATAATATTTAATGACGACGAATGACGAATTTTAATGTTGACGATAAGTTGACAATTTGTGACGACAAACGATAATATTACGACGATGATGATGTAACAAATATGATGAAGGCAACAATGGCACGATATGATAAAAATGCGGCTAAACCGACAACCATAGGTGGCATCGTCGAAGACAACTAAGTAAATCAAATTAAAAAAAAATGACATAGTGGAGATAAGAGACATAAGAGTTGTCGAGATAAGAATGCCCTAGATACGAAGAAAAACAAGGAGGCTAGTATCTACAATCAACAATAAAGATGTGTATCTCACACAAGAATTAACCAAAAATCAAAAGATTGAGGAATATGTCATCAACGAGGTGTTTAATAAAGATTAGGAGAATTTTTTTTTTTTCTACGAAATGACTAGTGATGCACTTCACTTTTCATGTGCATAATTTAAGTCACAATATAAGAGTAATTTGAGGAATGATATATATAACAACAAAACTATAAACTCCAACTAGTTGTTTGTTGAGAGGCTAGGGTTGTTTAGAGTGATTTAATAAAGATCTAAATAGTGTTGGGGGGATACATACCACATAATTCTTATGTATTTACATATCTAATATCTAAACTTCAATTTTTACATGCATAGCATCCTAATCTTCAATATCACATCAAAAATACTATTTTATTTATTTTTTAAAAGTGAAATGTAACATTTTAAGTATAAAAAAATACTAGATAAGTAAATATGTAACTTTAAGTATTAGATATGTAAATACATAAGAATTGTGTGGTATGTACGTAAATCCCCCTCCTCTGTTTTTCGTGACTTCTCGTGTAACCTGACAGCACCCTTTCATTCGTGCGTGAGAAGGCTAGGGTTCGCTTCCAAGTTGCGAGGATCGCGCAGCATTGCTAGTTTCGCCTCCGCTGCCCTCGGCAACTCCTTCGTCGTCTTCATCGACGGCTCCACTTGCAAGGATCGTGACTCGTGAGGCAACGCCCCTTCACCGACCTACCTTAGCCGGCTACATCCGCACCTCTATTTCAAGTCAAAAAAATAAAGCTTGCAGGCAACAAAAGTTTCTAGCCTTCTTCTATTTGCCGGGTAATCATTTTCCTACCTCCTCAAATCCCTACACAATGTGTTTATGTGGCAATTATACTGAAACTGCATCTTCCATATGCTGCTATTCTCAAGGGAACAATTTCCATCATTTGTGTGAACAAGTCTCATACAATTTTATTAGATCCATCTTGCTACTTGTTTTTATTACATTATATAGCATTACCTATGCTGAAATCAAGTTTTGCATTAGCTGAAAGTCTGAAATAAATTTTTCAGTGGCTAAAATCTCATATTTGTGAAACTGATTTGCTGAAATTTCATAATTCCGCATTGTTGAAATTAAAGTTATTGCATTTATTATATTAATCTTTCATCTGCTAAAATTAAAATTTCTATTTTGATAAAATTATATATGTGCTAAAATTAAATTTTCATTTATTAAATCTACTTTATTCATTAGATAAATTTAACTGTGCTGAAATTAGTTCGCTCTTTTTTAGATTGCAAAATGGTAAAATATATTTTTCATTTACTGATTTTGCAATATATTATTACATATAAAAATGGATCTAGTAAAATACATATTGATTATTTTCTAATAAGAAAAATATATCGTTTAGATTGTAAAGATTGTAAGATCATTCTAAGTGAAGATTTAAGCACCCGACATCGATTGTTATTTTTAGATTTTAAGATTAAAAAGATTGTAAGAGAAAAAATAAATCAAATTATTGTCCTAGAATTAGATGGGAATACTTAAAGAACATAAATAAAAATATTTTTAAGAGCAAGCTACAAGAGATTATAATTTGGGATGTTCATAGGAAATTAATGAAAAAAAATAAGTGAAATTAAGCAAAATTCTAAAGATGCTTGAAGAATAAAAAAAAAGTTCTTTAATAAGAATAATGGTGGAATCGAGTGCAAAAAAAAGATAAGAAGTAAGATTTGTATAAAATTTGAAATGTAAAACTCGAGAATGGGAAAGATATAAAATGACCTGTTGAGATTCTAAGAAAGCAATATATGACGTAAAAAATTTAGCTTTTAGTGATTTATACAATATATTAGATATCAAAGAAGGTGAAAAATGTATGTATAAGTTAGCCAACTAAAGAGATAGGGGAAGTAAAGACATAGGTCAAGTGAGATATATTAAGGATGAAAATAATAAAATATTTTTCTTAGAAAAGGATATTGAAAATAAATGGATGATTTATCAAAAAATGAAGGATCTAAACTTACGATTGATTTTAGGAACCTTAATACCCTAACCAAAAATAGAAAATTTCATTTTTATCGTCGTATTAGTAAATCTGAAGTTAGAGAAGTTTTAAAGAAAATGAAATGTGAAAAAACAACCTGATAATATTCAATAGAAGTGTGAAAATATTAGGAGATCAAGGAATTTCTTGGTTTACAAATCTTTTTAATATTATTTTTAAGACTAAAAAGATGTCAGATCAGTGGAGAAAGAGTTTGTTGGTTCTATATTTAAGAATAGTGATGCACAAGAGTGTGCAAATTATAGAGGAATTAAGTTAATGTGTCATACATTAAAATTATGGGAGAGAGTAATTGAGCATAAGTTAGGATGTGATATAAAAGTTTCTCACAATCAGTTTGGTTTCTAGTAGATCTACTATGGATGTTATACATTTGTTAAGAGGTTTGATGGAGAAGCATAGAGAAAATAAGAAGAGTCTACATATAATATTTATTGATTTAGAGAAAGCTTATGATAAAGTTTCAAGAGATGTTCTTTGGAGAGCTCTAGAATAAAAATGAGTTAATATTGGTTATATTCAAGTCATTAAGGATTTGTATACTTGAACTGTTACTTGTGTCCAAACACAAGGAGGATTGACAAAATATTTTTTTATTTCAATTGGATTACATCAAGGATCAGCTTTAAGCCCTTATCTTTTTTGCTTTAGTTATGGATGTTCTTACTAGGCATTTACAGGAAGATGTACCTTGGTGTATGCTTTTTGTTGATGACATTCTTCTTGTTGATAAGACTAGAGAGGGAGTCCAAGAGAAACTTGAATTATGGAGGTCAACTTTAGAGTCTAAAGGTTTTTGTTTAAGTAGATCTAAACTGAATATATGGAGTGTAATTTTAGTTGTAGAAGTTCTAGTGGTAATGTTGTGACATTAGGTGAACAAGTCATTAATTGAGTGAGTTTATCGATATGTACTCTATTGTTCAAAATGATGGTGAAACAGATGGAGATGTTATTAGTAGAATTCAAGTTGGATGGTTGAAGTGGAGGAATGCATCTAGCCTATTGTGTGATAGAAAAGTTCCATTTAAACTTAAGAAAAAATTTTATAAGATGGTGGTAAAACCTGTAATGACTTATGGTGCAGAATGTTGGCTAAAAAAAAGAGAAGCATTAAGTGTTACAGAGATGATGATGCTTAGGTGGATGAGTGACTTTACTCTTAGAGATAGAATGTAAAATGAATATGTTCGGAAAAAAGTTGGAGTAGCTCCAAAGAAAAATAAGATTAGAGAGAGTCGCCTTAGATGGTTTGGCCATATAAAGCATTGGCCGTCCATGACCGACAGAGTAGATGCATTAGATTTGCCTTTATGTTAAGAAAGGTAGGTAGACCTAAAAGATTTGGTTAACATGTATAAAAAATGACCTTAGTATACTTGAATTAAATGAAAATTTGACACATAATAGGACACAATGGAGACGAAGGATTCATGTAGCTGACCCCACTTAGTGGGATAATGGCTTGTTGTTGTTGTAAACTCCAAATTATTATGGAATTGTAGATATTTGATTGTCCCCTAAATTTCTAAGTTTGAAAGTCAACCCCCTATTATTTAAGAGATATAATGATTGCCATGATTGTCTTTCTTCATTTATCAATGTCAAGTCGCTTAATATACCTAGCCTCAATGAAAAAAAAGTATATCCCTAGCACATCAAATCACTTCACAACTCTTAAAGTTACTCAGTTTTCCCACACTTTATAAAAGAATCTATCTTGACCACCTTAACTCATTTATTAATTTCATTTTATTTAGCTACCCCACCTTTATATTTAAGGGATCATGACCACCTCCCCTAGCTTGATCAAAATAATATGTCATTTATCTTGCTTCTCATGGGTGATTGAAGATTATCTTTGTCCTCATGTTTAATAGAAAGATTATCTTGATCGCTTTAGATGCTTTCTAACATTAGGTTGGTCATTTTTACCAGTATTGAAAAAGAAAGACTTCTAATCACTTTTAATCATTAATCGACTCATGGTCATTCAATCCATCACTTATATTGAAAAGAAATATTATCATAATTGTTACATATCATATATGTACATACCAAATCTAGACCATTTAGTACATCCCATCTATTTATTTTTAGAAAGTAATAATTTGTCTCTTTTTGTCAATCAACTTATCTCTAATTGTTTATCGACTTGGTTAGTCCACCTTTAAAAGAAGGCTATTCTAATTGCCACTAATCACTTTATGTCATTTATTTTACCTCCTCAATTCTAAAGAAAATTTATCATGATTTTTTCTTAATTTTTGCAAAACTTGAGGCTTTTTAGTACTCTCCTTATATTAAAAAGTGATAGGATTGTCTCGTTCACCTCCAATCACCCACCAAATCATGATTATTTAATGCATTCCTCAATTAATGAGTGAATAATATTTTGACATTCTCCAATTCCTAACTTCAAGTCATTTGTCCACCCTTTCATACCATAAAAGTAATAATCTTTATAAGCCTCAAAACTTAATAATGTATTGATTGTAGCAAACATTCTTTATAAATAGTAGTAATTTTTCTATAGTACATGACTTAATGATTCATGTATGTCAACCATTGGAGATTCATGTCAATTAATTCAAGATATTCAAGATGAAGCATTTGAAGGATCAAAAACCTAAATGATAATTTTAAGCATTTCTTTAAAATTTTAGAAATAATTTATTTAGTGAAGCTTAAAAAACTAACTTGCAATATAAACATATATAACCTAATTCAAAAAGTAATAAATAATAAATAAGTAAAAAAAATCAAATCGTAGTTTAAAATTTTAAAATCACTTTTGATCATCATAAGATCATAACATTTAGATTATAGTATGTCATGCTCCAAAAGTATAAAGTTAAGAATTGTCTTATACATTTATAACAATAGTTAACTTAATATGCTTCTCTCATCTTATTTGTTAATTTCTATTTTGATCTCAAAAATTTATCAAATTCATTTTAGATGTCAATAAAATTTAAAAAGTATAAAATAGTGATACACTGTAAATCTATTTTTAATATACAATAAAATAATTAATGTAATTATTAATCAACTTTTTGTTTTAAAATAAATAAAATATATTATAATCTATTAAAGAGAATATATATATATATAAGAGATTTACATATATATCACACAATTATTATATATTTATATATAGATAACACTTCAATTTTCAATATCATATAAAAATATCATCATCATTTATTTTTTAAAAGTTAAGAAGTTTTTGGGATCAATTTTGTTGTGTTTTTTATTTTTATTTTTATGTTATTTTTAATAATATGTTTATTTGATATATTTTTATGTGCTTTTATTTTTTATTTTTAAATATAAATAACATTATTTTCAAAAAATATTCAAAAATATCTAAAAAAGAATAATTATCAAATATATTTTAATTTGAAACAAAACATAAAGATAATAAAATATAAATATAAATAAAAATGTAAATAAAATAAAAGTGAGTCCAAATAATTTTTAAATGTATCTTTTTTTTTTAAATATAAGTCAGCATTAGATAAGTCCAAATAAGCTCCTCCCTAAACCCTAAACTCCATTGTGTCCCAATGCTCGCTTCGCGGATCGGAAGAAAAGATCTCACCGTGCTTCCTCAATATCTCCATGTTGAGATAAATGTTACGCCACGCAACATTGTTCACGATCCAACTCACATTAGTTCTATTATCTGCACCTGTTATTATGAGGTGTAAGTAGAGGAAGCAAATGAATTCGCTTTTTTTTCTGTTTCTATGGAAGTTGTGAGGTTTTAGAACCTTTCAATGCTTTCCATGTTTCCCCTGCTTTTCAATGCAGTCAATTCACCTTGATGTGCATAGTCGTTTTAAAATCTATGAATAGATAATCTTCCTTTATATAACTCATTTTGGAATTATTTTGTTATCATTCGCTTGCAGTTATAAGTAGGATCCTCTTCCTTCCAAGTTCAGCCTTTTATTTCATTATGATGAAGCCACCACACCGCTTATTCCTCTTCCTCTGTTTGGCTTCCCACGCCATGAGCCTTACCTTTTTTCAGGTTCTTCGTCCCTCCTCAGATAGACAACCCCGAGGGCTTCATTGAAGAAGAATCAAAAGTTAGTTTCTCCATACAACCCGATGAAGTACATGAAGCTTTTGGAGAAGGCAAGAGGAAGCTTGCAACGCCTAACACTTGTCGCTGCTTACACCCTCTTCTCTAGTTGTTCTGAGATAGCCTCCAAGAGAAACAAGAAAGGTGGCATGGATGCTCGACTTGATTCGGAGACGGCTTCCCATCTTGTGATGACGCTGGGCCGATGATGAGGTGCCTTAAGAAACTAGATGATGCAGAACACAAAGTATTTCTTGAGTTTTATCTCGAGACCAACTCCATCTGCTACCAACTACAGTTAAGTCCCTCACTCTTTTAATTGTGCTCTTTTTTTGAATCGCTTTTAGCATAATTCACGTTCTCTCTTCAAACGATGCCTTCCCAACACACGTAGAGACTTGTCAATGACTTGAAGGCCCGATCGGAGGATAAATTGGACATAATTGAAGAAAGATCAAGAGTTGTTGCAGATTCTATTAAGATACATGATCTCGACTGAGTTTCTGCATCCGAATTTAAGCAGATGCTTCGAGAGTGTGAAAGATCAAATTCACGCTCTAAAATAACTCCGGCAGGCAAATATTTGACATCAGATTGGTGAGGATCGGCAGGCGAGATGAAAGAGAGGCTCGAGTCGGGGATGACTCTGCTTCAGGAGTCCTACAATAATTTGGGAGATGATATGAAGAAACTCAAGAACGACGCTTCAGAGATTGACAGAGATAAGAAGGGTTGGGAATCGGCAGTATGCAAAACCTTCAAATCCGATGATATTGTTGCGATGTTGGAGAAACAGAAGAAGTTGCTTGATGGGCAGGCCGCAGCCCTGGCAGGACTAGATTTCCTCACAACATTCCAATCTAGAGCTCTTGAAGAAAGCCGGTAATCAAAATTTATTTTTTATCTTGTTTTTTAAAATTTTATATTTTTGTATGATTCAAGGAGCAAGGTTTCTAATTTATGCTTGAAATCATTAAAAATTTTGAAGGGATAATCTCAAAAAATTAGCAGAGTTTGGACACAACAGCGGAAGAACTCGAGAAAGCGAGATCGATCCAACAGCTCATGGCCGATCCAAAATTCATGATCCATACTACTTAGTTTGTTAATCTTTTAAAAAAATTTAAATTTTTATAAATTATATGCTTAAGACAAAAATGTCATGAATTCATTTGATAAAATAGTTATTAATCTACATTATTTTTTGCTTGATGACTTATTATAAGTTTATATTTTACTGAATTGCGAAAAAAATATAATATAAATTTAATTAAGGTAAGAAATTTTTTATTTTCTTAAACAATAATTATTTTATAAGAAACTCTTCTTATGATATTATTCTTTGATCATGAACTCTTTAACTTGCAGGAAGAGTTTGAAGCGAAGCAAACAAATATTTTTACTGCCCTTGAAAAGCTCTTCCTGCTCCAGAATGCTCTTCTAACTGAGTCCTGCATCATTAAAGCATTCTTCTTCTACTCTTGTGTGGTCTTTCTCCTCTACATGCTCACCAGTGCGAAGCAAACCTTCGGCATCAGAGCTCATCTCTACTTAGGTGAACCCTTCTTTTTAAAACCAATTAACATAATGATCCCTCTAATACAAATCGTTTTTATTGTTCACTCAAATTCATTCAGTCTCGCATCATAGTTGAAATTGCAATTATTAAATCTGGTTCTATCCATCCTCCGACCGGGTAATGAAAGTATGGATGGCGGATCTTCATTCTGTTCTTTGGCTCTACTCTCATCCTTTATTCCATCTTTACTTACAGGTAGCACCCCTACGCTCTTAAAGTTTGACCCTTTTTACTATTACCCTGCGCCTGAAAATCATAATTCGATGCTACTTATGCAGGGATTATGAGGTTTTAAATTATCAATTGCTGCAACTTCTACTTGAAAAGGTTCGCGTTATGGAGGCGAGAACTCGAGGGCATAGCTAGCTTTCCTAGATTTCATTATGAGTTATCTCTTTCATGGAGAAATTGATGAAAGCTTTCCTTGTGATAGGGAGGTACTTGGGTCTTTGAGCGAAAGCGAGCGGATATTCATGGATCGAAGGAATTACGAAGATGTGGATATGACCATTGATCCTAACTACGCTTTGCCAAGAAATCGGCGAGAATTCCATCATGTGAAGACCTCTGCGTGTAGAAGATACAATCTTGCCCGTGAGTAGATTTATGGGTCATGGATTTCAGCTTTTCGAGAAAGAAAATCTGACACGTAATATTTTATTTGATTGTGATCGTTACAAGTTATTTAATTATAATATCTAAACCTTTATCTTTTTAGCTTGCTTTGTTATTATGATCCAAAGCCTGAAAGATATACTTTAGAGATGTTTGAGATTTATTTTATTTTATATTTTATATTTATATTTTTATAATTAGTTTTAAAAATATATTTATATAATATATTTTTTTATTTTATAAAATAAATTATATTATTTATAAAAATATTTAAAATAACTTTTAAATATTTTAAAATATTTTAAAACTAATAATTATTATTAAATATATCTTATTTTGAAATAAAATATAAATTAAAAAAATAAGAGTGATCTTAAATATACTCTTAACAAATTTGGAGCATTCCACATATACTATATAATTCTTATATATTTATATATATAATTTTTAAATCTTAATATTGATATAAATAACAATTAAATATTTAATATTACATTTATTAATATTTACTTTTGCTAAATGAAATAAGTTTTTTCATGCATAATGTTAAATGTATAAGAATTATATGATATGCATTTAAATCTTTTAAATTTATATTTAAATTATTTAATTAAAAAAGAAAATTCACTTCAAATTTTATATATTTTAAAGTTTAAAACACCATTTAAATAGTCAGATTAATTAAAGAACTTTCAATCAATCTAGATCTTGAATAAGTTAATAACATAGAAAAGAATCATTAGGATCCTAATAACCTCTCTAGTAAACTGAATCGTTCATTTATATAAAATTCTTTTATTTATATAAATAAATATTTTTTAAAATGCTTATCATATAAATGAACAATAACAAATATTAGCCAGCTTATTCATTTATTCATATGTATTTTATTAATATTTATACTTTATTTATAAAATATATTTAAAACCTATAAATTTAATTCTAACTAGTAATAAAGCTATATATGTCTACATCATTAATACAAATATATATTTAATAAAATATAAAATAATTAAATTTAAATAATAAAAAAATATTAAGATATCCTAATAAATAAATGACATGATATATTTCTATGTATTTAAATCTATTTCATGATGCGTGCAATATTTATTATCTATGTGTCACAATTATCTTAAAATAGATATATAAATAGTAAGACTCATCATAATAATAATTTTATTCAAATATTATTAAGTTAAAATTTTATTGTGACTTGAACATGACAATAAAAGGCCTAAAAAAGTTTCAAATTCAGATCAAGCTCTTACTCAATAATAATTATTGCGTGCTAGAAAATTAGTTACGGTAGAATAAAAGTTTACATCTTAGCCTTGTTGTGAAATCCAATACACACACATATATTTGAAGAGTGAACAATAAATTTCATGATATTTTACGTGAAAAACCCCAAAAAAGAGAGGGAAAACCATCGGGCCTAGCCTAGTAAAAATTTTCTACTATATATCTGTTTCGGAGTACAAAGTTTAAGTTTTCCTAATAACGGAATTACATAATTATATATAAGAAAGTCTGACAATGAAAATCTCAGAATCAAGTAACAACATTTATACAACAGTGGTTAATAATTGTTGATGACAGTTGGCGATGGTGAACAACGGCGGTCGGTGGCTGATGGCGATGGTCGACGATGGTGATGACCGACGGAGATGGTCCGTAATGATGGTTGGCGGTAGTCGGCGGTGGTGACCAACGGCAATGGTCGATGACGATGATATCGATATGGTGGTGGCGCGGCCGGCGATGTTGCGAAGCGGCACGCTGATGGTCGGTAGTGATGACGACGATGGTTGATAGCAGCGATGTCGATGGTAGTAGCGGCCAGCGGTGATCAAGCATGTCGGCGGCCCGGCGTTCAGCGGTGGTGGCGATCGGAAAGGTGGTGGCCGGATGGTTGGCGATGATAGCCGTCGGTGGCGGCGGTGAGTGTGAAACCGTCAGTGGTAAGCATAATTATGCTTGGAGAATCTTCAAGCCTTAGAGCTCTCTCTTCTCTTTAGCTTGAGCTCTCCTCATGTAAATAATGAGAGATTATTTATAAATTAGAAGAATGATGTTTCTGTAAATATGTGCAAAATCCAAACTATTCCATCGGACGACTTGAATGATTCCCTTGATCATCTGATGTATTTTAAATATTTAAATTCTCAAATAAAGTCAGAATCAAGGAATCTTGGTTTTGTTAGATCCGACTCGTCAAGATGCTCAATTTGATCATAAACACTCAATATTTAGGAATTATTTAGGGATTTAACTGGTATCCTAAAGTTTTTAATGATATTTTAAGTCTTCATCGGACTTTAGTTTAGGATCATTCTTTGGCAAAATTTGTGAATAGTAGCATTTTCAATGTCATATCAGTTGACCCCTATTTTTGTATAGCATTATCTCTGTCATCCAAAAATATGTGACAAATAATTAAAAATAATAAATTTTTCAATGAAATTTGCGGGTTCATTAACTTTTGCGTCTCATATAGTTCGAGAGAATAGATCTTCATGGGTGCACAAGATTATGATCACGCAAGTCTGGGGCAGCAGTGCATCTGGTGCTTGCGCGCAAAGGCTCTTGGGTCGAGCCCTTCGGATGCTTCTGCTTTTGGGCGCTGGTCCACGGGACATACATGCTTAATAAGCCTACTTGTCTCAATAATCTATGCTTAGGGACTTAAGAAAATAACACTTGCAAACAAACTAATTAAACCTATCAAATTATTTGGATAGCTCCCTACAAAAAATATTATTAGAATTTCAAATGATTGGCCTAACATTTGATCTTTAGAAAAATATTTACTAACATCAAGTCTAAAATATTAAATCATAAAATAAGAAAATTAATACATCTTAAACAAAATAACATCCTGACCGAAGACTTGAGTTGATGGCTTAATAGTTTAGTGTGTTAAGTGGCCAGTGCAGTGAGGATACATTAGGCTTGTATGTGTTAAAGTTTTATTTAAGTTTAGGCTTTAATATATTTATCATTAGGTGATTTTTATTTATGTTATTAATATTTGTGAAATGAATTTTAAGTTTTGATTTAATTTGGGTTAAAATTAGATTTAAGATTTTAAAGTGTGTGAAGAGTAGCAAACTCCACTTGAGGATAAAGTTTTCTCTACCTTTCACGCTATCTTAGTAGAATAGACATCTCACCAACAGATAATAAGCTATGCTTAAGACTCTAAACAATATGAATTTTATTTGTTTTAAATAATCAGGATGTTTTATTTTGATTATTGTTAAATTATATATTCTCATTATTTTTAACTTTTATTTTAATGTTCGAATGACTTTCTAACTTCATAGGATCAATTACTAAAGGTAATGGCACCCTCCAAAATATTCATATACTTTTGAAATTATTTGGGATTAATTTAGATTTTTGTGCATTTTTACATATTTAATTTGGATTATTTTACTAAAGTACTTAAAATATTGATTAATTACTCATAATTTTAACTTTCTTTAATCTTGAATACTAATTAAGTTTGATAAGAATCCATTTTTTGTTTTAAGGGTTTTAATTTGATTGAATTTTGAATTCCTTAAACATGGACTATTAATTAACTTGAGTAAGTTTAATTAAAGATTGAATGAGCTTAAATATATGATTAATTATCTTTGATTAAGTTCAATGAATTAATAAATTCGTATTTTATCTATTAAAGTGTTTTAAACATAATTTATTTATTTTCATGACTTTTGTAATTTGATAATCAATTATTAATCTTTAATCCTTATTTGAGGCTTAAGCTCTAATGATTAATCATAGACATAAGCAACTTCTTTGAAAAATTCACCATTGTGGGAATACTCTTAAGAAGGTTTTTTAAAAGTTTAACCTCAATTAGACATGTATTTTGTCATTAATTTTACTAATTAAGTTTTTTAAATTTCTTAATTAATCTTTAATCACTTGATAAAATTTAGAGATTTTATTTTAGGGGTTGTTTGCTTGAAAAAAAACATACAGTGTAAAATAAATATAGTATAAAAAAAATGCAGTGTATTTTGATTACTTTAACTTATTTGGTTGGAAACTCTATAAATACATAAATTTCTTTTTTTTTTTGTAAAATAAATGTAATGTAAAATATTTGTGAGATTATGGGCAGCGGCGGACAGCGATAATCGACAACTAGGCGGCATAGGTGGCTGACGGAGGTGGCGGTGGCCGATGGAGGCTGTGGTGGCTAGTGGTGGCAACCCGGGGCCGGCGGGTGGTGGCGATAGTCAAAGACTTTCTCTGTGTATTTGAAATTTATCAAATCGAATTTCAAATACAAAAAACAACATGTCATTTAATGCATTTCTAATACAAACAATTTTTTACTGCCTACCAACCACTCAAAAGTTAGATTTCACTGCGTTCGATTTATTTTACACTCTAAATATATGCAACCAAACAATCACTTAATACTATTTTTCTCTGAATATTGAATTCAAATAGAGTTTGTTCATAATTTTTAGTTAAGTATTTGATATATAATGTTTTATTAGAATTTTCTTTAAATTTTTTTATTAAATCAATTAATTTAGGCTATTTAAAAGCTAAGTTTAATGATTTTATGATTTAATTAGAATTAGAGATTCAAAATATTTTGTTTAAGTTGCTCTCTATTAGACAAGATGTTTTAAGCCATTTGGTGTCATTTTTATAATTTTTATTAATTTAAATTAATTAATTAATTAATTTTTTAAAATATACCTTAAAATTTAATAACTTTTAATCTAGTATTCAAATTGTTTTAAAATTTTTATGGGGTATGAGTAATGATTTAATTATCATACTATAAAAATTTCAAGCTGATTGGATATGTACTTTATGAATAATTAAAAAATTAATTTTAAATTAAACTCCATTATTCTAAAAAATATTAGTAAAAATGAAATTTTTTAACATTTATTATATTTCTTTCTGAATGTTAAATATAGAGAGTGATTATTTGCATTTTGTTGGCTCAACGTAGATTTTCATGAATTTTGAAAATTTTGGTCTACATAAGTTCATTAATTAAGATTTAATTAATCATAATTTTATGATTTAATTATCGCTAAAGGGTCTTATTAAATTTCTTAAGTTCTCGATTAATAATGTAAGTGTTTTGTACTAATTAATGATATTTTTATAGCTTTTAGAATTTAAAATTAATTATTTGATTAAATTTCTCTAAGATGATTTAAAAATTAATAACTTTTATTCTATACATCAAAATGAATTGAATTTTTTATGGGGACTAGAAATGATGTTATAATCATACCTTAGAAACTTCAAGCCAATTAATTTTGTATTTTAAGAATAACTTAGAAGCTTTAATTTTAGATTAAAATTGAATTACTCTTAAAGTATATAACAAAAATTAATGATTTTATTCATTAGTCTCAAGATGTTGTTTCCAAAGAGGGGTGGTTACTTATAATTTTTAAATTAGTGGTTTTTTTTTTATGAATTTTTAAAGTTCTAATTTATTAAAATTTAATTAACTCTAAGTTGACAATTTTGAGTAATTAAATCTAAGAAGTCTAATTAACTTTCTTAGGTTCCCTAGAGTTAACAATGATGTTTTGAACTATTTTGATAAATTTTTGTATTTTCTATAATTTAATATTAATTATTTACTCAAATTTCATCAAAATATTTTAAATATTTGTAACTTTCAATCTAGAGCTCCAAATAGCTTGAAAATTTCATGAGAAATCTATATTAGCATTAGGTTTCTCTCTTAAATATTTTAGCTCAATTGGATTTATATTTTAGGGGTAATTAAAGAAATATTATTTTCATTGCAACTCAAATTACTTTCAAATTTTGTGATCAACTTAGAGCTTTTGAGCTCAATGGATTCATCTTTTGAATGTTGAATCCATATAGGAGTTAATTATAATTTTTAGATAAGTATTTTATTTTTTTGCATTTTTTTAAAAATTTGGGTTAATTTTAACATTCTTAAAACCACAAAATCCCTAATTACTTGATTATCCCACTCAATGTTGATTGAGCCATACCTTTCATGTGGAGTCATGTGATTGTACTGTATGGATCCCGCATGGATGGCGTCGATCATGCTGGATTGTTATGGGTCATCCGATCAAAGATCAAATGATCCAAGTTAAAGTCATAATCACTATGTTTTTTAAATGAAATCTAGCAAGAGGCAAGGTTAGACCCCTTACCAACCCGAAATTCTAGTAATTCATGCTAGAATTTAGCAACTTTTCGCATTAGAATGCTTCAAAAATGAAAGAGCAATAAGATTCTATGATTTTGTCCTAGATTCATGCAAGTTTTTTTCACAAAGTACCAACAACTAAGGCTTAGCTACAGTTTGGAAAAATTACTTCATCAGAGCTTATGTCTGACGATTTTCTCGATGTGAAATCATTCATTAGCATGAGATGAAGTGAAATTCCCTTCCTTGTCTCCTTGTGGATTGCTCTAACTTCCAATATCTGTTGTTGCTTGTTGTGAAGTTTGATTATTTTTGAGTGTTTTGTATTCAAGAGAGGAAAGAAAAAGCTTTGTTTTGTTTCTTAGATATTTGGGGAGTTGTCTAATGCATCTAAAATGATCGAAGGGGTTTGAGAATATGGTTTGGAGCTTGGACGACCATGCAACCCAATCTCTAGAGGAGATGTGTGGCTGACCATGTGAAATCAAAGCTTAAGGACATACTAATTTCGATGGTTAGTTAACTGAGGAGAATTCCAAGAATGGAAAGGAGGGAGGAAGCTTGGTGGGAATGTTTTTGCAAGTAGGCATGTGAAGAAAATTTTAGATTTCATTTAAAACAATTTTTTTTTATTTTTTGTGTTTGAATTTTCTTTTCATCATTTAAATTGAGTTGTTGTTAGATCTTATAGAGATTTAGATGATTTTATGGTTTAGTATGACCTTTCTTGAGTTTATTTTGAGTTAGGACTTGAGTTGACTTAAGTTGACATAAATTAAATTGAGTTAGGTTAAATTTTCTTTATTGACCCCAATTGAGTTATAATTAAATATAAATTATGTTTAATTGCTCTTTTAAAATATTTTGGATTAATTGATATGGGTTTGATTTGGTTTGAATCCAAGTTAACTTAATTTGACCCAAATTAATCAAATTAGGTGAAATGACCAAATGGGTCATTTTAGACTTTGATTAAGCTTTAACTATGTTTGATGAGTTGTTTAAAGTGTTTGGGATTGATTTGTTATAATTAGTTTGAATTAAATTTTCCAAGTTAACTTAATTTGGCCCAATTAGGTCAATTTAGGTTCGTTTGAGTCCATTGGCTAAATAGATCAAATTAGACTCAAACAATGGTTGAATTAAGTTCAATCAACTACTTTTAAGTAAACTAAAGTGTTTAATTTGATTTAATTTTAATTTAATTGAATTTTAGCTCAATAAGATTCGTTTAGGTTAAATTTCATCAAATTGGATCCTGATTGGGTATAGATTTGGATCAATCACATTTAATTTATATTTTAAATCTTTGATCAGGTCTAATTTGACTTTGATTGAATTTAATTTGGATTTGATTCAATATGACTCAAATGAGCCAATTTAGATTAAGTGAGCTAATTAACATAATTGGGAGTCAATTGTGTATTAATTTTGATTCAAATGAGTTTAATTTTAAATTTAATTTGGTTTGATGGGGTTAGATTCACCTAGCATATTTAACTTGATTATGATTTTAGCTTTGGTTCATTTATTTTGATTTTTAGCCTTTGGTCTAATGCTCAAGTAATCAGTAAGAAGGTGTCATAAGAGTTTAAGTGAGGAAATTCCTAGTCTAGAATTGAACACTAAATGTTAGGAGGAGGATAGATGCCAACCCAATTAAAAATGAGGTCAACATAGATAGAGAGGGAGAGAGAGAGAGTTTACATCAATGGTAGTCGGCAAAAACTATGGAGGAGCAGAAGAACAACGACAATGACGAATGATGCCTTTTCGTGTGCGTAGTGAGCGAAAGTGAGAGATTTAACTAAGAACTTAAATAGGAGCTCTACTTACATGAGTCTAGGAAGGTGGTACCCAAGAGAATGAGAAAAAAACCTAAAATTTTAATTTTTTTTTAAATATGGTGGGCCAAAGGGGGAATGTGCCCCAAGTGCTCCAACAAATTTTAATAATAATTTTTAAAATTTTTTTTAATAATATTTAATGCAATTTTGTATGCATTTTAGTCTTCAAATTTTTGAAAATAGATCTTTTTGAATTATATTAATTCATCATAATAAATTACAA
Source organism: Cymbidium sinense (assembly GCA_021442155.1). Taxonomy (NCBI): domain Eukaryota; kingdom Viridiplantae; phylum Streptophyta; class Magnoliopsida; order Asparagales; family Orchidaceae; genus Cymbidium; species Cymbidium sinense. The sequence goes on from CM038230.1 coordinate 10,822,739, forward strand.
ATAATAGAGTGATACTTTTCAACCCAAATACCCCCACATTATGCCGCTTTCTTAGACATTGTGACACAGGTTGACATGATTTGAGTTTAATTTGAGTTAAAACTGACCTCCAATTAAAAGTTTTGATCATTTTGATATTTTATAGACCTGCTATGCATAATCTCTTATGTTTTGAACTGTTTCTCTCTTACGTTGAAATTGCTTCTGCCGATTGCTTATATAGGTAAAAACGCTTATTATAAGGAAAACTCGAAATACAAAAATAATTTGATTGTAGATTAATTGAATTTTTTCAAAAATAATTAAACGATTAATTTATAGTTTATATAAACACCTTATTTGAAAAAACTTTTTTTTTTAATATTATCAATTATCATTTTAAAAAAATTAATTATAAAATATTTATCCAATAAATATTTATTTAGATAATTTGATTATTTATGCAAAATAAACATGTTATAAATATTGTGATTTTATTACAACAAATATATGAATGTGCTATAATTTAGATTTCAATAATTTTAAATTAATAAAACTTATCTCAACTATTATTAATGTCCAAAAGTATAGAAGCGGTTGCATGAGGAACTTTGGACCTATAATTTCAAGCTTTAATAAAATTGATAATTTATTAAACTTTTTAATATGCATATCAATTTTATTAATTCTAGTGTTACTCTACTAAAAACTTGAAATTGCGTTGGTGAAATTATAAAAATAAATTATTCAAGAAATATGAGTAGAACATTGATATAATCATTACATATAAATTAATCCTCTATTAATAGCTCATAATTAGAACTAGGTTGTATTTTCATTGACCTCTCTAATTATATCTTTATTCTCAAGTATTATGGATTCTCCAATGAATAATAAATTTATAATCCGATTATAAATTAAGCGCGCTCTTATTATTCAAGATTGAATCAACACTTATGAGAACAATTTTTCTAAATTTACAAAGAATTGAATGGATTCTATCTTGTAAATTAATATTTCAGGCTACTTATTTAATTATATTACAAAATATAATTTCATAAATCAAATAACATAATTTCATAAATAGGAGTTCATTTGTTTTTCAGGATTAAGATCATTTTATATATGATCATCATGTTGATATAATTTGAACACTATATTTACCGGTCCCAAGTCCAGATGTGAAAAGTGGAGGGTTGCCATAGGTAGTTGATAGCCAGCGTAAAATTTGTTAAAATAATCATGATATGAATCTTTTAAAACATTGTATTAATCCTAGGGCGTCCCTTGGAAGCGACATGCTGTATGACATGAATACAGTGACAAGTGCAAGGCCCGCTTCATCGGCGCTCGGGTGCAGTGTTAAATAAGCAAAAATTCCCACATTATGGACGGATGCGGGCAAAGAAGTTAGTCCATGAAACTAGAATGTGGTTAGGAACTTGGAATATAAGTGCTCTTACAGGTAAATTAATGGAATTAATATATATTATAGTTCATAGGAAGATAAATATTTTATGTGTTCAAAAAACTAAATGGGTTGGGGAGAAGGCCAAGGAGATTGATAGTTTAGGTTTTAAGCTTTGATATTCATGTAGAAGTCAAATTAGAAATGATGTAGGTGTGATTATAGATAAAAGTTTGAAGAATAATGTTATAAATATTAATAGATGTGAAGGTAGAATTATAGCTTTAAAGATTATTGTTGATACTAAGATTATCAATATTATAAGTGTTTATGCTCATTAAGTAGGTTTCGGTGTAGGCTCGAAAGAAAATTTTTGGAATGAATTAGAGGGATTAATACAAAAGATACCTCTTGAAAAAAAAGTATTTTTTTGGAGGAGATTTAAATAGACATGTTGGTAGAGCGGTAAAAGATTTTAAAAGTATTCATGGTGGTTATGAATTTGGAGTGACTAATAAAGAAGGTAAGACTATATTAGATTTTGCTTTAGCTTATGCTTTTGTAGGTGTTAATATTTTATTTAAGAAAAGAGATGAACATATTATTATTTATAAAAATGGATCTAGTAAAACACTGATTGATTATTTTTTGATAAGAAAAATAGATCGTTTATATTGTAAAGATTGTAAGATCATTTTAAGTGAAAGTTTAAGTACCCAACATTGATTGTTAGTTTTAGATTTAAAAATGAAAGATTGAAAGATGAAAAATAAATTAAATTATTATCTTAGTATTAGATGTGGGCACTTAAATAACACTAATAAAAATATTTTTAAAAGCAAGCTACAAAAGCTTAGAATTTGAGATATTCATAAGGAAGCCAATGCTATGTGGGAAAACGTTGCAAGTGAAATTAAGCAAGTTGCAAAAATTATGCTTGGAGGATCAAAATGAAAAGCTCTTTTAATAAAAATAATTAGTGGTTGAGTCAGAATGTGCAAGAAAAGATAATAAATAAGAAACATTATTATAAAACTTGGTTTAGACATAAAAACTCAGAGAATTGAGAAAGATATAAAATGGCCTGTAGAGATTCTAAGAAAATAATATATAATGCAAAAATTTAGCTTTTAGTTATTTATATAAGAGATTAGATACCAAAGAAGGTAAAAGATGTATGTATAAGTTTGTCAACCAAAGAAATAGGAGAAGAAAAGATCTAGTTCAAGTGAAAAGATCTAGTTCAAGTGAGGTGTATTAAGGATGAAAATCAAAAAGTATTTTTCTTAGAAAAGGATATTGAAAATAGGTGGATGAGGTATTTTGAAAAAATTTTCAATGAAGGATCTAAAAATCCGATTGATTTTAGCAATCTTAATACCCTAAACAAAATAGAGAATTTTATTTTTATCGTCATATTAGTAAATTTGAAGTTAGAGAAGCTTTAAAGAGAATGAAATGTGGAAAAAATAATAGGACTTGATGATATTCCAATAGAAGTATGGAAATGTTTAGGAGATCAAGGAATTTTTTGGCTTACAAATCTTTTTAATGTTATTTTAAAGACTAAAAATATGTCAAATGAGTGGAGAAAGAGTTTGTTGGTTCTTATATTTAAGAATAAAGGGGATGCACAAGTGTGTGCAAATTACAGAAGAATTAAGTAAATGTGTCATACATTAAAATTATGGGAGAGAGTAATTAAGCATAGGTTACGATGTGATATAAAAGTTTCTCACAATCAATTTGGTTTTATGCCAGGTAGATTTACTATGGATGGTATACATTTGTTAAGAGGTTTGATGGAGAAGTATAGAGAAAGTAAGGAGGATCTACATATGATATTTATTGATTTAGAGAAAGCTTATGATAAAATTTCAAGAGATGTTCTTTGGAGAGTTCTAGAAAAGAAAGGAGTTAATATTGGTTATATTCAAGTTATTAAGGATATGTATACTAGAGTTGTTACTAATGTCCAAACACAAGGAGGTTTGGCAAATTATTTTCCTATTTGTGTTAGATTACATCAAGGATCAGCTTTAAGCCCTTATCTTTTTTGCTTTAGTTATGGATGTTCTTATTAGGCATTTACAGGAAGATGCATCTTGGTGTGTGCTTTTTGCTGGTGACATTCCTCTTGTTGATAAGACTAGAGAGGGGAGTCCAAGAGAAACTTGAATTATGGAGGTCAACTTTAGAGTTTAAAGGTCTTCATTTAAGTAGATCTAAAACTGAATATGTGGAGTGTAATTTTAGTTGGAGAAGTTCTAGTGGTAGAGTTGTGACATTAGGTGAACAAGTTATTAAAAAGAGTGAGCGATTCAAATATTTAGGCTCTATTGTTCAAAATGATGGTGAAATAGATGGAGATGTTATTAGTAAAATTCAAGTTGGATGGTTGAAGTGGAGGAATGCATCTGACCTGTTGTGTGATAGAAAAGTACTGCTTAAACTTAAGGGATGGTGGTAAGACTTGTAATGATTTATGGTGCAGAATGTTGGCCAATAAAAGAGAAGCATAAGACTAAGTTAAGTGTTGTAGAGATGAGGATGCTCAGGTGGATGAGTGGCTTTACTCTTAGAGATAAATTGCGAAATGAGTATGTTCGAGAAAAAGTTGGAGTAGCTCCAGTGACAAGATTAGAGAGAGTCCCCTTAGATGGTTTGGCCATATAAAGCATCGGCCGTCCGATGACCCGGTTAGGAGAGTAGATGCATTAGATTTGCCTTGTGTTAAGAAAGGTAGAGGTAGACCAAAAAAGACTTGATTAAGATGTATAAAAAATGATCTTAGTGTACTTGAATTAAATGAGAATTTGACACATAATATGACACAATGGAGACGAAGGATTCATGTAGTCGACCCCACTTAGTACGATAAAGACTTGTTGTTGTTGAATATTGATGGCAGTTGGATCAAAGCAAGGGTATTTGTGGTTTTGCCAAACTATATGCTATCATGGTTCTCCCATGAAATTTTTTTATATGATGGTTTAAATCATTGTTTTATCCTGAAACATGTTGATTATATATTATATGTATCATATTTATATGGTGTGCTTGATCACATAGGCTATGTATCTTTATATGCTTTTAATCACTTCAACCACATGGAAAAGCAAGAACCAGAGCGCACTTAAACCACCTGGAAAGACAAGAACCAGACACTCTAGGAACTAAAGTTAATTCAAGAAGATCTGATCAAAAGAGAAGATATATGCTCAAAGTAATATAGATGAGAAATAATACCATGATCAAATTTCAAGATCTTAGTCAAGCATTGATTGTGTACATTAAACAAAACTAGATGGCACTCCTAGACAAAATATGATGATGGAAAATAAAATTTATAATTAGAGCCCAAACTCCTAACATATATAAATACATAATAATTATTTTTATAATATCAAGTGTTTATAATAACTTCATTAGCTATATTAGGGTCAAAAAAAACATAGAGATAGACTATGGTGAAATTATCATTTTTAATTTAGAGGGATTTACATTCATGTTACACAATTTTTATTTATTTATAGATTTTGATATGACACTGAAAACTCTATTAGTCGAAGCACGAATCTTGATGTCAAAAGCAAGTTGATCCTCAGTTGAAACTAGTCGAGATCAAACACTTAAAATATCATGGAAAACTTTCGGATATCAGTTAAATCCCTAAATAGCTCTTAAACATGGAGTGTTTATAGTCAAATCAAGCGTCTTGACGAGCCGGATCTAACAAGCCCAAGATATCATAATTCTAACTTCATTTGAGCATTCAAATACTTAAAATACATTAAATGATCAAAGGAATCATTTGGAGCCGTCCGATGGAGTGGAGTGGTTCGGATTTTGCATGTATTCATAGAGGCGTCTCCAATATAAATAGCTCATTTTTTATGAGGGAGCCTGCAGAGAGAAGAGCTCTAAAGTTTAAAATCCTCCAATCGTGCCACCGCGTGATCACCCATTGGTTGACTACCGCGTCGGCCATCGGGATCTTGCGTCGTCAATCCATATTATCCACGCCGTCTTCGCGATCTCCGATTGCGTCATTTGCTACCAGTATTACAACCGGGCAACTATATGGCATTTGTCGATTTTGGGATTCCCATTGTCAGCCCTTCTCATATACAATCCTGTAATCCCGTATCGGGAAAACTTTATACTCCAAAATAAATACATAATGGATGATTTTTACTGGGCTAGGCCCCATGGTTTTATTCGAGTTTTTTAGTAAAATTTAAGTTTTCTTGTTTCTTTAATTATGTGTGTCTTTGGATTTCACAACAAGGCTAATGTGTAAACTTTCACTCTACCACAATTGGTTTTCTAGCACGCAACAGATCTAATACCTAAACTTTAATTTTTATATAGATAACACCTTATTCTTAGAAATAACTTAAAAAATAACATCATCACATGCCTTTTTAAAAGGGAAATGCATAGGTTTAATAATAGAAAATTGTTAGATAAGTAAATATCTAATTTTAAATATTTAATATATAAATGCATAAAAAATTGCATGATAGGTATGTAATTTTTTTTATATTTATAAAAAAATATTTGTATTAGTTGATTATTTATATATTGTATACATAGAAATTTTGGTGAAAGGTTGAGCAAATAAAGGAGTTTCACGTTGAGCATTATCTTTGTAAGGTTGAGCAAATTAGATTGGATAGAGATCTGAAAGAAGTAGAAATTCAAATTTTAATGATTTGATTGGGGTTAAATTAGGAGTTGATTCGAAATATGTTATAAATATTAAACTTATTAAAAATAGTCTTATAATATAATAGTATAAATATGTTATAAAATAAATAATATATAAGTCATATTTTAATAATTATAAATATAAAAATTAAAATAAAATTCATTAAGATATATATATATATATATAATCTAACTATATGTATATTAAATATATTTAAATTTTAACAAATAAATTTATAACATAGATTTATAAATATAATTTATAATAATATTATAAAATTTATAATGTAAAAAAATATTTTAAAACTTTATAAAATATATTTAATAAGAAAATATATAATATGTAAAATATTTATAACATATTATTATAAAATTTATATATTTATAATAATTTTATTTATATTATAAAATAAAATTTATAATGAGAGTTTAAAGTTAAAAACTAAAATATTTTTTTTATATTTTTATATTTAAAAACTCATTTAATATTTTTAAAGCTAAAATCTCTAATTCAATTTTTCATTTTTATAGTCTAATTTAAGTTTCAATATATTCATAATTTTTTTTTAGTCAAAGTGCAAGTCCCAAAAACACCTCATTAAGTATAGTGCTTAGTGAAGTCCATCTAACGCCATCCGAACGAGACCCTCTGTGCTTCAGAAATTTTGGCCTCGCTCTTCGAAGATCGTCTTTTTCTAACCCCCTGTGGAAAGATTTCTCAGGTTCCTACAGGTAGGCTCTTCGCGATATCTTCCTGCTTATTGTTTCTGTTATTTTTTTTTTAATGGCATTCTCTTTTATTATTATTGTTCTCACTTCTTTTCGTCGATCAGTTGGATCCCAATCGGAAATAGGGCATGCGTGCTCTGCTGCAATCTGCTTTCTAGATTTATTTGATATTTTTAGTTGGATTTAAAGCGTAATTCTGCCTTTTTTTTCCTTTGAAAAGTTATCAGTTGTTTGTTTAGGATTCTTTGTAACTGTTCAGTCAGATGATATTTTGCTTTGAAGAAATCAACAACACTGTAATTTTCACGAAAGGATATAGTTTTTTGGAGATCTAATGCGTATAAAATGAGTAAACAGGTTGCTTAATTATGGCTCTTAGCCTAATTTGGTTGGTTGAACTTAGAGATTATGGTTTGGAAAATCCTAAACTATGGTTGTATGTAATTAGAAATCATCTTTGATTTTAAGTTCCACAAGCCCCTAAAAATCTCCTCTAATGATTTCCTCGTACATATAAAATAGCAAAGAGGGAATCATCATTTTTCAAAACATGTTTTCTCCTACAAGCGGCCAAACGAATCATTAGACTAATTTCATACTTTGTGAACTAACACTAAATGTCATCCATAACTGTTTATATCATAGTGGGGATGAAACTAATAGTTATTCTAAAATTCAAATGACTTTGTCGCTTTTATTGGTTGCTTCAAGATGCCCTTTCCCTTGAGCTGTTTTGACTTCAAAAGCTCATTAACAGAGCCACAGTTTCAAAGGTGTAAATTTGCACGTCTCAATCTTCTATGGTTCACTAATTAATTTTTGATTATAACCCATGATGTGTACCTAAAGAACTTGTAGTCCTCATGAATGTGATTATTTTATGTTATATTAGCTTGAAAATTTGTACATACACATAGTCAAGAGTGAAATTTTTTGTAAAAAAACACCCAAAGGTGAACAATCAATTGGTCTTTGTCTGGTTACAAAGATCCACTATATATAGAAAATCAATACAAGAATGGTCAAACAATACACAATTATGAAGATTTTAGTAAAATTTTATCTATTGAGCCGCAAAAAAAGTGACATTTAGGATACTTACATTGGTCCTCACGTGTGCTAGTTTGCAAAAGAAATAGTAGCATGCAATGGTAGGGCAGACATCTCCTCAAAAATCATGAATAACGATGTCTCTAAGTGGTATTAACACATATTTCTTTGTGTTTTTTTGTTGAAAGCTTGAATATTGTTTGATCTTTTGATGGCTATGGAGAGTGACATATCTACCATCAACTATTTTTACAATGAGTTCCATTAACTATAAGCAACACAATCATTATCATCACATTCGTTTCATCCAATGTTGTTGTTTGAATAAACAAGATTGTTAGATCCTTTGATGGATGTGATGAGTGATACATTTGTTATTAGTATTGTAAGGAGGTCTATTGTTGGAAGTGAGTTGATCAGTGCTATTGTAACTATTGTGATGAGCAAGATGACCAACAACACAAGCATTATCTATTTTTAGATGACTACAATGAAAGGTATTACCATCACATTTGTCATGACGAGGAAGCTCGTTGGTTGGAAGCGCAACAAGCGATTTGATTGTTGTAGTTGCATGCAACACATTTGAAGCTGCTATTGCTAAAGTAATGCTTCATTCCTCATGTAAATTTTCTCTCTTTGCATATCTTAAGGTGATGTGAATATAGAAATTTTTTTGGATCATGTAAATTACATTAAAAACAACAAACTTTATCTATACATTTGTTTGAGTGTAGCACCACTCTTTCTTTTTTTGTTATGATGTTATGCTAATGGATACAGACTCAGTTCATGATATTGGCAGATGCAACTTTGCTTCCATCAACCAATATTTGACTCTTTGTACTACAACTTTTAGGTTACGGTGGACTAATATATTGATTCTTTGGGAATAAACGCTTATCATTATATAGTATAAAATAAGTGATAACCTTATAATTTAAATATTGTACTATTATTTCTTGATTATTGTAACCACCAACTTGGCAAATATTACTTCACACGCATTCCTAGTCTTATGAATTAGGAGCAAGTAATGAACAAAGTTTTGAGTCATATTTTCATATGCTTATGTTATTAGGAGGGATGTCTTTACACTCAAGCAATATGTTTTTGGCATTGTTTTCATATTATATATTATAAAGGATTTGCAAATGTTGATCCACCAATTTCTCACCTCTTCTCTTGTATATGACATCTCATATAAATAAATGCATTAAAATTATATTAGCTTATTGATATGGGAAATATTATTCATATCAAAATTATTAGCTATCATTTTGGAGTGATAATAAAAAATTAAGAATCAGTCCTTACAAGAAGCTAGTATTGCTCGAAATAAACATTTTGGAATGACACTAAACACTTCGGTTAAGCTTTAATTTTTTTGGTATTTGCAAACTCTGATCAGGTGGATGCTGGTAGCCTGGTATTGTTATTTTTCTAAAACTTCACTCTCTAAGTCTAGTGTTCATCTTATTTTATACTTGTGGTTACATAGCTATCATTATTCTTAATCTTAGCATAATTATTTGGGATTAGAACTATGAATCTTCTTAATTCATTTAATCCTGTTAGGTTCTCTACGAGTCTTCTATTTGATTTTACCTCTCACTTTTATTGTTGCATCTTTTATCCTTCTTTGTAAACATAGAATCTGAATATTCTATGCTTGCTTTGCTTTGACACATCGATGCCTGCTCGGTTTCTTAAGCGCTCCATAGAATTCAAACACCATGGCTGCTTATCGGATTGCTGCCGCCATCAAGCGCTCCTTCAGCGAGGAGTTCCTCTTGGTCCGACAAGTCCCTCCACCAGCACTGGAGCAGGACGAATACCGGCGCTACACAGATTCCAATCTATGGGACTTACCGTCCACCGCACTGAGGCCTCAGATAGGAGAACAACAGTCAAAAGAAGTGATTGTTGGAGATGATTCTCTCCGCGGGAAGCTGGATCTGAGGATGTTCGACATCGACTCAGCTCTCTCTCAGATTGCATCTCAACTTGGAAGAGTAACTGCAATCTGCAGAAACTGGTCTGTGTTGAAATATGTAGAAGAAGCCGAGTTTGGACCTGACTCCCCTATTAAAACGCTCTTTATTCTAGGAACACTGGCACATGAAGATGAAAATATTCCAGACTCTTGTAAGTGGATGTCCAAAGACAGTGCTGCCACCTTGCACTTACAGTTGACGCTGAGTGGTGATCGAATTGGACCTCTCGCAATCATTGGACTTCTTCAAGGTTCCAATGAATCTAGAAAGTCACAACTGCCTCAAATCTTCCTCAGCAATTCCATTCAAGAGTACCCTACAGGCATTATGGTTATACCAATGAAGAGCAGAACACAAAAACCATTCTCAACAACAAACCTAGTTCTAATTGTAGCTGATGATGAAGCTACGAATAAAGCTGAAGACACAGACATTATCAAATATGGAGATGCTCTTCTAGTGGATCCTGGATGCTCCATTCAATACCACTCTGATCTCCAAGATCTCGTTAAAGCGCTTCCCAGAAAACTACTAGTTTTTCTCACACATCATCATTATGATCATATTGATGGCCTCTCAGTCATCAATGAATGCAATCCTGATGCTACTCTGCTGGCTCATGAGAACACTTTGCGACGGATCGATAAAGCGAATTGGTCTCACGAGTCTATCGTGATTTCTGGCGGCGAGAGGATGCAGATAGGCGATCAAAAACTGGAAGCAGTATTCGCGCCTGGGCACACTGATGGCCACATTGCTCTTCTCCACCCGAACTCAAAATCTCTCATAGTAGGTGATCACTGTGTCGGCCAAGGGAGTGCTGTTCTTGATGTAACAAGTGGTGGAAATATGAAGGATTATTTTCAAACAACTTACAGTTTCTTGGAGCTGAAACCGAGTGTTCTTATCCCTATGCATGGGAGAATCAACTTATGGCCTCAGAGAATGCTCTGTGGATATCTGAAGCATAGAAGGGAAAGAGAATTGAAGATTCTGAAAGCCATTGAAAATGGAGCTGAAACTTTGTATGACATTGTGGCTGATGTTTATGCAGATGTGAGCACCAATTTGTGGTTTGCAGCTGCATCAAATGTGAGGCTCCATGTTGATCATCTGGCTTACCAACATTTACTGCCTGAGGATTTTTCTTTGGAGAATTTTAATGCTAGTTTTGATGATTTTATCAAAAAGATTCCTGCTTTGAAAATTGGGTAATAGAAATTTGTTTTACTGTGAATTGTATTGGTATAAAAATAAATAAATTGTGGAAAGATATTTCATGTGATTAAGGGTGTTAGAAAATATCTGTCATGTCATGTAATATAACGTGGAATGATGTCACTTGTCATGTGCTGGTTATATATATAGAGGGTCTGTTGGATTATTGTAGTTAACTGCAAAATGAGTTGTGGATCTATTGTTCTTAAAATAGAATTTTTGTAAGGGGATTTACATACATACCACACAATTTTAATGTATTTATATATATAATATCTAAATTTTTAATATCACATCAAAAATATCATCATCATTCACTTTTTAAAAGTGAAATATATTTTTTCTAGCATAAAAATATTAGATAAATACATATTTAATTTTAGGTGTTAGATATGTAAATACATAAAAATGATATGTAATTTTTTATTTTTTTTGAAAATTAATGTGAGTATTATGGTATTTATTTTTTATTTTGGATAGTTGGGCAATAAAACATTTAGTCATTATATTCTAACATATTTGATTGAGAAAAAAACCATCATAAAAAAATTAAAAAAAAAATTATAGACAAACATGAGTGAAAAAAAAATGTCAAAGTATACCAATAGTTTGTGACTATTTTGAGATGAAGGGACTCATTTCATAGAAGATGCATGCATTAATAAGAAGTAAAATAAGGCTTAATTTTTTCATACATTAAAACATATATGAATATACTTATACATGAAGAACATAGTAAAAAATGCTAGAAGTCACTCTTCCGCCGAGCGAGAAGCCATTCCCAAGCCCATGGTTTGATTAGGTTGGGTTAACCAAATCCCTATATGTTTAACTAAGTATTCCTTTCCTCATTAGCTCTTTTTTTATTTTGGATTACTAAATGATTTTATGCTTATATTATATGGAGATGATATTAATCCATGCATCTTTTAATAAAATTTATGAAAATTTACTTACATAACACATAATTCTTTTGCTTTTGTATATTTAATACATAAAATTTGATATTTATAAAAATTGATATGGCTCTCAAAATATGGAATCAGCAAATCTTGATGTCGGCGATATGATTTTGAGTCCGTCGAGATCAAGCTTAAAATATCATTGGAATCTTTGGGACATCAATTAAATCCCAAAACGCTCTCAAATATGGAGTATTTATAGTCAAATCGGCGTCTGGCCGGATCTAACGAGCCTAAGATCTCGTAATTCGACTTCATTTGGGCATCCAAATGCTCAAAATACATCAAATGATTGAAGGATTCATCCCCGTCCGTCGAGGGGAGTAGTGCGAGCTTTACATGAATTCTGAAATCACTCCCATAAATAGCCTCACTCTCCTCACATGGGGGCTAAGCTGTAAGTGAAGGGAGCCAAGTGAAGAGGGCTGAAGCAAGAAGAAGAAGGAAGGCAAGTGAAGAAAACAAGGACCGAGGAAGAAGAAGAAGAAAAGAGTCAAGAAGGCGAAGTCTGAGAAAAACAAGAAGTGAAGAAGGAAAGAAGAAGAAGTCAACAAGTGAAAGAAGAAGAAGGAAGGCAAGGAAAGAAGGAAGAAGCAGGAAGAAGAGGAAGAGTCCGTCGAGGAAGAAGAGGAAAAGTGAAGTGAGGAGGAAGAGAAAACTCTAAAGCTTGAAGATCCCAGCAAGATCACTTACCCTTGTAGTATGATTTTAAAACCGTCGAGATCAAGCACTTAAAATATCATTGGAATCTTTGGGACATCAATTAAATCAGCTCTTCAAATATGGGTATTTATAGTCAATCGGCGTCTCGACGGTGGGATCTAAACTAAGATCTAATTAGACTTCATTTGGGCATCAAATGCTCAAAATACATCAAATGATTGAAGGATTCATCTGAGCCGTCCGATCGAGGGGGAGTGCGCTTTACATGAATTCTAATCCCTCCTCCCATCTATAATCACTCCTCACATGGGGCTAAGCTAAGTGAAGGGGGCCAAGTGAAGAAGGCTGAAGCAAGTGAAGAAGAAGGAAGCAAGAAGAAGAAAAAACAGGACCAAGCAGGAAGAAGAAGAAAGTCAAAGCAAGTGAAGAAGGAGGAGGAAGGCAGAAGTCTGAGAAAAAAGAGCAAGCGAGGAAGAAGAAAGTCAAAAAGTGAAGAAGAAGGAAAAGGAAGAAAATGAGGAAGAAGAGGAAGAGTCGATCGAGGAAGAAGAGGAAGAAGAAGTGAGGAGGAAGAAAGCACTAAAGGAAGATCAAGCGATCACTGCGACCATCGTTAATTATACCCGGCATTTCAAATCTACCCAGTATATAAGCGATCGTTATTCTGCAGTGTCCTCTCAAGTAGGTCAGTAATCCAGTTATCGGAAGATTTTTCTGAAAAGGATACATGGAATCTTTTCTTTAGGCCGTGGTTTCCCTCTTTTCGAGGTTTTCCGTTAAAAATTGCAGGTGTCTGTTTAGTTCTTTAATACTGATACTTTGAATTTAATCAAAGGCGTAAATTTTCTCCTGGTTTTCCAAAGACGAACAAAAATAATATTTCTTCTATGTATAAAAAAGATGCATTTCACTACAAAACATTAATGATGGTATTACTTTTAATGTAATATCAAAGATTAGAGTGTTATTTAAATAAATATGAAAATTTAGATGTTAGATATGTAAATATATAAGAATGGTATGTTATATATGTAAATACTCTTAAAATTTAATAACACATAAACTAAAATTATTTATTATAGAGTACTAGATCATGTCCCTTCGATATAAATAGATTAAAAAATATTTAAAATTTACATAACAAAATATATAAGAGAAAAACATCAAATGAAATCATACATAAAATACCTGGCCTATATTCAACAAACTCTCATGTGGAAGATTAAACATCGTACTGTTCTCCCTGCAAATTCTTTTAAGAATCGCATAAACATAATCAACAGCAATCTTTTTGACAAAATTTGAGTTCCTTTGAGCCCTCACCATTGTGTTCCCCAGTATGTGCACCACCCCAGCTTCCTTGCATCTGTTTAAGAAATCGATCTCATCTCCACCATCCCTTCTGCCTGCAGGAGACTCTGTTATAGTACTACTATTCTGTTCTAATGGCTGTTCAAGAATGGATTCCTGCAATGAAGTTTCTGTGACCTCCACAAGGGAGCGCAAGTCATCCTCATACTCAGCTTTAACAAGATCAGTAGACATCTCATTCTGCTGCACAGAAAAAGTACAGTAATCTGAATCTGAGCAACTCTTCGATGCCGCCTGATGATGAACGAAGACGGCGATGCTATCAAAGATCATCTTCTCAAAGTTGTCATCTTTCCTGTGTAGGTCTTTGTATCCATATCTCACGATGCAACGGAATATATGGAAATTCTTCGGGCCGATTCTGTTCACGAGGAAGCGCTCCTCCATGGGAACGCTGTAAACTGGGAGGTACTTGACACAAACAAAGACAACAACAGAATGGATGGCTGGGAGGTTTGTAATGAGGTGAGAGAAGATGCGGGGTAATCCGCTCGCTAGTTCTGTGTACACAAATCCAATGCCAGGAACTCGAACGAGGCCGAGGCTGGGACCGAGGCCAAGGATCCAAGCCATTGAGACCCTGGAGTGCATCTCAAACTCATAGCGCTTTACTGTAACGTAATGCCAAACATACATGATGACGAAAAAGACAACAGCAATGACAAGTGGGACCCATCCACCTTCATCAACCTTGAACAGAACGGCAGAGAAGTAAGTGAGCTCCACGAAAAGGGAGAGGCCAGTGAAGAGGATGATGGAGATCCAATGACTTTTCCAAACCAAGAACATAATAGGGACCATCAACAAGGTTGTGACTAGCATGACTATTACAACAGCAGTTCCTGGTAAGAGAATTGGTTTTTGGAGTAAGAACAATAATTTAACTTTATTTTGTATGCCTTCCATATAATAAGATTCACCAAAAGCCTGAATGCATATGATGATAAACTCATAAAAATTCTGCTAACAAGTCATTTGAACTTTAAATGAACCAAATTATTGACTCCTGATTTGATGATAATGAATTTTGTCTGATATTAGGAAGTGGTTTGCTGATTGTTTCTACAAGTTATTCAATTAGTACCAACCATGATGATGATGATGATGAGGATGAGGATGATGATATTTACAATATTATTTTGGAGGTTTGTTCAATTGGTAATAGAATCAAGCAATCAAGACACAAGTGCATATTTCTATCCAATGTTATCTTAGTATAGCATGTGCATTTAGATTTTAATGTAATTTGATTGAATAGATTTTTACTTAAGGTTTCAAGAATGATAAACATTAGTGAAGTTAATTTATATTTGGTTACAATTGCTCTAAGTTATGTTTCTTTATTATTCTATATTTGATTTTTAGAAAGTTATTTGGATTTATTTTATATTTATCTATTTTAATGGTATTTATTATTTGTCTAAATTATAAAAATTAGTAATTAAGTGATAAAAAATTATTTCATATCGAAACATATTACTCATATTATTAGAAAGTTTATGTATACTTAAATTTTATAATTAAATGATTAAATGTCATTTATAAGACAACTTGTATCAATTAAAGTTAATTAGCATATACTTTATGCATTATTTTATTGCTTAGAGTTTTTATTGTTTTTAAAACTTTTATGATAACTTACTCATATATTTTTCCTAAAAAAATATATTTTAGATTTTTTTGAAGAACATTTAATGCACTTAAAAATTCATGATTATTATATATAATTAAGATTAGAGAAACTACTATATCATACTTAATGAATTTGAGCTTAATTCATATTTGTCAGATTCGTGGATTTATTTATATATGATTTCATATATTATATTATATATTTTTTATTAAAAAAATTTATTATGATTTTTTAAAACATTAGATATTATCATTCATCTGAAAATAGCCTATAACGACTATTGTTTATAGCCATTGCATATATCTTTTGAGAAAATTTTTGGGGATTTTTATGCTATTTTCTAGATCTTTCCCTTTACATTCATAAGGCTCTAACTAGAGAATAAAATAACATGAAAACATTCAAACATAAGACTTGAAAATATGCTTAAGAGTTTTGTTTCTTTTAAGAAGTGCAAAAATGTAAAGGTGTTCATCTAATCAAAACATCTTGAAGCCTTTCTTTTGGCAATCTGTCCCTCAATCTCTCCAGGAAAATTTATGACTGATTTTACCTCGTAATTCTTTCAATCATTTGTAGAGATTGTTTATTTTATTAGTTGGTGATAGCCTTTGAATCATCACTAAAGTTCAAGAGAACTTAGCCTAGGAAGTTTTATTTTGTTTGTGGGGCTTAGGTTGCCTAGTTTGTTAAGTTTAGGGGTTTGAGTCTCAGTCATCTGTGGAGTGAGTGTGAGAACATAAAGGTCTCTCCACACATTAATTGAGTGAAAGTTAGACTTGTTGTTATAAGTTCAATAGTAAAATTCTAATATGAAAGGGAATTAGGTATGGATTCATGCTGTTTGTGTTAGAAAGTTCATTGGTGATTCATAATATAATTTTGCTTGTGGTAAGTTTGTTAGTTGTGACCATTTTTCTAATGGCTCACTTTCTAAGAAAATATATATATTTTTACATCAGCATTATATCTTATTATTTGGATATTTGTCTTTGGACAATTGTGATTTTGGTGCTTAGTGTATTAAGTGCTTTAGCTAGTGTAGTTGAGTTATCAATTCATATTGTGCGCAATTATTATTATTATTAATAATTTATTATGATGATGATGATGATGATGATAAAAGATTACTGGTATTATCCAAAATTTATGTTTTTTCCAGTCATCTAAGGTTGATAAGAAAGCAGAAGCATAGTAAGGATAAATGTAAGATTTCGATTTGAATGATATGAAACTTATTTATCTGATACAGAAGAAATAAAACAAAGCAATAATACCAGTTAACGAGAATGATGCACAGACAAGTTATGAAATTTTTTTATTCTTTCTAGCCCTATAGAGATATGTTTAAAACAAGTAAAATCACTTGCAACAACTATCTGCAAGTGCAAGCAACTTTTATAGCCACTAAAACTTCATCTAAGAGTCTCTTGATGAAAGTGAGCATGAAGAAGCGGCGGGAGAGGTTAGTGGGTAACAGAGATGAGAAGCATTCTTACCATACGCATTGCCAATGTGAGTTTGATTTTTGAAACCAGCAGTAACAGCTATGCATAGGATCATCATAATCCAATTAATGTCAGGAATGTAAATCTGTCCAAGAAAATATTTTGATGTATGAACAACCTTGACCCTTGGAAAACATCCAAGAGAAACTGCCTGCTTGATAATTGAAAATGTCGCTGATATTGTAGCTTGGCTGGCAATAATAGCTGCAGCTGTTGCAACTACAAACATAGGCCAGTATACACCATCTGTAAATCAAGTAAAAAAAGAATCATTATTTTTCAAAAGGAAAGTATGAGCTGCCATCAAGCTAAGATGAGCAGGAACCAACCTGGAATTGCCTGATAAAATGCGTCAAACACCTGATCTTGGTGTTGCAGGATGTAAGCAGCTTGCCCTGTGTATGCCAAAAGAAGGCATGGGAACACAACAAAAGAAAATGCAATCTACGAAAAAAAAAGTTACCTGTTAGAATAGCAGATGAATTTGGAGTAAAGAATGCTAAAAAGGCAAGCACACTTTACCTGAATAGCAAGGACTGGGAAATGACAAAGGTCAGCAAATAATGCTTCAGTTCCTGAAAAGAAATTTAAAAAATAGTCAATATTAACATCTCCAATATAGAACAGAAGTCTAGAAAGAGAAGGAAGTTTAATGCATTGTTGAGAAGCCAACCTGTGATGCTAAGCATAATTCCACCGAGGAAAGTCCAATTCTGGCGGCCACCTTTAAAATACCTATATATATGAACTGGATTGAAGGCTTTAAGAACTGAACTGTCATATTTCCATATGTTAAATGCCCCTATGAATCCTATTAACAAAAACCAGAGGAGAACAACCGGAGCAAATAACCAGCTCACTCTGTCTGTACCATAATGTTGCATGCTAAACAAAACGACTAATATAATAACTGCCACCAGTATAACAACATCTGCGACAATGAAATTAACAGTAGAAAAACCATCAGCTATGAATAATCGGCAAATAAGCCAATAGTGTGCGTATTCCATGGGTTGAAGTTGTAGGTTGACAGGACGGCTATTGGTGGGTGATGTTCGGGAGTTAGGTTGAAAGAAAGTTGAAACAGAAAGAATGAGATGCATCAAATAAGTAGCCAAACTTGGTTACCTATATACTCTTCCAATTCCAACTAAACTAAAGTACATCTTGTTCTATGTTTGCTGGTTATCGTGCATATTGTGACAAATTCAAAGAAGCAAATTTTGTATTATACTCAGTATACCGTACAAATAATGTTCCTCAGATCCCAACATTTGTACAGCTGGCTATACGACAACGCACAAAAGGTTGCTATGTGTGATTTTCTGCCTCACTTGCATAAATTAAACCATGTTAAAGGCAATAATAATCAACAACATCATCATTAGCTTTCTCGCAACTATTTGCGGTAGGCTTTATGAATCATCATTCTCCATCATTTCCTATTGAGAAAAGTTTATATTAACTATTGTATGAGATGTTAAATCTATTTTGTGAAAATCCCTTTATACAACATAATCCATTTTATATTTGATATTACCATTTTTCCTTACGCTTGAATGCTTGATTTGCCAACCAATCTTATGAGCTCATTTTCTTTTTTGCATTCATTGTATATATCTAAACCACTAAATGTTATTTTATATTATTTCATCTTCAATAAATGTTATGCTTACTATTTGTTTAATATGATTATCCAACATACATTTTTCAAGTTTTTCCACTCATCCATTTTAACAATCTCATTTTTGTCATGATCAACTTGGTTATCAATAATTTTTACTGTTAGACACTAGGATCCATGCAACATATCCAATATAGTTGCAAATTTAATATGACTCTTAACTTTCCATAGCATTCTCTTATCACATAATGTCCCTTAGGTATAATATTTTAACCAATCAAGCTTAACTTTAGAAGTTATATCTCCACTTAATACATACTCCTCTTTGTATGCTAGATCCAAAAGATTTAGACATATTACAATTGGATATCACTTTATCTTCTAACAATATTGATTGATAACCAACGTAAATTGTATATCTCGGCCTTGCATTACTGATCTTAAGCCCTTCATCTTCTAAACATCCTCTTTATTGATATATATATATATATATATATATATATTATATGTTAAAAGCATACACCAAATCACCCCACTTTGAATATCTTTTGTAAGAAATTTCATACAACAACAACAAGTCTTAATCCCACTAGATGGGGTCGGCTACATGAATCCTTCATCTCCATTGTGTCCTATTATGTGTCAAATTCTCATTTAATTCAAGTATACTAAGATCATTTTTTATACATCTTAACCAAGTCTTTTTAGGTCTACCTCTACCTTTCTTAACATAAGCCAAATCTAATGCATCTACTCTCCTAATCTGTCATCACGGACGCCTTTATGTGGCCAAACCATCTAAGGCGACTCTCCCTAATCTTACCACCTGAGCTACTCCAACTTTTTCCCTAACATACTCATTTTGCATTCTATCTCTAAGAGTAAAGCCACTCATCCACCTGAGCATCCTCATCTCTGTAACACTTAACTTAGTCTTATACTTCTCTTTTATTGGTCAACATTCTGCACCATAAGTCATTGCAGGCCTTACCACCATCTTATAAAATTTTCCCTTAAGTTTAAGTGAAACTTTTCTATCACATAAAAGGCCAAATGCATTCCTCCACTTCAACCATCCAACTTGAATTCTACTAATAACATCTCCATCTATTTCACCATCATTTTGAACAATAGAACCTAAATATTTGAATCGCTTCACTCTTATTAATGACTTGATCACCTAAAGTCACAACACTACCACTAAAACTTCTACAACTAAAATTACACTCCATATATTCGCTTTAGATCTACTTAAATGAAAACCTTTAGACTCTAAAGTTGACCTCCATAATTCAAGTTTCGTTGGACTCTCTAGTCTTATCAACAAGAAGAATGTCATCAGCAAAAAGCATACACCAAGATACATCTTATTGTAAATGCCTCGTAAGATCATCCATACAACAACAACAACAACAAGCCTTAATCCCACTAGGCGGGGTCGGCTACATGAATCCTTCATCTCCATTGTGTCCTATTATGTGTCAAATTCTCATTTAATTCAAGTATACTAAGATCATTTTTTATACATCTTAACCAAGTCTTTTTTTATACATCTTAACCAAGTCCTATTATGTGTCAAATTCTCGTAAGAACATCTATAACTAAAGTAAAAAGATAAGGGCTTAATGTTGATCCTCGATGTAATCCAACTGAAATAGGAAAATATTTTGACAATCCTCCTTGTGTTTGGACACAAGTAACAGCTCTAGTATACATATCCTTAATGACTTGAATATAACCAATATTAACTCCTTTCGCTCTAAAACTCCAAAGAACATCTCTTGAGACTTTCTCATAAGCTTTCTAAATCAATAAATATCATATGTAGATCCTTCTTACTTTCTATATGCTTCTCCATCAAACCTCTTAACAAATGTATAACATCCATAGTAGATTTACTGCATGAAACCAAACTGACAGAGAAACTTCAGATCACATCGTAACCTATGCTCAATTACTCTTCCCCATTATTTTAATGTATGACACATTAACTTAATTCTCTATAATTTGCACACTCTGTGCATCACCTTTATTCTTAAATATAGAACCAACAAACTCTTTCTCCACTCATCTCGACATCTTTTAGCCTTTAAAATAACATTAAAAGATTTGTAAGCCAAGAAATTCCTCGATCTCCTAAACATTTCCACACATCTATTGGAATATTATCCTGCCCTAATGCTTTCCACATTTCATTTTCTTTAAAGCTTCACTAACTTCGCATTTACTAATACGAATATAAAAAATGAAATTCTATTTTTGTTTAGTATTAATAAGTAAAATCAATCAGATTCTCGTGATCCTTCATCAGTTTATCAAAAATAATTACCTCATCCTATTTTCAATATCTTTTCTAAGAAAAGACTTTATTATTTTCATCCCTCACTTGAACTATGTCTTTCTTCCTCTCTTTGGTTGGTAACTTATACATACATCTTTCACCTTTGGTACTAATCATTGTATAAATCACTAAAAGTAAATTTTTACATCATATATTCTTTCTTAGAATCTCTACTCACTTTATATCTTTCTCCAGGTTTTACATCTAAACCAAGTTTTATAACAATCTTCTTATTTCTTATATTTTCAGCACTCGACTCCACCACCAACTATTCTTATTTAAAGAGCTTTTCCTTTGATTCTCCAAACATCTTTTTAATTTTTCACTTGATATTTTTTAGCATGCGTTAGCTTATGAACATCCCAAATTCTAATTTCTTGTAGTTTGCTCTTAAAATATTTTTATTTGTATTCTTTAAGTGTCATCTAATCTGGGACAATAATTTAGTTTTTTTTCTCTTCTCCTTTCATCTTAAAATCTAAAACTAATAGTCGATGTTGGGTCTTTAAAATTTCACTTAGAATGACTTTCAATCTTTCAATCTAAAGCGATCTATTTTTCTTATCAAAATAATCAATCACTGGTTTTACTAGATCCATTTTATAAGTAATAATATGTTCATCTCTTTTCTTAAATAAAGTATTATTATTACAAAATCATAAAAGAGAAAATCTAATATAGTCTTCTTCTTAACTAGTCATTCATATGCATGAATACTTTTAAAATCTTCTACCACTCTACCAACGTCCATTTAAATCTCCCCATAAATACTTTTTTTGAGGGTATCTTTTGTATTAATCCTCTAATTCATTCCAAAATTTTTCTTTTGAGCTTACCTCCAAACCTACTTGAGGAGCATAAACACTTATAACATTGATAATCTTGGTATCAACAATAATCTTTAAAGTTTATAATTATCTCCACATCTATTAATACTTATAACATTATCCTTCAAACTTTTATCTATAATCACACATACATCATTTCTAGTTCGACTTTTACCTGAATACTAAAGTTTAAAACCTAAACTATCAATCTCCTTGGCCTTCTCACCAACCCATTTAGTTTCTTGAACACATAAAATATTTATCTTTCATAGCTAATACAAAAAAGAAAAGACATAATATTGATCGTATCTAGTTATACTATAACTGAATTTTTTTATCGCCCCAATTTATTATAATAATAGTTAATGCTCCATATATCATTCATAAACATATCTTTATAAATGTCATTTTTCTTAATATGTTTAAATTAATTTTTGTTGTAATTGATCGTGTCACATCAAGATCAATAAAAATAACATGAAGATCCTTACTTTAGAGTATATAAGTTCTTATAAATCATCTTTGTATAAAGTTTATTTTCATGGTAGATATTCCTAGCATGAACCCAAATAAATTATCTAATACCAATGTGACTTTTCAGAAGTTTATAATCCTTTCTCTCTTTTTCCCTTAACTTCATTTGTATGATTCATAAATTCGATTCTACTATAATTATCACAATCTTAAACATCTCCGTTCTTCCAAACTATTTTTTTTTCTCCAATCATTTAGCATCTTCTAAGTCTCCAAAGTTTCATTAAAAATAATTATCAAAAAATCCATTGCCATATCACTTATAACTCCCCAGATACAAATATTATAACATTAAAGATAAATCAGCACGTTAAAAAGCAAATGGAATAAATCTTACCATTGCTAACATAGGGCTGGTTCACCTTGATTCCACCAGATGCTGCCAGAACTGCCAAAAGAAACCATAGAACTCAGACGTCAGACATTTCAACAGCCACAATATAACGTGTATTCACGAATTAGCTATTTCAGAAACGAGAAATAAGTTTCCTAATCTGCTGAGACAACATATAAAATGTAAAAAAGAAAATAAATAGGAGAATTGTTTTCTTGTTTTAAAGGCAGAAGTGACATTAAAGATAATGATCAATAAGATAGGCAGATGGCAGACGGAAACAAAATAGTCATGTTTAGAGAAATTATACCTGAAATAGCTGGAGTAAGAATACCATCGCCTATAGCTGTACAAGTTCCGATAAGAACTAGAATAAGAATAGCATTTTTCTTGTATGCATGAGCCTCTAACCAGATCTTAATTTTGGCTGAGAATGACTTCTCATCATATGTTTGGCGACTATATGTTGTTAATTCTTCATCCGATCTATGCTGGTTAGGAATAGTATTTATTTTTGCATGCCGGCAAAGTAGTGAGTATAGAGCAAAAGTTCCCCCTACAAAAACCGAGGTAAAAATTTCCTAAATAGCAGTAAATTGATTTATTGGCTTTGCATTTAACACTAAGTAGCAATACTCAGCATTCAATCGTTTCAGAATAATAATAGCCTGATTTGCACTTAAAAGACCTATATAAAATTTTCATGTTATTAGGTATGATAGAAGTAGTAGGTATGATAATACTGTTAAGTGTGGTTATAATGGTAGGTATGAAAATAAAAATGATAAGTAGATGTTAGGTGGTAAATTTGAATTTAAGGTTAAATTTGTGTATTTTAAACTCTTCTTTTCAACCTAATAAATATGGAGGCTCTTATAATGCCAAGTACTTAACTTTGGAATAAAAATTTCTTTTTGAGTTCTTTTACTCTTCTTGTGTTTTTCCTCCAAATGAAGTACTAGTTGAACGTGAGAATTCACAGCTCTAGAGAAGTACTTCCAAGAAAAAAACAAGATCTCCAAAACGATAAACTATTTCTATAAGTAAACTTCAAATTATCCTCACTTCATTATCGATTACTTTCGATTTGCCACAGATAAGATCATTCATAACTTCTCAACTCTACCTTTAAATTTATAAAATACGACATCAAGTGTGGTTAACATAATAATAGTTTGAATCATTTCACCTTATCACATGCTTATTATTCTATTTGTGCTTGTAGCAGTGTATGCTTATCATTACTCATTCATAATAACTTAATAAATATCAATATAATCAAATTTATATCATATTAGATTACATTTGTCCTATATCACTCAGATTATGTTCGCCAAGTATATGATTGTAATGCTGCTAAACTGGAAGGTACTAGATGTGGGATGTCTTGTGGGGTACATAAAAATCAAAATATGATAATTTGTCCATCTTTAGTGTAGAATGGGTAATTAGTAACACAAGTAACTTTAACCAGTAATGCATTTCCTTTGTAACATTTGAACACCAAAATCAATTACAAAAGATGCAGAATACTTAGTTCAGTTGATGGCGAAGTTTACATTTTGTCTATCATGCAACATCCGGCTCAATATTGTTAAGAAAACAAGCATGTCCTACAGGTTCCTACATGACTAGCTGTTTAGTTAATAATTATTCTTCCGAGCCAGATTTGTCTATGATTATCTAGACGACTGTAAAAACAAACTTGAACTTAATATCGTTAAACAATAATGGCAATTCTTTACCTTGACCATTGTCATTCGCTCTAAGCACCACAAAAACATATTTGAGGAGTGGGATAAGAGTTAGAGAATAAATAATCAGAGACAGAGCTCCAATAATGTCTTCGGGATCATTCACTCCATGTGCAAACGTGTTATAGAAAACATACAAAGGTGATGTACCCAAATCTCCAAAAACCACCCCAAGGCTCTGGAATGAGAGTCTTAGAATCAACAATGTAGAAATTTTCTGCAACGCCAAATCAGAAATGTTCAGCTCATGTAAGATAAGGACATCCATTCTTTCATTCCAGCCAAAACAAGAAAGATTTCGATCTTTTTAATTCCCTATCACAAAACCATCCTAAATGCTAATCAGTTAGATCGAAAAAGAGACAGGTGCATGCAGTACAAAAGAATTCCCGAGTATAGAAATATTAAACATTACATTTGATAAAAGATGACAAGGATGCTCAACAAACGTCAGATTTTTAAGAAAACAATTCCTTATATATGGTTGCAAACAGTGACAGAGCCAAAAAAATTTTCTTTGGCGGGCATAATCTAACAATTTAAGAAAATATCCTCATTTTTTATTTAGAATATATTTATAAAAAATATAAAATATATATGGATAAAAAAACTTATAATTTATAATGTTGATGTTAATATTTTTTAAGTATTGAATAATAACCTCATTATTAATATCATTTAATATACACTTTTTAATATAAGTGACTAAAAAATCATTCCTCTTTTGATATCTAATTCTATTTCGTAATCTATTTCTTACATTTTCCATAGTAAAAAATGTTCTTTCAATACTTACTATAACAATTAATAGAATCAATCATAGTTTTATTAATTTGAAAAAATATACATAAAATGACTTTTTTTTCTTTTGATTATTTTTTCAGCAAGCCTTATAGTGTCTTCTAAGAATAAAAATTATTCATAAAGTTGTATTGATGTCAAGCCATTTAGATACAATTAAAATATTTTCAATTGCTTATTATGAATAGAAAAAGAAACATAAACAATAAATACAAATAAAAAATAAACAACTATATTAAGCTAATTACATATTTATACTATATATAATATTTTTAAAAATATAATCTTTTATTCTTTAAATAATCTTACCAATTAAATTCTAAAATTTTGAAGGACAATATGAATTTTATTGTAGATAAAAGTAAAATTAAAAAGAATACTAGAGCATTTCAAAAAATTTTGAGGACACGTACACCCCTAGCCCTCCCTTAAATCTGCCCATGGCTACAAATACATACATTGTGAAATGGATACAATGGAGGTGTCTTAGGACCAATACATAAAAATGTAAATTTCATGACACATCATCATAAAAATGAATAGATCACACATGGAGACGCCACAAAATCAAACTAGCGCCTGCCAATAAATTGACTCCTCCGACACAATAGTAAAGGGTGTTAAAACCCAGCCAATGAGTCCCTGGCACAATGAATCGCATTGGAATGAATCATAGAAAGAAGAGAAATCCAAATCTAATTTAATCTAAAACCTCAATGTCAAATCCAAACCATATAGTTCTCAATATATAAGATTTATTTAGAAAGAATTACAAATCATTATACTACTGAAAATTAATGATTTATGATTTCATAGGAATAAATACATTTCAATTAATGTGAGCCTTTTGTAGCAAAAGATCAAATTAAACAATCAATTGAGGATAGATTCAACATAAAGCTTAAAAAAAAAATAGTCATAAAACATTATATCGAGTTGAATACATTGAGAAAAATTTGTCATAAAAAGAACACAAAATTTATCCAAAAAAATTATATCAATTATAAAAAAATAACTTCAATAAATAAACTATACACCTTTTAATATGGTGCTCATTAAAATTAAAATTAAAATTAAAATTGTAAAATGCAGCATTGAATGTAGTAAAATATTGCAAATAAAGTTTGTAAAATGGACAAAAGAAATCCTAAAAAGTCCAATCATACATGCATAAGTTTATTATATCGCATCATAGATGACAAATTGTACCTCTGCACTTGGGAAATTTTGTGTATAATCATCAAGAGAGTAAAATACAACAACAACAACAATAATAATAAGCCTTTATCTCACTACGTGGGGTCAGTTCATGAATCCTTCCTCTCCATTGTGGTCTATTAAGTGTCAAATTCTCATTTAATTCTAATAAAGTAAGATTATTTTTTATACTTTATAACCAAATATTTTTAGGTCTACCTCTATGTTTCTTAATATAAGTCAAATCCAATACATCTACTCTCTTAACTAGGTTATCAAACCACTGACATTTTATGAGATCAAATCATCTACGATGACTCTCTCTAATCTTACCTGCCATTAGAGATACTCTATCCTTTTCACGTATGTATTCATTTCGCATTTTGTCTCTAAGTGTAACGCCACTTATCCACTGAGCATCCTCATCTCTATAATACTATTTAATTTAATGCTTCTCTTTACTAGCCAACATTCTACGCTAATAACATACCTATCTATTTAACCATCACTTTGAACAATATACCCAATATATCTAGAACGTTCACTCTTTTAATGACTTTATTATCGATTGTTGTACCTCATCACTAGATCTTCTATAATTAAAATTACACTCCATGTATTTAATTTTAAATCTATTCAAATGAAAGCCTTTAAACTCTAAGGTTGACCTCCACAATTCAAATCACTCCACTCTTCAAAACACTTCTCTTGAAACTTTACCATATGCTTTTTTTAAATCAACAAATATCATATGTAAATTCTTTTTACTCACTCTAAACTTCTCCATCAAACATCTCAACAAATGTATAGCATCTATGGTAGACCTAGCCAGTTGTTGACCTCATTTTTAGAATGAGCTCTCAACACCTCCATCTCAGACATAGGATTCATCTTAGACTTTAAGAGTTTCTTAGTCTTAAGACACATCTAGTGATTAGGTAGACACTCAACATAGTCTAGAGACTTACAAGAATTAGCCATAGGACTAGGTCATACTTTAGGGGTGTCAGGAAATTTGTCTACCCTTAGCTTGCACCATTCCTCGCATTTCCTTCTTTCAAGTTAAACTCCAAATCAATCCTAATTGATTTTCTCCAAATCAAATCAACTCCATCTAAATCAAATCCATATTTCAAATCCATGATTGAAACTTTTGATTGAAACAAATGATCAAAATCCATCAAAAATTCCTAAGTCTAAATTTTGCCTAAGTCTTTAATCTTCCCTTAAGGACTTAACCAAAATTATGATCTAAACCACATCAAATCTTTGAGATTATCTTATGATCCATTTATATTTTCATTTATATTCACATATATAAATGAAATATGAGTTCAAACCCATCAAATCAAATTCAAAATTCGAAACCAATTCATAAAATTTTCTTAAGTCCCTTTAATTTTCCATTAAAGGACTTAGCCAAAATCAATCCTAAACCTTGAACAAACCTATTCAAATCTTTGAGATTTTCTCAAAACTTATTTATATTCTCATATATAAATAAAATATAAATATAAATCAATCAAATCAAAAGCTAAAATTAAATTCTAAATTCAAAATCCTTGAAATTCCCTTAAATCCTTTAAATTCCCTTTAATGGATTTAACCCAAATCATGATCAAACCTATTCAAATTCATGTGGTTTTCTCAAAATTTATTTATATACTCATTTATATTCTCATATATAAATGAAATATAAATATAAATCAATCAAATAAAAAAAAATTTCCAAATTTAAAATCCTTTAAATTCTCTTTTAATGGATTTAGCCTAAATCATGATTAAACCACTTCAAATCCTTGAACTTTTCTCATAATCCATTTATATTCTCATTTATATTCGCATATATAAATGAAATATAAATTCAAACAATCAAAACCAATTCCAAAAATCAAATTCAAATCAACTCAAAATCTAATCTAAGCCTTTCAAATCAAAATCTTGAACTTGACCAAATCAATTCTAAATCAAGCCAAATCCTTGATTTTCTCTAATGGTTCAATCAACCCTATAATCATGAGCTCATATATAAATCCAAACTCCAATCAAACAATCAAAACCATATTCAAAAATCAAACCCAAAACCTCTTCATATTCTTTCTTTGAATATGAAATTTTCAAATGGATCAAAACCCATTGGATTTCAAATCACTTGTAAAGGATTTATATTTCAATCATGAGTCCATATACAAGATCAACAAATTTCAAATGACTAAATTTTTAAATTAAGTATGTTTTAATTAATAATTAACAGATTAAGCATTCATAAAAAAAAATTTAACTTTAGATGCGATTGCAGATAAATTAGCTAATATCTACTTGCTCGCGGTTAACTCGCTCGATTAGTTAACGCTTCCGGTTCAAAGGTCTAACTTATCGCGTGTAAGTTCGACGGTCGCCAGATAAGTGGGCGGCCGATTCATCTGGGACTTGAGCAGATAACTTTCTGTTTCCTTTTGCTCTTGGTCCCTCCTCCGTTCTCCTCCATTCTCCTCCGTACGCAGAGACCCCCATCGCAGCCGGCTCCACCATTGGCATTAGTAACTTTTCGGCTCCACCATTGGCATTAGTAACTTTGGTCGCTCCACCAAAGGACTTTCGATTGATTAGTAAGTTTGTCATTTGTCAAGATCGTAGATTTCGCCCATAAGTTTGTTTGTTTTTTTTTTATTCCTTGCTTATTTGAATTAGCAATAATGTAGAGGGAAGTTTTTCATATTTTTCATAATAATTCTCCCAAATTTGTCGTGGTTAGGGTATGATATCGGATTAGGTAATTTGGTAGGTCATTTTTTGTGTTGCTTAATTGTTAAGTGAACAATATATATATTTTTGTAACGGATTTGAGTGTATTGTTAGGTTTTGTTACAACATTGGTTCGAGCTAATAGTAGAATGAGTCGATCTCGCTTCCTTAATTACGTTATGGCGACGGCGATGGTTGATAGTCAGTTCATTCCGAGTTATGATGGTGAAAAAAATCAGCCCATGCGAGTGTCGCAACATACAAGCTTAGGAGATTTAAAACTAAAAGTACTCAGGTCTCTGCGTTATGATGTTGATAACTTCGCAGTGGAGATTACATGCCGTTTTCCTGTAGGAGTGGGATACATAGTTTGTACTGTTGATGATGATGATGTGCGATCGTATTGGTGAAACTTCCGCCAAACATTGATTCTTTACGTGGAAATAAAATCACAATGTCTTCGCGCAACGACGATATTATGCGGCGAATGTACATTCAGGTTATGCTCACGTTTAGTTATTGGCAATTGCAACAAGATCTTATCATGACGGCGATAGTGTAAGCTTTCATCTCGACATCCTGTTGGTGTTTTTTATTTTTGTTTGTATGCGGTATCTTATTTTTTTAGGAAGATGATATATGTTTAAATGCGAGAACCGAGATACTATTCAAGCGCATGATCAACCTAGTTCATCTGACATACACGATGATGAGTATGAAACAATGAATAGTGAATCAAGCGCATCGATGATAGCAATCGGATGAGTCTTTGCTTGGTAATGCCAATTTATGCTGGCAAGATCGGTCATGATCTTCTTAGTCATTCTATCCGAATTGGCGGATCACGATGTAATGAATACCACTTGTGAGTACGTATGTTAGACCGAAAAGGCGGGATCACGGATATTGTGTTTGATGGTCCATCGATATCTCGTGTTTTTGAGATGATCGGTTCGGTAGAGTTATATGAAGGTATGTGTTTCAAATAAGAAGGAGCTTGAGTCGTACGGTCCATTCATAATAATGTCCAGTTCGTTCGCGTGACATCCAATCGAATTTCAGCTATATGTGCGCGAAAGATCGACCTAGTAGACCTTGCCAATGGCGCATGCAGCGAAGCAAGAGCTTGGGAGGCGCCTGGAGGTTATCAACTTTAGGTTCGCCGCACACATGCATTTCCACCATCAGTAGTTTAGGACATCGTCAATGCACTTCTAAGTTTATTAGTTACTTCATAATATCAGTAATGTGATTTCAAATCGACCTGAAACCCAGAGAGATCATAGGAAGGATGGAATCGAAATTTAAATCAAAGTCTCTCACATGAAGGCCTGGGATGCGAGATGTAAGAGTATCAGAGCAATATTTGGCAGTTGGGAGGAGTCATATCGCTCCCTAGTATTATTTATGGATTCATTATGCTCTGCATTGCGCAGTTCTGATTATGTCATCGATACATGCGAGGTTTGAGACTTCGGTTTTGGACCATCTGTCGGTTGGGATTCTGACACTCGGCATGGGCCTGATGTTCCTTTGGGCAAATCGAGTGCGTTGCTTACAGTCATTGGTATTGACGCAAATAATGGTCTATTTCCCCTTGCTTTTGCAGTGGTCGAATCTGAGAACAACGAATCCTAGCTCTAGTTCATTATGTGCCTATCAATTGTTTCATCGAGGCGATTTATGTGTAATCTCGAATAAGCATTCGGGGTTGGTTCGTGTGCCGATGTATTTCCATGGTCGCATCGTCATTGCGACACTCGGAAAACTTTAAGAAGACAATGAAGAGAATGAGTATTGCGGATGTTGAGTTTATGTGCAAAAAATGTACTCGGGCAAGATGACATCAACATATTTAACCGTAACATGGTCGACATCAAAAAATTAAACAAAAAAAACATATCTGGTTGGTAGAGCGTGATGTGGAGAAGTGGACATTGATTCATGATGGTGGGAAGCGTTACGGTACCATGGCATCGTAATCTTTAATGGTGTACTTAAACGTCGCGGAGACTACCAATTCAAGTATTGATAACGCAGTTCTTATAACATCGTGAGTCTATTCTATGGGCAAGTTCAATTGATTGACGAATTCACCTTCTCTCCACGAACCCAAAGCGGTTAAGCAAATTTGAGCGGAGGAGACATTTTCCACAACCAGTCAATATTAACGCAAATGAGGTGCAAGTGTTGGACAGGAATTGTCGCTCCTTCATAGTTGATTTCACGGAAGATCAATTCAGCTCATGCAGTTGTACACGAACGCTGATTTATCATATGCCGTGTAGTCATACCATAACGGCTAAGACATGGAGAATCAATCATCCGACTTATGTGTTAAGATACTACACCATGTCGATATGCGAGGACATACTCTTAACTTTCATGTGTTGCATGATCAAAACACCTCAGATGCAGCCTTGACGGGTGCATCCATGATATCGTAGTGGTCAAAGTCGTGGTGGCCACGATCACGTAGGTACAAGAACACAATGGATGAGAGCGTATCACAAAGCAACCGCATGTGTAGTAGTTGTAAATCAATCGGCCATTACCGGACATCATGCCCACATAACCCTTCTAGTAGGCGGTGAGTTTAGTTTGTGTTTAGATATATCCTAACTGAATATGCTTAATTTTTTTTTTGTCTGCAATTATA
This sequence comes from Cymbidium sinense, assembly GCA_021442155.1. Taxonomy (NCBI): domain Eukaryota; kingdom Viridiplantae; phylum Streptophyta; class Magnoliopsida; order Asparagales; family Orchidaceae; genus Cymbidium; species Cymbidium sinense. The sequence continues at coordinate 10,854,786 of CM038230.1, forward strand.
TCGATTTAACAAATTTTCATTTCTTATTACAGTGCGATGGAGCCTTCTAAACCGGTTAGGCGTCGCCAGAAGGCGTCTTGAGCGATTGATACGCTGGACGCGTCTGGGAGGTTCATCCCGATAGCCTTACCGTGGCGGGCGAGGCGGCACATCCAGTCTGATATGAATATACATGCTTATTTTTTTCTATGTGTTTCATTTATGCCGTTACTTGACCTTAACCTTTTCATCTAGACGACTATTTTGGAGAGGCGACTCACCTTCTTATGCTCGAGTGGCGATCCGTGACGCTTCGTACTAGAGCACTCGGACTTTCTTGTGTTAGCGCATACATTAGACTTGACCATCACATCGACAAAGACTTTGATGGCGTTGGTCTCCCAGCAACACATTTCATTTTTGTGGGAGAGATGGCGTGACATTGCGCTTGCAATAATCACAGGTTTAGTATTGACGGACCACCGGTTGTCGGTCCTATTGTTGTAGGACATGGTAGGCGGTGGCAGAGTTGGCCGGACTGCTGCGACGAGCTTATAGGTGGGCATCCGATTCCAGACACTATGTATCATGACCCAGTTGACCCCGCAGTACATTCGACATTCAGGATGGGCCAGGCACACGCTCAGACCTGCATGTCACTCAGGTGATTACGTTGGAGATTTTTCAGGGAGTCCTACACAGACCTCCCTGAGTTGGACTTCATCAGACATGTGTGAGCCTATGTTTTGTTCCTTCTTGGGAGTTTTTTACTACCGGATACATCAGGGTCAGAGGTGCATTTGCAGTATCTCCCATTCTTGAGGATCTTACACATTCAACACTTCTATCATGGCGGTGCGATCTTAACTTATCTGAGTTGCATGAGTCTATCGGTGAGGAGGGCCAACATGGTGGGTGATTCTTCAGTCCCAGTCTTGGGCGCTGCATGTTGGTCGAATGCGTTCCCTACCCTAGAGATCTCGATGGGCTCAGCATCAATTTCAGGTAAGAAAATTAATATCTTTATAGCTGGCTTTAACATAATGACACGCAACCACCTGACTTGTATATGATATTTTTTTTTATCAGGTAGAACGAGAGATATGTGCGTCGGATCGTTCGCAATATCGATTTTTAGGGATGAGTTAGATGGGCTTCTAAGCCCGGTACTTCTTTTAATTGTTATACATCATTCTCAACAAATCTTTGTCAAACCATTGTCTAACATGCATTGACACATCTGAGATGACTTGGGAGCATCGACCTTCGGTCGAGGTCGCTGGGCGGTGAGGACATCCCAGTTAACGGGTTCCACCGATTAGTTGGAAGAGGGTGGAGTGACACCTTCCCGAGTCCGCCGTCGGTTGGTCACTTGCAAACGGTGAGATGGACTAGTTTCATTAGAGTTGATGGCCGAGGAAAGCAGTCTGAAGTGCGGTACCATCGGAATACATCACTCGTGAGGCCGCGAGATCACGCGTTCTTTGGTGGGCGATACTTACCACGGCGTCCTGTGATACGATGATCTAGTTTAGTGGTAGGCGTGTATCTTGAAGGCGCCTTCGACCCACCGACGTCGCTTACCCCGAGCACCGCCGGCGAGCATATGTTAAGATAACTCTATAATTTGCATATTTTCTTAGTTATTATTTTCACATATTTACGTAGTGACATTTTAAAGCGGTTTCTTGTGGCGGGTCATATTTTGGCGGAGGATCTTTTTTTCTTTGGGCGTTGATGGCGTGGACTCATCAATAATATCTGAGCATATGATGCGGGGATCGAGCTTGGCGACACATATCGAGCTACAGGGTCCGGGCATCGCGGAGAGCATGTCACGATATGGCTGCACGACGATGAACATGAAGCGGGGGCCATCCACCTATCGATCAAGACCATCTTTTTTTCCGAGAGCACCCGTACCGTATGGGCGGTCACGGCGTCAGATTGGGTATCTATGAGACTCCGGACATTGGATCGATGCGAGCCAGCTCATCAATCGCGATCGTCCGTTCGACGCTGAGCACTATACTCCGGGTAATCACGATACTTATGACGGCGTCGACGATAGTGTTTAGAGGTGTACTTATTTTGTATAGCGATATTTTATTGTTCACTTTATCCATCATTCTTGAGTTTATTTTTAGCTTATGGATGAAATTTTTTTTGTATCGTTTGATTCTTAGTACATTTGTATGTTTGATCTATTGTATTTTGTATCATTTGTTCACTTGGTATTACAAGTTCATGTTACATCTATTTGCATTTCCTGTACATCGTAAAAAAAAGACAACTTATTTTTTAAAAAAAATTGAGCGAAGTCGCTTCTTATCTGGCTATTTTTAATAAACCATCGCCCGATAATTGGTCGACTGGCTTACTTAGTGTCAGTCGACCGATTATCAGCGGCGGCGTTAATAGCCTCGGGAAATGAGCGTGGCCATGCTATCTCCGGTGAGGTGGTGGTGCCTTCACTTATTAGGCGGCTGTATATATTTAAATTTTTTACCAAGATTTAATCATTAAGTTTTAAAACATAATTTAAAATTTCGTCATTTCAAATCAAAACTTTGGCCAGAGCCTTAGCTCACTTAACCTAAAATGACCTAAAGTACTCTTATGGCTAGCTTTTGATCATAACCAAATTGGATTGAACCAAACTCATATACCTCTCTCATCATGATCAACAATCATCATGGGATGGATCAATCAATCAAATTGGGTCAAACCAAGTCAAACTTAAGGATTGACCAAGTCAACCAAAAAATAACTTACATACCAATTCATAGGTGAATTGATTGAAAACCATCGATCTAAGTTCACTCATGAATTATGTTTGACTGAGCCAATATTTGAGCCTTAACTTTAAGCGTAATTACTTGACTCAAGTTGACCCAACTTGATCTAAAAAGTCAAATGTCAAAACTTGATCTAAGCCAAATTGATTGAACGATGGGTCAAGTCCATCCCAAATCACTTGTGGAACTTGAAAGCCTCAATTGGCCTAGACCCAACATAGTCCAATTGACCTTAGACTCAACATGACTTAAAGGGGTCATGTTGAGCCAAAATTAAACCTAACCAAAATTGATTGGAAACAAAGATACCAATCCACTCCATATGACCAACCAAACCTAAACCTACCATTGACATACCTCAAATAGGTCAAATGGATCAAATAGGTCAACTTGACCCATTTGACCTAAATGAAGTCATATGAGCCAAATTGAAAACCATACAAAATTGAATCAAACAAAAGCCACCGAAATATTTCAAATGGTCATATGAACTTGACCCAACCCTTGGTTTGACCCAATTTGACCTATTGGTCAACTTGACCCAAGTTGACCCATTTTGACATAAATAGGTCAACATGAGCCAAACCCTATCAAATGGATTACAAATCCATGAAACTTGGCTAAACCTAATTTCTCCACATACCCAATATGTCCAAAGTGGAAAAACAACAAAATGATCATTACCCAGCCATAACAAATTTTGGCCATGGGTATTTTAGTCATACGCCTTCACAATCACTTGGGGCTTTCCTAAAAGCTCAAGGAGACTTAATGATGAGTGGTGCACTAGATAGGTTTGGGTCACCCATTTGGCCCATAGACCAAACCCACCACCTAGCTTGAAATTGAGTTTTCAAATTCCCTCCTAAGCTCAAATTCAACACATGGGAAGTTGGCAATCCACTCAGGGGATCAAACCGACCATGTGCACACTCAAAACCATCAAAACAACCTCCCCAATCTGGTCAATTGGATCAAAACGTCAAGGAATGGTTCAGTCGACCGATTGCCATAGGGGGAGATATACTCCCCCTAATTCAATGAAATTTCATTACACACTCTGTCAATTGGAGCTTAGGAACCCTTAGCAATCATCAGAGAGCATTCCCAAGGTCTTGAGAGAGAATTAGAATTCTTCCTTCTTGATTTTGCATAGTGCAAAAACAGGGGAGGTGGAGTAAATTGCTAGCTTCCTCTACACTTAATTCCATCCAAATTCCTTCTACACACTCCTTCTAAGGACCAATCCGAGCTTACTCAAGTTCACATTGGAGTTCCCATAGCAAGGACAGGATCAATTCAATCAAAGCCGAAGCCTAAGCAAGCAGGAGTTGGTCTTCCCATTGATCTACTCAATCTCAAGGCCTAGGAATTTCAACAAGGCTTCGTCTCCACCAAACGAAGCTACCTCATCGATCTCGAGCGTCAGTGATCACCTCCGGTGAGGTATAGAATTTTTCGACCACTTAGATTAGGAGGTGTTGGTCATTTGTGAAAAAAATATTCATAGCGTGTGAAATCAACCGTTGGATAAGTTGGTAATTGTGCTTAGATGGTGTGGATTGATTTTTGTATGATTCCATGTTAGATCAAGCTCGTATCTCCCCTTAGATCATGGACAGTCTCCATTTATCCTCAGGGAAGAACTTGGCTCATCTCAGCCGTCCATCCACGCATTTTAGATGGACAACTGAGATTATTTAGCGTATTTAGTAATTCATTTCCCCTTTTAAAACCGCGGGTGAATCCTTTGTCGTCCGATCTTTGATCAGACGGCCGAGGATATTAGCTCGTGCCTCGCCGCCGCCATTTGGGATGTGACATTTAAGTCACACCCTCACGGCGCGACGCATATACATCGTGCTGACTGCCACCGCCACGCGTCGCGCCGTGAGCAAAGGATTAAGTAGTGATTAGTTAATTACTTAATTAATTCCTAATTAATCTTCGGAACTTCTAAAATTCATCTCTTCATAGAAAAATCAGAAAAATATAAGGAAAAATGCTTTGGAAAGATAATTTCATCTAGAATATTTTAAAAATATTTTCAATGGATTTTGCATTACCCTTTTCTCTGAATTTGGGTTTCTTTGGGAATTTTAATTAGCTAATTATCCATTAATTAGGCCATCAATTAATCTCAAATTTCTAAGGTTCATTTTAGGGGATGACCTCTGTCTCCCCTAATTTTCTTGAGATTTATTGAGAGCTCAATTGGGAAAATTACTATTTCATTCCCTAATTATTCCTTTCATATAATTAAGGGTAATTAAGATGTGATTAATGATTTATCTTCTGATTAGGGTTGATTAAGGTCAGATCCAGTAAATAGGAGGTTATGAAATAATTTTGGGGCATTTTCCCAAGCTATTCCCTAAACTCCCTCTTCTCTCATTAATCTCCTTTTAATTAAAGGTTAATTCATTAATTATCACCTTAATCAATTTTTCAAAAATCCAAAAAATTCTAAAACTTGATCAATCTACCTTGGGTAGATGCTTAGGTGTTTAATAGCCTAAGTTTAATTAAAGAAATTAAAACCAATTCACATGTGTGAAAGGGTGTTTTAAAAGTACTTAAACTAAACTCTTTAGCTTAATTAACTTTTAATTGTGAGCCAAATTGCATTAGGCCTTTTCATTATTAGGTGCATTGCAAATTTAAATTTCTTATGGCTGTTATGTCATCTCATTGGCTCATAATTATCTAGTTAAGTTTTCTAAGGTGGTGTAGGTAAGAGTTAATTAAGTAACTTAATTCATATATTAACCTAATCAATGCATAAGAATGAATTTAATTATCTAAAAATTAAACAAAAAAACAAAACACATGTGGAAATAGGTTAGGAACAACAAACTAATCACACATTTTCAAAATTAAATCAAACTGCAAGCTAAACAAAAATCATTTTGAAATTCACTTTGATTTATTCTAAATTTTTTTATTCCTTAAGAATGTATTTAGGATTTAAATAAAGTGAGTTTGTTTACATATTTTCATTGCTTTGAATCTTTCCCAACATGTTAAGTTACATGTCATGTGATTCATAGATTTATAATTTCGTGTTTCAAATTTTAAAAATAAAAATTATTTACTTTATGTCAAATGTGCATGTGTTGACTAAAGTAAAATATGAGTGATTATTATCACTACTAAATCCAAAATATTTTTAAAACTTATAAATGAAATATCAAATCTGAAAGTATGTTATTTATATTTTAATTATAAGCTTGCATGTGCTAGATTATAAGGTCATGCTTAGTATAGATTTCATTTCTTTCTTATATTAACATAGTTTTGAATAGGAGTTGGTAAGATGTAGGGTTCATTTGGAAAGACCCCAACACTTCATTCACTTCATTCATCCTATCACTGAAGGGTGGCATATACTTGCATACATAAATTGCATAAACAAAAATGAATCCACTAAACAATTTCTGCATTCTTCTTTTCCATTTCATTTCTTTTATATATGTATTTGTATTTAAGGAAAGTGATATATTAGTCTGAACAACTCCAAAGTTGCGAGACTTTAAGTAACCCTAAGTAGGTTTTATACCTTACAGCTATGGTTAACAATGATGATGTACTCACTTATGCCTATCTTACCTTCATATGTGTATGTGAAATTTTAGATCAAGAAAATATTTTCTCCTTAAGAAAAATCATGCATATTCAACTTCTACATTTTCTTAAATGGATTACTTATCATGTATCATAAAGTACGTTAAATATTCTCATTTGCATGTATAGATATGCATATGGTCCATCCATATGCATGTTATATATGTTGGGAAAAGAAATGAAGTAATGTATGTTATGTGAATTTTGATTCATTTTATTTAATCTTAAAATACATTTCTTTTTGAATAAATTTATTTAGAGTTTATCTAAACTTAGGATTGATTAAAAGATGTAATCAAAATATTCACCTAAATGAAACTAAAATGTGAACCTACTTTAGAAATTACTTGAGTTAGGGAAGGAAAGAGAAGTTCTCTTCTCTTTCCCTCTCTTCATAACTTAATAATTAATTGTAAGATCCACTTAAACCAAATCAAAACATGAAATAAAATCAATCCAAAATTTCTAAACAACTTAAATGAACCCCCCATGTGTGGGGTGATAAGTCCAATATACATACTTGAGATTTGTGTGGTGTGCTTTAGCAAACATTTATTTTGTAGGTGTTAGCTAGATTTACCCTTTCCTTTTTCATGTAAAAATTTATATAATTAGGATTTTGGAATGATTGTTATGGGGACTAGGATGAACATTGGTCATAAGATCTTATCTTATATACTATGTGAAGCCTTGGAGCATCCACCTTCCAACCATCCAAGAGGAGGAACAAAAGAAGAAAGAAAAGAAGAATAAAGAAGAAAAGAAGAAAGAAGAAAGAAAACTTGAAGACCACCATAACAATGAATTCCTTTGCTTAATTGTAATTTAATTCATTTGTAATCCGAGTTGTATAAGAGTAGAGCTCGGCTACCCAATTTAATATTATTCGGGTTTGTGCGGTGGTGCCCGACCACAACGACTTTTTATTCTTTTTGCGCTTAGTTTTATAAATTGATTATTGATTTGTTTAGCTTGTGCATTAAGTGACATATTTTTCCTAGTTTCTTCCTTACTTTATGCATGACTTAGATGTGAATTAGGCTTTTTAGGAAAAAATAAATCTTTTGCCTTACCTAACAACTCAAAATAAAACTAAACAAGTCATAACCCCACCTAAAGCTTAGGTTTAAATCAAGATAAAAAAATTAGCAATCCCTTAGCTGGATGAGCATTTCTTTATAATATCATGCACAAATGTATCTTATTTCACAATTGATTGGAGGACTTCCACCTTTTCCAAAGAACCCGGCTTGATCTTTGAGAGCTGTGGTGGAAACTCATCTCCTCCCCTCTCGCTGATTTTGACCCATAATCTTTATTTCTCATGCATTAGACATAAAAATTCTATTAGCCTGAGTCAAAAATGATTGTCCAAAAATAAAAATAAAATAAAATTTGAATTGCATTATATATAGGTCATTTGAAGCATGTCCTTTCGTGTACTTTTCTTTGAATGAGTTTAAAGACTTAGTCTATTTCTAAATAAAATAACCAATTATCTTGCATTGAGCATAAGACTTTCATGTATTTAAAATCGTAGGAGAAGTTAGTTGGCAGCCACCCCCAGGCGGTTGTAAGTCCAAGCTGTCGAGTGGTTTGTTCTCTCTTGTGGAGGCAAAACAATTACCCATTTTTCACCTTAGATTTAGGTTGCTTAGGCCTTAGAAACTCCTAGATTTGGGTTCGAGATTCTTCTCCTTTGAGTCATAAGCGTAATTCCTCACCTCTTAGGCATTTTCTTAATCTTGTGTTAAGGAATCATAAATCATAGATTTCTAATGAAAAATGCAACTCAACAACAACAACAATAACAACAACAACAAGCCTTAATCCCACTAAGTGGGTCATTTTATGAATCCTTCATCTCCATTGTGTTACATTATGTCAAATTCTCATTTAATTCAAGTATACTAAGGTCATTTTTTATACATTTTAACCAAGTCTTTTAGTCTATCTCTACCTTTCTTAACATAAGGCAAATCTAATGCATCTCTAACTGGTCGGACGTAGGCTTTCGACCATCTAAGGACTCTCTCTCTAATCTTATCGCCCGGAGCTACTCCAACTTTTTCCGAACATACTCATTTTGCATTTTATCTTTAAGAGTAAATCCACTCATCCACCTAAGCATCTCTCATCACTTAAACTTAGTCTTATGCTTCTCTTTTTTTGGCCATTCACCATAAGTCATTCTGGGTCTTACCACCATCTTATAAAATTTTCCCTTAAGTTTAAGTGAAACTTTTCTATCACACAATAGGCCAGATGCATTCCTCCACTTCAACCATCCAACTTGAATTCTACTAATAATATCGCTATCTATTTCACCATCATTTTGAACAATAGAGTCTAAATATCTGAATCGTTCACTCTTATTAATGACTTGTTCACCTAATGTCACTCAACTAAGACTCAACTAAAATTACACTCCATATATTCGGTTTTAGATCTACTTAAACGAAAACCTTTAGACTAAAATTGACTTCTATAATTCAAGTTTCTCTTGGACTCCTCAGTCTTATCAATAAGAAGAATGTCATCAGCAAAAAGTATACACCAAGGTACATCTTCCGTAAATGTCTAGTAAGAACATCCATAACTAAAGTAAAAAGATAAGAGCTTAAAGCGATCATTGATGTAATCCAACCGAAATAGGAAAATATTTTGTCAATCCTCCTTGTGTTTGGACACAAATAATGACTCTAGTATACATATCCTTAATGACTTGAATATAACCAATATTAACTCATTTCGTTAGAACTCTCCAAAGAACATCTCTTGAAACTTTATCATAAGCTTTCTAAATCAATAAATATCATATGTGATCCTCCTTACTTCCTCTATGCTTCTCCATCAAACCTCTTAACAAATGTATAGCATCCATAGTAGATCTACTTGGCATGAAACCAAACTGATTGTGAGAAACTTTTGTATGACATCGTAACATGCTCGTTACTCTCCCATAATTTTAATGTATGACATTAACTTAATTCCTCTATAATTTGCACACTCTTGTGCATCACCTTTATTCTTAAATATAGAACCAACAAACTCTTTCTCCACTCATCGACATCTTTTTAGTCTTTAAAATAACATTAAAAGATTTGTAAGCCAAGAAATTCCTTGATCTCCTAAACCTTTCCACACTTATTGGAATATTATCGTCCTACTATTTTTCACATTTCATTTTCTTTAAAGCTTTCTAACTTCAGATTTACTAATCTGATAAAATGAAATTCTATTTTGTTTAGGGTATTAAGGTTGTTAAAATCAATTGTACTTTCAGATCCTTCATTTAAAAGTTATCAAGATACATCATCCACCTATTTTCAATATCCTTTTCTAAGAAAAACACTTTATTATTTTCATCCTTACTACACCTCACTTGAATTATATTTTTACTTCTCCTATCTCTTTGGTTGGCTAACTTATACATACATCTTTCACCTTTTTTGGTATCTAATATATTATATAAATCACTAAAAATTTAAATTTTCGTAATATATCTTTCTTAGAATCTCTACGCACTTTATATCTTTCCCCAATTCTCGAAGTTTTACATCTAAAACCAAGTTTTATAACAATCTTCTTATTTCTTATCTTCTTTACTCGACTCCACCATTATTCTTATTAATAGTATTTCCTTTTGATTCGTCAAGCATCTTTAGAACTCTTAATTTCACTTCTTTTTTTCACATAACATTAAACTTCCATGAACATCTCTTAATCTCTTGTAGCTTTTCTTAAAATATTTTTATTTGTGTTTTTAAGTGTCCCCATCTAATCCTCCAATAATTTAATTTATTTTTATCTTCCTTTCATCTTAAAATCTAAAACTAATCGATCTTGTATTTAAATTTTCATTTGGAATGGCCTTACAATCTTTTCTGATCTAAACGATTTTTCTTTCTTATCAAAAATAATTAATCACGTGTTTTCTTAGATCCATTTTATAAGTAATAATATGTTCATATCTTTTCTTAAATAAAGTATTAGAACTACAAAAATCATAAACAAAACATATAATAGTCTAATTATTCACCACAAATCCATAACTACCATGAATGATTTTAAAATCTTCTACTCAACCAACATATCCATTTAAATCTCCTCCAATAAATACTTTTCTTCAAAGTATCTTTATATTAATCCTCATAAATTCTTCAAATTTTACATCCAAACCTACTGGAGGGCATAAACACTTATAACGTTGATAATCTTAGTATCAATAATCTTTAAAGTATAATTCTATCTCCACATCTATTAATATTTATAATATTATCCTTCAAAATTTTATCTATAATCACATCTACACCATTTCTAGTTCGACCTACTCGAATACTAAAGTTTAAAACCCAAAATATCAATCTCTTCTCCTTTCGTTTAGTTTACACATAAAATATTTATCTTTCTTAACCATAATATCTATTAATTCCATTAATTTACAGTAAGAGTATATATTCCAAGATTTTAACCTAATTCGTTTCATGGACTAATTTCTTTTCGCATCCGTCATAATGTGGGAACCCTTACTTATTTAACACCGCGGCCGTCTGACAGTTAGCACATTTTTTAGTATTCAAGCATAAACGCCGGGCATACGCGTCTTCGATGATTTAAAAGATTCATGTCATGATTATTTCGACAAGTTTTACGTCATCGACTACCTCCAATTTCTTTTCACATCCGGACTTGGGACCAGCAAAGGTAATGTTAAACAAACTAAATCAATTTTTAAAATGTAAAGCCCAATCATAGGATAATTTGAGATGCTCGCTAGGTTTCCTAGCATCGTGAGCATCTCCTACTTATTCTCATTTGACTTTGATAATAAATCTCTATTTGATCAATCTCATTTGATCTTCAAAAAATAAATCAATCGATTGATAGTCTTTTCCTATTGAAATCTTCAGAGACGACGATCATTTACCTTAATCAAGAGTTTTCCTAAGGAATCCTCATTCCTTAGGATGCAATTAACTATGGGGGCTTGCCCTGTAGGGAACTTAATGAACTCGATTTAAAATAAACCTTGTTTTACTTTTTTCATATAAAGTAGGGGAAAAATCTCTGGTACATATGCAGACCCATTGTCCTTAGGAGTCCTTATTGAGGTGATTAGGTCCATTAAAGGGTAGTGACTTCTATCTTTCGAGATAGTACACTATTTTCTTGATGACGTAGTAGATCGAATAAGTATCTCTGTGACATCCTAAAAGGCAATTTTTATAAAGGGTATCCTCTTTCTTTTTCTCCCAACAGATTTTGAAAGGAGACTACCTCTCTATATAGAAATTTTTCAACCATCAAATTTTTCTAGCGACTCTGCTGGGGATGGTTCCTCTCTCCATCTTTGGTAAATGATCATTGTCTTTGAGTATCGATAGTGGATTTGTACTTTGATATGAATCCAAGATTATCCTTCTTTCCGTTGGCACTTAACTCATTTCATTCTTGAGTTAAGTTAGCCAACATCTTTAAGTTTTAGGACCGCATTCCTCGTTGGTCTTAAAATCCCATTGGGTTCCCCAATGGATAACAATGAAAAGATCTAAAAAAAAATATTTTTAAGACTTCCTCCTTATCATGCTCATGATAAGGAAATGTTCATTCCAAAATAATAAAGAAAAAAGAAATCTTCCATAAGAACTTTGCTTTTCAAAAAGCACTTTTTCAAAAGTACACTTAATAAAATATTTTTCACAAATTTTTGTCACCCTCATGTAGCAATTCCCATAATTGTTACATGTAGGGATTTTCAAAATTAAAATTAACATCTTTTCAAAAGCATAAATAAACATCTTTTAAATTATTTTGATGAAGGTTTCATTTTCAAGATAAAATGAATAATCATCTTTCCAAAAATCAAAATCAATCTTTTCAAAAAGCACACATGAATCTCTCCTATCAATCCACTCACACAAATTGAATGAAAGTTTCATGTTCAAATAAAACTATCTTTTTCAAAAGCACAAATGAACATCTTCTTTCAAATTATTTTGATGAAGATTTCATTTTCAAAATAAAATAAACAATCATATTTCCAAAAATTAAAATTTTCAAAAAAGCACACATGAACCTTTCCATTCAATATACCTACACTTATTAAATGGAAGTTTCATTTTCAAACAAAATTAAACTTTCCAAAAACACAAATAAATACCCTTCTTTCAATTCACTTTGATGAAGATCTCACTTACAAATAAAATGAATAATCATCTTTGTAAAATCAAAATAAAATTTTTTTCAAAAGCACATGTGAATCCTTTCATTCAATATACCCACACTTATTGAATGAAAGTTTCATTTCCAAAACAAAATTAAACTTTTCAAAAGCACACATGAATCTCGTCATTCAATACACTCACACAAATTGAATGGAAGTTTCATGTTCAAATAAAACTAATAACATTTTCCAAAAACACAAATGAATATCTTCTTTCAAATTACTTTGACGAAGATTTCATTTTCAAAATAAAATGAACAATCACCTTTCCAAAAATTAAAATTTTCAAAAAACACACATGAATCCTTTCATTCAATATACTCACACTTATTGAATGAAAGTTTCATTTCCAAAACAAAATTAAATTTTTTTCCAAAAAAACACATATGAATGCTTTCATTCAATATACTCACACTTATTGAATAGAAGTTTCATTTCCAAAAAAAAAATTGAGTTTTTTTTAAAAAAAAGCACATATGAATCTTTTCATTTAATATACTCACACTTATTGAATGGAAGTTTCATTTCCAAAACAAAATTAAACTTTTCAAAAGCACACATGAACATCCTAATTTAATATACCCAAATTTATTAAATGAAGATTTCATTCTCAAATAAAAATAAAATCACATAGGAAATCCCACTTGAACATATCTCACGTATGTTTTAAGTTGGAATTCTTCTCTTTCAAAAAAGTAACAATCACACACAAAAATTTTACATTTCAAAAATGAGATTAATCTCCATTCTACATACCTAAATTTATTGAATGGAAGTCCCTTTTTCAAAAATTAAAACTCCAATAATCATATTTCAAAATTTTTCAAAACACATTTGGAACTTCACCTAACATACTCAAATTTGTTAAGTGAAATCTCCAAATCAAAAAATTCAAAAATTTTAAAACACATTTTGGAGTGTCATTTAACACACCCAAATTTGTTTAGTGAAGTCTCTAAATTCAAAATCCAAAAAATTTCAAAATATATTTTGGAACCTCATTTAGCATACTCAAATTTGTTAAGTAAAGTTTTCAAATTCAAAATCAAAACAAAATTTTCAAATACATTTGAAACTTCATTTAACATACTCAAATTTGTTAAGTAAAATTTTCAAATTAAAAATTTCCAAAAAATTTCTAAACATATTTGGAACCTCACTTAACATACCCAAATTTATTAATTGAAGTCTCCAAATCCAAAAATTCAAAATTTTCAAAAATACATTTGGAACCTCACTTAACATACTCAAATTTGTTAAGTGAAATTTTTAAATCTAAAATCAAAAAATTTCAAACACCATTTAAAACCTGACTTAACATACCCAAATTTGTTAAGTGATGTTTCCAAATTCAAAATCCAAAAATTTTCAAAATACATTTGAAATTTTATTTAGCATACCCAAATTTGCTATATGAAGTCTCCAAATTCAAAATCAAAACAAAATTCTCAAACACTTTTGGAACTTCTTTCCTTAGCATACCAAATTTGCTAAGGAGAAATTTTCATTTTCAAAACCAAAACAAAACAAAATTTGAACACACCATTTGGAATTTTATTTAACATACTCAAATTTCCAAAATCAAAACACAATCAACAAAAAGAAATAAACACTTCACTTAGCATATCTAAATTTGTTAAGTGAAATTCCAAAACATTCAAATAAAACGAAATCATCTTTACCCTTACTTTAACATACCCAAATTTGTTAAAGGAAAGGATCCCTCAAATCAAAAATTCAAATTCAAAAAAAACATGAACCTATGGAAGCATCAGAAGTCTCTCCAGAATGTTCAAACCCCATTCAACATACCCGAATTTGTTAAATGTGGGTTCTAAAACTTAAATCAAATTCGAGATCTCTCCTCCAAAGATTCAAAATCTTTAGAACTCATTTAGCATACCCAAATTTGCTAAAATGAGGATTCTAATCTAACAATCAAATCAAGTTAACAATTCAAAGAAACAATATTCAAGCGAAGACTTATATAGTTCTCTTTCCAACAATGCAGAGATTCCAGTCCTCATGACCGTTAGTGAAGAAGAGGTGGCAGGCAAGGAGCCACTTCCCCAGCTTGACCTACAGTCTGATTCTGAGTTTCCCTCACCAAAGGAGAAAAGCCATAGAAGTTCCTTCAAGAGCCAAGAACAGGATTAATAAGGATTTTTGCATATACCTTATCCATTCTAGATAAGTATGACTCAAATAACTTTAATCCTAATTCCCAAAAGAAGACAACTCTCAAAATGATAGTGATCCATGAAATAGCGGTACCGATGGACTTGATGTCGTCAAGGATTCCAATTCGGGGTGTCACTATCAACAAAGAGTTAGAATCATCAAATCCACTAGAAGAAATTTTGGGCACTTTAAAAGAGTAGGTAGACATCAATTCTACCTCTCTTTCAGAAGATATCACAGAAGCAAATTATTGCAGCGGCGGAGTCTTACTACTTTGATCAATATCATAGGGAGAAGCAAACCAATCGTTGAAAATAATTAAATTCTAAAACCTTCTTGAAATACACTTTATAATCTAAAATAAGAACACCATTGTTCTGAAGGTCAATCTTAAGATCTCAAACTATTTTTGGAAGGTTGTTCACTAATTCAAATAATGAGCATCTTCACCTCTTCTAAGGAGAAGGAGGAGTGTTCGGTTGGAGCTCAACCTAATTCTTCTTTGCTCAGTTACTGGCATACCTCCTCGAGTCATATTCAACATAAAGCATCCTAAGGAAAAGACAAAAAACAAGTAATCTCCTCCAAAGAAACACAATATAAATCGAAACTCAAAAGAGAAAAGAGAAAAGAAAAATGAAAATGAAAAGAGAAAGAAAAGAAAAGAAAAAGAGAAAAAATAAAACACCAATAATACACATTGATTTGGAATCCAAAAGGATGAATCATGTGTATCAGTAAAGAGAACATACAAAATGAGTTTTGGGTCTACTTTTGACAAGTCTTTGGAGGAGATAGCCAATAAAACAAAAAGATTCAAAAGGATGATTCATGCATAGTATGACTAGAAACTTAGTAGGCATACGTGCACATTGACTCCAATTTTATTATTTCATTATAGAATTGGAAGTTAAGAGTTGCTCCTAAAACTTCTAACAAAGAATTTTGAAGACTCTCAAGTAGAAGATACACTCCCCAAAGTTAAGAAGAAAACTAAGTCTTCAATTAATGAGTTTTAAGAGATTAACCTCAGAACATGAAGGTGGTCCACCCACCCTCCCAACATCTATACATGATAAATCAGAAAGAAAATACCAACGACTTGGTTAGGTTATTTTTGTAGTTTAAAGACTGTTTTATTTAAGATCATAATGAAGTGCCCAATGCATCTCTAAAAGTAAGCAGCCCACAAACTCAATTGAACTTATTGCCTTCCCCACTTTGCAAACTTTTGAGGCGAATATTTGTTTCAAGAAGAAGATCAAAGTTTGAAGTCAACCTTATTGAAGAATGAAGATGCTATTATTCTCATTCATAAAAATGAAGGATGTTCAAATTCGCACATGCACCGATTCAAAAAATTTCAACTAGGCATCCACATTGCCTACTTCAAATCTTACAGCAAATATAACCTCTTTGCATGTCGTCTTCTCATTCAAGGATGGGTTGAATAATGCCAGAGGATGAGAAGTCATTTGTACTCATCATTTTCATTGGAATTTACCACTATAACATTGCCTCTCTAATCACCAGTATTAAGAAAGGAAGACCATCTTTACGATCTGAGTAGTTGTCTTCAATTGGTTATGAAGCTACAGTCTGAAGTTGAATCCTTTAGAATATACAACAAGGACGACTTTAGGGGAATCTCTAAGGCCTGTAGTAAAACATCATAGGATAACAAAGATGGATCCAAAAGAAATTGAAACGACATTAGAGATACAGCCTCCAAGGTTCAACCCAAGAGAAGGAAGACTTTTGATCAACATTGAATATAGTTGGTTTAAACTCTTTCAAAATTGGTCTATCTCAAAATTCTCCAAATCAAGATTCTACTTTCGATCGTTGAAAAGCCTACTTTGGTACTTCTAAGGATGGAAAGCAATTTAAACCACGATGGTAGGAGAAACGCCTACGAGCATGCCAGAACCTCGAGTTAGGGAGCCAAGTTTGAACCCACTTGAGAAGACCCCTTTGCTATAGAGAAGGCCTACCAAGGAGGATCTTATCAGCTTATTGATTGTAAAGGAGAATACTTGATGCTTCCAATTAATAGACTCTATCTAAAGAAATATTACTCATGAAATAAATCATGTTTGAAAACAATCATAAATAAAAAGAACAAAAATCTGATTACATTCATCAAATCTTCTCTTCTTTCGAAGTGTTGTTTGCTTGTCTTGCGAATCCACTATGACGTGTTTAGGGTAGGTGTAAGAGTCCCCCAGTGGAATCATATCCCTATTTCACATCACAAACACAACCTACAGACGCTATTAGAATAGGTGTGAGAGAATCCAAACGACATCCTATTTCGGTTAGCACAACTAAGTTAGGTGTAAGAGTCCCCCAACGGCATCCTTTTTTAGTGAGAATCCTTGTTGTCATCCGTGATATCATTTCATAATTCCCTAACATGTTTTAAGGTAGGTGTAAGAGTCCCCCAGAGGCGTCATATTCCTTTTAACACATGCACAAAACAAACACAAATCTTTTGTCTCAAGCTACTTTGATGTGGGAGCAAGCCCCCTATGACACTTACTCATTAATTGCTCTAGGTCGGGTCTACATGCTACCTCGCTAGTATGTTACCCCAGTGATCATTTGTTGAAAGATGTGAGTCCCCGCGCTTTCTTCCTAACTTGATCATTTCAAACCAACGAGCGCCTTGTTAATATGGTAGGCTTCACTGCCCAGCCAGTAAGCTACCTCATGTTGACTTTGCTTAAGAAGATGTGGTCCTCGTGCTTTCTTCTTGAACTAGCCATCATGCTCTAACTAGGTTAAGTATATTTAAGGTTTAGGATAAGTCCCCCAGAGGCTCCTTTCCTCTTGACTACTTTTAAGTCGATATAAGTCTCCTAGTGTCATTCACTCAATGCCTAGGTTAGATAGACTGAGGCAAGACGACTATCCCCAAGTTCATAGAAGGATGTGAGTCCCCGAGCTTTCTTCCTAGGTTGGTTGTTGCAAACTAACGGACACCTTAGATTGGTTGATGTTCGCTATGCTGACAACGACTCACCCGATGAGTACACCACTCTTGGCAGATATGAGTCCCCGCGCTTTCTCCTTGAGTTGGACGCGAATACCTATTGAATTTATGACTAGCCATGTCATTTTCTTCAAGGTGTTGGATTAAGCCCCTTAGCGACCCCATCCCCTGTGAGCATTCTATTTGGATCAAGTCCTTTACGATCCCATATAGACACTACCCGGGTTACTTTCGGATTGGACAGTTCCCCTTTCCTAGTAATCACCCCTGTGGTTGGAGAATTTGTTCAGCGGATATGCAGATTCTCCCTTGGTTTAGTAAATTTTAGATAAGTCTAGACAGATATAAGCTCCTTCTCAGTTTGATCTCTCGCAAACCAACAAGGTCCAAGTTAAAATAAACTAAAAAAAACAAACAAATTAATTTGCTTGTGGATTAGGAATTCAATCCCCCAAAGGGCCCCTTTTCCCAAACAAACATCCTATCTTTAGGGCAGTGTCAGCAGAACTCCCTATAGGAATTGCCTGACTATCTGAGTTGAGTAAATCCCCAGGTCGGTACTCACTCCGTTGTCTCCCTTAGGTCGGGTTCAATATGTTTTGCCATAAACAGGTTACCCCGGCAATCATTCCGCTTTGAAAAATGTAAGGCTATGATGCATTCTTTCTAGCATGATTGTCGCAAACTGATGAGCAGCCCTAAGTCGGGTTCGATTTGTTGCCCAAAGCAACCGATCACCCCAGTGATCTTTTCTAGTGGAAGATGTGAGCCCCCAAGCAATCTTCCTATAAATTGATCATTGCAAACCTAAAGGCACTCCTTTGGTCGGATAGCTCTCTCATCGGCCGGGAAGCTAATCCCTTTGGTTCAGTAAATCTTAGATAAGTCTAGGCCTCCATGGCCCCTATTCAGTTTAAACCATCACAAACCAACGGAATCCATCAAAACTAAAACAAACTAAAAAAATGAAATAAATCTTAACTATCTTTGAGTTGATTTAAGTCCCCCCAGTGGCATTCACTCAATAGTCAGCCCTATGTCAGGTTCGATTTGTTGCTCAAAGCAATCGATCACCCCAGTAGTTCCTTGTCTCTATAAGATGTGAGTCTCTGTGCTTTCTTCTTAAGACTTGACCATTGCAAAATGAAAGGCATTTCCTTTGGTTGGATAGTCCTACCTTATGGTTGGTAGACTACTCTCTTTGACTTGGTAAATCTGAGTTAGGTCCAGGCCTCCACGGCTCCTACTCAGTGCAACTCATCGCAAACCAATGTGATCCATCAAAACAATAATCTAAAAAATGAAATCTATCTTGACTATCCTTAAGCTGATTTAAGTCCCCTAGCAGCATTCACTCAATAATCAGCCCTAGGTTGGGTTCAATCTGTTGTTTTGCCAATGGATTACCCCAGCAACTGATCCTTACTTTGGAGAATGTAAGTCTACTATGCTTTCTTCTTAATACAGCTGGTGCATACTGAAAGGCATCCCTTTGGTTGGCTAATCCTACTATGTGTCTAGTAGACTAACCTTTTGGATTGATAAATCTGAATTGGTTCTAGGCCTCCATGGCTTCTACTTAGTACAGTCCATCGCAAACCAATAAGGTTCATCTCCAAATCTCAAAATCCCAAATCTAAAAATCTGAAATAAATCTAAAAATTTGAAACAAGCAATACTAAAGAAACAAAGAAACAAAATAATCAACCAATCTAAATCAAATCCTTTTGCTTCTCCTCAACGAGATGCAAATCTTTCTAGTCCCCCAGCGGTTCTAGAATTCCAATCCCTCCCTTGTGGATGATTTGAACTTGCTTTCCTAGTAGAAAGTTCACCTTTCTATTCCACGTGGAGTCTAATCAAAACAAATCTAAAACAAACAAATTAAACAAACAACAAATTAAAAACAAATTCAACCCTCTCCCTCAACCGAACTCAAATCAAACATCTCATCTTCTTGTAGATGATTTGAACCTGCTTCCCTAGTGGAAGGTTCACACTCTATCCCTTAGTGGATTTTTTCTCTCTCTCTTATGTCTTTGACATAAGTAGAGCCACATTGCATTAGGCTCTGGATTCTTTCTACTCCTTAGGTTAATGATAGATTGTTTCTGCTAATGCTTATGATCTTCAGGTGTTGTTGATCGTTTTAGTCAATACCAATACATGCGGTGTACCTGGTTAGTCACACCACATGGCGCCTTTATTATATTTTAGAATGAGCTCTCAACACCTCCATCTTAGACATAGGATTCCTCTTAGACTTTAAGAGTTCTTTAGTCTTAAGACATATTTAATGATTAGGTGGACACTCAACCTAGCTTTGAGACTTATAAGGGTTAGCCATAAGACTAGGTCATGCCTTAGGAGTGTTAAAAAATTTTCCTACCCTTAGCTTGCACCATTCCTCACATTTCCTTCTTTCAAGTCAAACTCCAAATCAATCCTAATTGATTTTCTCCAAATCAAATCAACTCCATCTAAATCAAATCCATATTTGAAATCCATGACTGAAATCCATAATTGAAACTTTTGATTGAAACCCACGATCAAAATTCATCAAAAATTCTTAAGTCCAAATTTTGTCTAAGTCATTATTCTTCCCTTAAGGACTTAACCAAAATTATGATCTAAACCACATCAAATCTTTAGGATTTTCTCATGATTCATTTATATTTTCATTTATATTAACATATATAAATGAAATATAAATTCAAACCCATCAAATCAAATTCAAAATTCAAAACCAATTCATAAAATTTTCGTAAGTCCCTCTAATTTTCTATTAAAGGACTTAAGCGAAAATCATTCCTAAACCTTAATCAAACCTATTCAAATCCTTGAGATTTTCACAAAACTTATTTATATTCTCATATATAAACGAAATATAAATATAAATATAAATCAATCAAATCAAAAACAAAAATTAAATTCCAAATTTTAAATCCTTGAAATTCCCTTAAATCCTTTAAATTCCATTTAATGGATTTAACCCAAATCATGATCAAATCTATTCAAATTCATAGGATTTTCTCAAAACTTATTTATATTCTCATATATAAATGAAATATAAATATAAATCAATCAAATCAAAATAAAAATTAAATTCCAAATTTAAAATCCTTGAAATTTCCTTTTAATGGATTTAGCCTAAATCATGATTAAACCACTTCAAATCCTTGAAATTTTCTCATGATCCATTTATATTATCATTTATATTCACATATATAAATAAAATATAAATTCAAACAATCAAAACCAATTCCAAAAATCAAATTCGAATCAACTCAAAATCCAATCTAAGCCTTTCAAGTCAAAATCTTGAACTTGACCAAATCAATTCTAAATCAAGCCAAATCCTAAATTTTCTCTCATGGTTCAAGCAACCCTACAATCATGAGCTCATATATAAATCCGAACTCCAATCAAACAATCAAAACCTAATTCAAAAATCAAACCCAAAACTTTTTTATATTCTTCCTCTTGAATATGAAATTTTCAAATGGATCAAAACTCATTTGACTTCAAATCACTTCTAAATTGATTTATATTTCAATCATGAGTCCATATGCAAGATCAACCAACTTCAAATCAAGTTTTGGCCATTTTGACTTTAGCTCACTTGAAAAATTGACTAAAGTATTATATGAGCCAATTTTGATCCTAACCAAATTGGATTGAACCAAACTCATATACCCCTCTCATCATGATCAACAATTCTCATGGGAATGATCGATCAATCAATCAAATTGGGTCAAACAAAATTAAAAGGGTTGACCAAGTCAAAACCAAAATGGAACCTTACATAGCAAATTTCTATAGACAAATTGATTGAAACCATTGATCTAAGTTCACTTATGACTTATGTTTGAGCTAAGCCAACATTTTGAGCTGCAAGAATTGGTACCAAAGTTGACCCTTGACCTAAAAGTCATAATGGGTCAAATTGATCTGAATTGAACCATGGTCAATCCCAAATCACTTGTGAAACTTGACCAAAACTTCAATTGACTAAACCAATTGACCCCAATTGACTTGTGACCAAGGGTCATGTTGCCAAAATGAACTAACCCAAATTGATTGGAAACAAAGATCAACTCCATATACTAACCTAACTTAAACCAACCCTTGACCTATCTCAAATAGGTCAAATGGGTCAAATAGGTCAACTTGACCTATTTGATCTAAATGAAGTCATATGAGCCAAATTGAAAATCATACCAAATTGAATTAAATCAAAGCCACCAAAATATTTCAAATGGTCATATGAACTTGACCCAACCCTTGGTTTGACCCAATTTAACATATTGGTCAACTTGAGTTGACCCATTTTGACCTAAATGGGTCAACGTAAACTATCAAATGGATTCCAAATTTGAAAATTGTCAAACTAATTTCTTCACATACCCAATATGTCCAAAGTGAAAAACAAGAAATGACCATTCTACCCTAGGCCATAGAACAAATTTTGGCCCTAAAGTATTTTGGTCATACACTCTTCACAATCACTTGGAGCTTTCCTAAAAGCTCAAGGGGACTTAGTGATGAGTGGTGCACCCAACCCAATGGGTTTGGGTCAGCCCAGTTGGCCCATAGACCAAACCCGACCACCTAGCTTGAAATTGAGTTTTCAAATTCTCTCCTAAGCTCAAATTCAGCACATGGAAGTTGGCAATCCACTCAAGGGATCAAACCGACCATGTGCACACTCAAAACCATCAAAACAATCTCCCCAATCTGGTCAATTGGATCAAAACGGCAAGGTATGGTTCGGCCGTCCAATTGCCATAGGGGGAGATATGCTCTCTCTAATTCAATGAAATTTCATTACACACTCTGTTGATTGGAGCTTAGGAATCTATTTGACCTAAATGAAGTCATATGAGCCAAATTGAAAATCATACCAAACTGAATTAAATAAAAGTCATCAAAATATTTCAAATGGTCATATGAACTTGACCCAACCCTTGGTTTGACCCAATTTGATATATTGATCAACTTGACCCAAGTTGACCCATTTTGACCTAAATGGGTCAACATGAGTCAAACCCTATCAAATGGATTCCAAATCCATTGAAACTTGGTCAAACCTAATTTTTCCACATACCCAATATGTACAAAGTGAAAAAATAGTAAAATGACCATTCTGCCCCTAGGCCATAGAATAAATTTTGGCCTAATCCATGGGTATTTTGGTCATACACTCTTCACAATCACTTGGGACTTTCCTAAAAGCTCAAGGGGACTTAGTGATGAGTGATGCACCCAACCCAATGGGTTTGGGTTAGCCCATTTGGCCCATAGACCAAACCCGACCACTTAGCTTGAAATTGAGTTTTCAAATTCTCTCCTAAGCTCAAATTCAGCATATGTGAGTTGGCAATCCACTCAAAGGATCAAACCGACCATGTGCACACTCAAAACCATCAAAACAACCTCCCCAGTCTGGTCAATTGGATCAAAACGACAAGGAATGGTTCGGCCGTCCAATTGCCATAGGGGGAGATATACTCTCCGTAATTCAATGAAATTTCATTACACACTCTGTTGATTGGAGCTTAGGAACCCTTAGCAATCATCAGAGAGGATTAGAATTCTTCCTTCTCGATTTTGCACAGTGCAAAAACAGGGCAGCTAGAGTAAATTGCTAGCTTCCTCTACACTTGATTCCATCCAAATTCCTTCTACACACTCCTTTTAAGGACCAATCCGAGCTCACTCAAGCTCATATTAGAGTTCCCATAACAAGGAGAGGATCAATTCAATCAAAGACGAAGCCCAAGCAAGCAGGAGTTGGTCTTCCCATTGATCCACTCAATCTCAAGGCTTAGGAATTTCAACAGGGCTTCGTCTCCACCAGACGAAGCTACCTCATCGATCTCGAGCATCGGTGATCATCTCCGGCGAGGTATGAAATTTTTCGACCACTTAAATTAGGAGGTGTTGGTCCTTTGTGAAAGAAATATTCATGGCATGTGAAATCAACCGTTGGATAGGTTGGTAATTGTGCTTAGATGGTGTGGATTGATTTTTGTATGATTCCATGCTAGATCGAGCTCGGATCTCCCCTTAGATCATGGACAGTCTCCATTTATCCTCAGGAAAGAACTTGGCTCATCTCAGCCATCCATCCGCGCGTTTTAGATGGACGACTGAGATTATTTAGCGTGTTTAGTAATTCATTTCCCCTTTTAAAACCGCGGGTGAATCCTTTGTCGTCCGATCTTTGATCGAACGGCCGAGGATATTAGCACGTGCGTCGCCGCCACCATTTGGGATGTGATATTTAAGTCACACCCTCACGGCGCGATGCATATACAGCGTGCTGACTGCCACCGCCACGCGTCGCGCCGTGAGCAGAGGATTAAGAAGTGATTACTTAATTAATTCCTAATTAATCTTCGGAACTTCTAAAATTCATAACTCTTCATAGAAAAATCAAAAAAAATATAAAGAAAAATGTTATGGAAAGATAATTTCATCTAGAATATTTTAAAAATATTTTCAATGAATTTTTCATTACTCTTTTCTCTGAATTTGGGTTTCTTTAGGAATCTTAATTAGCTAATTATCCTTTAATTAGGCCATCAATTAATCTCAAATTTCTAAAATTCATTTTAGGAGATGACCTCTATCTCCCCTAATTTTTTTGAGATTTATTGAGGGCTCAATTGGAAAAATTGATATTTCATTCTCTAATTACTCTTTCCATATAATTAAGAGTAATTAAGATGTGATTAATGGTTTTACCCTCTGATTAGGATTGATTAATGTCAGATCCAGTAAGTAGGAGGTTTATGAAATAATTTTGAGACATTTCCCCCAAGCTATTCCCTAAACCCCCTCTTCTCTCCTTAATCTCCTTTTAATTAAGGGTTTATTCATTAATTATCCCCTCAATCATTTTTAAAAAATTCCAAAAAATTCCAGAACTTAATCAATCTACCTTAGATAGATGTTTAGGTGTTTAATAGCATAAGTTTAATTGAGGAAATTAAAACCCAATTGACATGTATAAAAGGGTGTTTTAAAAGTACTTAAGCAAAACCCCTTAGCTTAATTAACTTTTAATTATGAGTCAAATTGTATTAGACATTTTCATTATTAGGTGCATTGCAAATTTAAATTTCATACGGGTTTTATGTCATCTCAATGGCTTATAATTATCTAATTAATTTTTCTAAGGTGGTATAGGTAGAGGTTAATTAAGTCACTTAATTTATACCTTAATCTAATCAATGCATAAAAATGGATTTAATTATTTGAAAATTAAACAAAAATACAAAACACGTGTGGGAATGGGTTAGGGACAGCAAACTCATCTCACCTTTTTAAAATTAAATCAAACTTAAAATTAAACAAAAATTATTTTGAAATTCACTTTGATTTATTCTAAATTTTCTTATTCCTTAAGAATATCTTTAGGATTTAAGTAAAGTCAGTTTGTTTACGTGCTTTCATTTGTTTGAATCTTTCCAAACATGTTAAATTGTATGTCATGTGATTCATGCATTCATAATTTCATGTTTCAAATTTTAAAATACATGTTTCAAATTTTAAAATGAAAATTGTTTATGTCAAATGTGTTGACTAAAGAAAATATGATTATCACTACTAAATCCAAAATATTTTCAAAACTTATAAATGGAATATCAAATCTGAAAATGTGTTACTTATATTTTAATTATAAGCTTGCATATGCTAGATTATAATGTCATGTTTAGTATAGATTTCTTTTCTTCCTTATGTTATCATAGTTTTGAATAGGAGTTGGTAAGATGTAGAGTTCATTTGGAAAGATCCCAACACTTACTTCATTCTATACCCTATTCATCCCTATGCTATCACCTAAGAAGGATGGCTATATACAATAACATAAAGCATAAACAAAATGAATCCACTAAACAATTTTGCATTCTTCTTTTCCATTTCATTTCTTTTATACACGTTGTATTTGGGAAAAGTATATTAGTCCTGACAACCCTAAATCAGAGACTTTAAGAACCATAAGATTTTATACCTTACACCTCCTTAACATTGTCACTTTGTCTTTCTTACCTTTATATGTATATATGAAATTTTAGATAAGGACTTCTAAATTTTCTTAAATGGATTACTTAGCATGTATCATAAAATGTGTTAAATATTCTCATTTGCATGTATAGATATGTTTAAAGTTCATCCATATGCATGTTATATATATTGAAAAAAAAAAAAAGGTAATATGTGTTATGCGAATTTTGATTCATTTTATTTAATTTTAAAATGTCTTTCTTTTTGAATAAGTTTGTTTAGAATTTATTTAAACTTAAGATTGATTAAAAGATGTAATCAAAACATTCACCTAAATGAAACTAAAATGTGAACCTACTTTAGAATTTACTTAGATTAGGAAAGAAAACATATGTTCTCTTCTCTTTCTCTCTCTTCATAACTTAGTAATTAATTGTATGATCCACTTAAACCAAATCTAAACAACTTAAATGAAACCCCACCTCTAAGTTGAACATGTCATTCACACTTAAAAAATTTGAACCTAAAGTCCTAAGCTAAGCATACCACACAAGCCTTTAAAACACACACATTACTAAAGTTATTACTTAAATTTTAGGGAATGATTTGATGTTTTGTTTGGTGATGTATGTTTTAGATGGATGGGAGATCATGTAGAATGAATAGTAGAAAGTCTTACCTAAATATTCTTTTATGTAGATTGTGCTTAAGACGCTTATCATAATAAAATATAAATGTGCTTGCGTGTTTATACCAAGCATAATCCATAGTGGACTTAGTCACCCATGTGGCGTGATAAGTCAATATACACGCTTGAGATTTGCTTTTTAACATTTATTTCGTATTATAGATTTACCCTTTCCCTTTTCATGTAAAAATTTATATAATTAGGATTTTAGAATGATTATTATGAGGATTATAATGAACATCGGTCATAAGATCTTATCTTATGCGCCATGTGAAGCCTTGGAGCATTCACCTTCCAACTATCCAAGAGGAAAAACAAAAGAAGAAAGAAGAAAAGAAAAAAGAAAAAAGAAAGATTGAAAACCCCCATAATAATGAATTCTTTTGCTTAATTGTAATTTAATTCATTTGTAATCCGGGTTGTATAAGAAATTTCCCACAATTAATTTGATATTTTCGAGGCGATAGTGCCCTACCACACGGCTTTTATTTTTTTTATAAATTGATTTGATTTGTTTAGCTTTCATGTTACGCTTTTCTTTTATGTGACCCTGGATGTGGAATAGACTTTTTCGGGAAAAATAAATCTTTTACCCTACCTAACAACTTAAAATAAAACTAAACAACTCATAACCTCACCTAAAGCTTAGGTTTAAATCAAGATAAAAGAATTAACAACCCCTTAGCTGGATGAGCATTTCTTTATAATATCATGCACAAATGCATCTTATTTTACTCTTGTTTGGAGGGCTTCCACATTTGCCAGATAACCCGACTTGACCTTTGAGAGCTGTGGTGGAAACTCACCTCCTCCCTTCTCGTTGATTTTGGCCCATAATTTTTATTTCTCGTGTATTAGGCATAAAAATCCTATTGGCCTGACTCAAGAATGATTGTCCAAAATTAAAAATAAAATAAAATTTGAATTGCATTAGATTTAGATCATTTAAAGTATATCTCTTTACATGATTTAGTCTTTTTTTAGGAAGTGAGTTTAAGGACTTAGCCTCTTTCTAATAAATGAAAACCTAGCTATCTTGCATAAACATAAAGACTTGCCTACATGTATTTAAAATCGTAGGAGGAATTAGGTACTCCCGGTGAAAGTTGTGGTGGTTTGTCCTCTCTTGTCAAACCAATTACCCATTTTCTTTTAAATTTAAGTGTTTCTTTTCGCCAAAGCTCCCTAGATTTAGCTCGAGTTGCTTCTCCCTTTGTGCTATAAGTTAATTCCTCACCTCTAGATTTCGTTAATCTTGCATTTGAATCATAAGTCTAAATTTCTAATGAAAATTTCAACTTAAACAAACTAAATCAATTTCAAAATGTAAAGCCCAACCATGTGATACAGATTGTTAGTGGTTTTCTAGTCATGCATCTCCTACTTATCTTCCATTTTGGCTTTTGATAATAACTCCCTCTTTTGATCAATCTCATTTGATCTTTCAAAAATAAACCAATTGATTGATAGTCCTTCCCATTGAAATCTTCAAAGACAACAACCATTTACTTTAATCGAGAGTTTTCCTTAGGATGTAATTAACTATCCTCAGGAACTTAACGAACCCAATTTAAAATAAACCCGCTTATGTAATCTATTACGCGAAACCCATCATTCTTGAGCATTGGTGACAGGCCCATTAAAGTACTTAACTGCCTCTCGAGACAAAGACACTATTTCCTCATGATCGACACGAATAAGTACATCTCATGGATCGTGGCTCTAAAAGACGAATTTCTATAAAGGGTATCCTCTTTCTTTTTCTCCCAACAGATTTTAAAAGGCAACTCCCTCCAATATAGAAAATTTTCAACCATCACCAGCATAAAGCATAAACCAAACTACTTTTGAGAAATTTTTATATCACCTTATTACTCTCTCTTATAATTTTAATGTATGACATATTAACTTAATTATTCTATAATTTGCACACTCTTATGCATCACCTTTATTCCTAAAAATAAGAACCAACAAACTCTTTCTCAACTCATTTGACATCTTTTTAATCTTTAAAATAATTAAAAAGATTCTTAAGTTAAGAAATTTCTTGATCTGCTAAGCATCTCTATACTTCTATCAGAATTTCATCCGGTATTACTACTTTTCAACACTTCATTTTCTTTAAAGTTTCCAATTTCAATTTACTAATACAATGATAAAAATAAAAATTTCTATTTTCATTTAAGAGTATTCTCCCAACCTTAACTATAATGTTTATCAAAATACCTTATCCACCTATGTTGATTATCCTCTTCAAGAAAAATATTTTTTTTATTTTTATTCTTAATGCACTTTGTTTGAACTAAATATTTATTCTTTTAATCTCTTATTTCACTAACTTATACATATATCATTCACCCTCTTTAGTATCAAATCCATTATATAAATCACCAAATGCTAAATATTTTATATCATATATTGTTTTCTTAAAATCCTTACGGCCACTGTATAATTTTCTCAATTCTCTCAACTTCTTATTATCTTTTCTTGCATATTTTAATTCTACCGTCAACTATTTTTAGTAATAGGAGCTTCTATTTTTTATTCTCCAACCATATTTAATCGATACTTTTTACCTTTATACGCAAGCGCACTTGTCGAATCAAGTAATATAGAATGAGTAGAGTATCGTTCCCATGAAGATTAGAACAAAATTAGATATTAGTTTATATTAAGTTAAGTACTAATCTTTTAAACTTAATTTTTATCCATCAAAATATAAAATGCTTAATTAAAATGACTATCTACTAGTTTGCAAGATATTAAAACGAAACATTTTTAAATTTTATTATAATTTTATAGAAAATATAAGTGTTTTACTTAGTTTTAAAATAAGAACTCTGAATCTATGGAATCTTTTAAATTATGTATTATATTAAACTACATAGTGGCTTAATTTAAAGCTTCTAGTATCAACCAGAAGTAAAAATGCTATACTCTCTATCTCTAGAAAAATATAATCACACAAATTCCTTTATCCAATTTGTTGTCCATTACCAAGTAAATTTTGATTAGTCGTGTTACCTATATTTCCCTTTAAATAATTGCAAATTCTAAAAATAATCACATATTTAACGACTATTTAACTTTCCCAACCTATCTAACACATTAATGATTATTTAGTACATTTATTTGGCTTTCACCTACTTGTTCTTCTAGGATTAGGATTTCGTCAATATCTCTATATCATACTTATTTTTAACTTTGTAATTAGCCAGATTATAAGTAAATGAAGCATGAAAAGAAGCAAAACACATTTTCATTTAAAGCATAAATAATTTTCTTATATTAATTCACAATAAAGACTAATAAACACAAACATCCCAAAAATTCACAAATTCATAGTTCACTCTCTTAGTTCCACATTTTAGAAAGTAAAATATAAACACCATATATAAATATGTATAGGAAGTGCTAGAAAATACAAAAAAAAAAGAAAGAATAAAAGAAAAGAGTGCACCAGTAAATTCTCTCTCTTTATTATGTATCATTCTCCTTCCCTCACACACTTTACACACACATATAGAGCACATAACACTTAGAGTGTCACTCTTCAGGTGTTGTTACTGCACTCTCACATACTCTCAATAAACTCACTCACAAAAATTAAAAAAAGCTCATTTAATACTGCTTAACTCCCCCTATTTATCAAATTTAAATCCTTCTAGTAGTTTTCACTTCGTTCCGCCTTTAAAGCACTCCAACTGCTTTTTGGAACTGCTAAAACTGCTTTGGTTGGGCCATAGTACCTCGACGCTGGTTTTGTAGCTAAGCGTTGTGTCATCTAATTTTTGGCTTCAAATTTTTTATTCTGGCGCCGCAGCACTATCTTCTCTATTTCTGCACAGC
Organism: Cymbidium sinense; assembly: GCA_021442155.1. Classification (NCBI taxonomy): domain Eukaryota; kingdom Viridiplantae; phylum Streptophyta; class Magnoliopsida; order Asparagales; family Orchidaceae; genus Cymbidium; species Cymbidium sinense. The sequence continues at coordinate 10,885,139 of CM038230.1, forward strand.
GTTTTCTTATGTATTTTTTAGATTTTTTTGCATTTTTTTTTCAATAAGATATTTCCTATCATAAACACTTAAAATTATGAAAATAAATAATAAAATAATAAAATATTTGCTTAAAAATATATGTTAATTTTACTAAACTTCTTCACTTATCAATATTTTTTATAACTTCTTAATCTTACTTACTACTTTTTTCAGAGGGCATTAACTTTCTTATGAATATCCCAAATTCTAAGATTTTATAACTTATTCTTAAAAAATATTTTTATTAGCATTCTTTAAGTACATTCATATAATCCTAAGATAATATTTTGATTTATTTTTTTATCTTCCAATATTTTATCTTAAAATTCAAAACTAATAGTTATGTTAGGTACTTAAACTTTCACATGAATAACCACACAATCTTTATAATCTAAATGATTTATTTTTCTTATCAGAAAATAATCAATCTACATTTTACTAAGTCATTCTTATAAGTGATAATTTGATCCTCTATTTTCTTACATAAATTATTAACAATTATAAAATCATAAGCTAAAATAAAATTTATATGATCCCACTTTTTCATTAATCACTCCAAACTAATAGCCACCATGAATTGCTTTTAAAATATTCTATCACTCTACCAATATATTCATTTAAATCTCCTTCAATAAAAATTATTTTTTCAAGAGATATTCTTTGTATTAATTTTTTTAGTTTATTTTAAATTATTTTTGAACATACATGATACATCCAAACTTGAGAAGCATAAACACTTATAACATTAATAATCTTAACATCAATAATAATCTTTAAAAATATAATTCTATCTCTAATTTTATTAATTTTCACAACATTAAAATTCAAACTTTTATCTATAATCACACATACACTTTTTCAAGTACGACTTTTACCTGAATACCAAAGTTTTAAATCTAAATTCTTAATTTCTTTGATCTTTTCTCCAACTCATTTAATTTCCTAAATACATAAAACTATTTATTTTCTATGAACCATAATATTTATTAATTCTATTAATTTACCTATAAGAGTATTTATATTCCAAGTTCACATATTTTAATTCTAATTTCATCAAGATAATAAAATCTTTGAAAAAAATTATAGCATGCATGCCAGATCATCATATTAATCAAGCATGCATATGTCTAAAATTAGTCAAAACTAGCCAGTTCGTTGTACATAGGGTTGCACATGTGGGTATCATTATCTCCTCACCTACGAAATAATATTTTCATCAACATTCTAATACATAACCTGCTTAGTCAAACAAGTTTGGATATAATATTTTAATTATAGCAAGCACCTTAAATACTCTAATATATATTGAACTCAACTTTCCCCCTATCAAACATGTATATATCCTTAAGCAGGATAATATTCACAAACACAAAATCTTACTACTCAATACTTCAAATCATAATATTTCATCTATCTATCTTGTGCTGCCCTCAATTTCTCTAATTAACATGATCTTCTCGGTAACATCACCTACTAGTTCTAAACCTATTCATTTGCTTTCTCCAATTGAAATCCATGTTAAATATGTTTTACACTTCCAACAATACAAAAAATCACAAAAAATCATACTAATATTAGATTGAAAACTATTATTATAAGCAAAATCAATTAATCGTAATATGATCAATCCAACTACCTCCAAATTCAAGCACACAGCAATCATAGATCTACAATATCTAAATAACTCTCTCAATCTATCAATACATCTGCAAGGGGAAAGGTTGTAATCAAATTCAATTTGATACCTAAATCTTCCAACACTTCTCTCAAGCATGCTTACCAAAAGCCTATTTGAGCTTGACTCAAGCTCGATTCGAACTTTTGTGAATGTTCAAACTTTTTATTTAAATTTATACTTGTTCGAGCTTAGTTTGGCTCAGGCTTGATCCATTTTGCAGTAATTGAACTTTGAACAAGCATGTTATTTAGAAATATATACGAGTACATAATCGAGGCTTAGTCAACTTTAGCATTAATTTGAGTGCTAGAAAAAAAAATAATTTCATTCACTTTGAATTTAGCATGTTGGCCCCATGACTGCAATTAATTATTTCTACACAAAGGTTTAAACTAACCTTTAATTATTTAAAATATCCTTGGCCACTCCCAATTTTTAAACAACCTGCCTTCTTTCCAGTTAAACATTATTAACTTTTACCTCTACATGATGGCCCAAACTATTTCATAAAAAATTCTAGAAGCATCTCCAAGTAGAATTTTTGTAATAAAATTTTTATTATGCATTACATATTTTAATATTATATAACGATTTAATTTTATATTATAGAATATGTATTAAAATTATCTTGTAATTATATACATATTGAATATTTAATTAATAATATTTAATCTTTTTATATATTTTTAGACAAAGAAAGTCAGTTAATTTTAAATGATTCAATTAGTGATAAATTAATTAATTAACTATTAAATGTGTGAGTGATATATAGAGCCTTAATCAAGTATGTTAAGTATTAAAGTGAACCTTACTCAATTTTTTTAATGAACTTATTCACAAACTTTAAACGATATTATTTATGAATATAAATAAATTGTGCAATTTATTCATGCTTGTTAATTTTACAACCTAAGCATTTTTAAAAGCATTCAAACTTATTCAATTAGTTAATACAATGATCATGAACATACTCTAATCGAGATAAATCATGAGTAACTTGTCGACCATTTGATTCATTTGTAGCCTTGGTCTTGGGCACTCCTATTACATTGTTAATAACTTAAATACGCGGTTTTTCATGCATTCGATTTTTACAATGTGTTGTTGGTTGTGGCACAACTCCATTTGAATATCTTTGGCAAGTAGTTTTGACATTGTCTTTCAATTTTGATGTGAACAATGATGCATGCCTTGCTAGTTTCAAGCATATTTGTTACGCAATCAGGTGGATCATTCGGGCTTTTGAGCAAGTGGGGTGCTTAGTAATATGAATTTTGATTTTGTATACTTAAAGAACATAGTGGTGTATTTTATATATTTCTTCTTTCATTCATTAATTAAGCTTTGCTCTCATTGTTTCAAAGAAAAAAGAAAATTACTAGTACACTTCAGAGAAAAAAATTCTAAAAATGGCTAAAAATTAATAAGGGAAAAAAAAAAGTTAGGATGGATTTCTTTGAGATAAGCACAATACAAAATTTGACTGATTATTCATATATTGCACTCATTTCAAAACGAATTCAATATATTTAAAATTTATACCTGCTACTTTTTTATCAGGATATTCAAATACAAAAATTTTCCCTTTATAAATATAAGATGACCTAACTAAAAATCATCCAAAAAGATATGCTCAGTAAAAAGATATGCGCGGTAAAAAGAGTACCTTCTCTCCATGCATAGTCCCAATCCTGCCGGCCTCTTCATCCATAGACTGATCAAACTTCTGATGCAAATCCCACATGCTTCCTTTGTCCCCAGCCTCTACCACAGACGGTGACCCCTTCATAACCCTAAACCACTCTCAATTTCTACTTAACACCCAAATGCCAACACAATTGCTGAACCAACCCAAGTATTCTCCATAAAACCTTAAATCACCTCCAAAACGCACCAACTTAGAGCCCAGTATTCAATTTTGGAAGCGAAAAACCGAAGAAACTCACGAATTCAACGTTGAAAGAAAGCAGTGGGTGGGTTACTCTCGGAAGATATTTATCTCAGTATCGCAGAGCCAAGGAAGCAAGAAGCAAGCGCGAGAGAGCAAGAAGGTGGTGTCGTCTTCTGGTGGAGGTAAATGGAATCGAATCAGCGACTTATTTAAATGGAACCTCGAGAGCGACCGGTGAATCACCACACTTGCACTACAGGGAGGGAGGGAGGGATATATATATATATATATATATATATATATATATATATATATATATATATATATATATATATATATATGAATTTACTATTAAATTTATTTAAATATCTCAAAATAAAAATAGAAGATTTAGATATAAATCAGATAATTCTTATGAGTCTATTTGTTTGTCTTAATTTAGGGTGTAAAGTAAAGTAAATGTAGGAGTTTTAACTTTTTTTGTGTTTGACATGATGCAAAGTAAAATTTTCAAGATAATATAATGTATTTAGAATACATTACATACGTTATTTTGGAATGATTTACGAATTTCAATTACACCGCCAAAGTAAAGTGATACCGTCGTGCCACATGCCCGTCCGCCGCCATAATCATCGTCAAAAAACCTTCAAAATACTTATATTACATTTTGTTGACAAACGTAAAAAAAATAAAGTGCCAGAAAACTCTCAATAAAACAATCAGAAAGTAATCTTTTCTATTTCTTTTTTACACTACATTTCTTTTTCAGCCAACAAAACAGCCCTTATGTATTTATATATCTAACTGATAATATTTGATATTAACTTATCTAATACTTTCTTATGATTAAAAATGAGCATTTCACTTTTAAGAAGTGAGTGATTATGATTTTTTTTATGTGATATTGAAAATTAAGATGTTATATATATATGTACAAATTGAACTTTAAGTGCTAGGTATATAAATACATAAGAATTTTGTGATATGTATGTAAATCTCCTAATAAAAATTAGTGTGATAGAGATCTTGTGAGTCTACATTTATGTAGGAGAATGAAATCAATCTATTAATAAAAGTTGTAATTTTAATTTATTGATATAAATATTTATAAATAAAAATTTCAATTCTATAAAGATAAATAGAAATAAATTAAAAATATAATAAAAATAATTAAATAAAATATTAAATTTATTCATTTTAATAGCTCTTATAAAAACTATTGGTTCATCAAGAAATACTAGAAACACTTAAAAATATATTTCATATGATTTTTTGCGAGTTCTTTTTTTATAAATCAAATTCATAAAACTATCAATCACGAACAAGAAAATATGTATAAGAAAGATTAATAAGTAAATCAAGAGCAAGTAAATATATATAATCTTTATAGCATATTGATTATTTAACTGTTAAAAAAAAGATAATGTCTTTCATTTATTTTAATCATTTGATATTAATTTTATTTGCATGCAATATTTTGAATCATCTAGTATGTCATACGCATGCATGACATATACTTATATACATAAGAATGATGTGAATTTGCATACATACCATATCATTCTTATTTATTTACATATCTAATATTTGATATTTATATGTACAATAATTTATTATCATAATCACATCAAAATATGTATTATGATATGTTTTATTTAAGAAAATTAATACTAGTGAGATTCTTGATTCGATGTAAAAAATTTGAGTGAATAGATAGTGTGTTAGATACATAAATAAATAAGAAATATGTTCAATGTATATAAATTCCCCTTTTAATTTCAATATGCATTGCTCTAAATTGAATTTATTTCAACATCCACAATTTGTTAAACATTGAATTTATTTATTTCCTAATAATCAGATTCTAATTATAATTTAATAAAAAAATATTTTTAAATATTAATATTATTTTTTATGCATAATAATTAACTATAAGATGCTTATACATTTTACCAAATTTCAACTCTATTCTTTATATTATCTTCTCTCTCTCTCTCTCTCTCTCTCTCTCTCTCTCTCTCTCTCTCTCTCTCTCTCTCTCTCTCTCTCTCTCTATATATATATATATATATATATATTAATATAAAGCATTTAATCCGACTTTTAAGGAAATTAGTTAATAAGTACAAGTTAGCCAATTTAATAATATATATACTAACAAATCTTGACCAATGTGTCATTTTATCAAAATTGTTTATTTACACTAACTATATATAATAAGATTATATAGTCAGCAATATACACCTACCTTAACACGTGTCGGGCTTTCAAAAAAAATAAAAAAAATAAATGCAAATTCTGTAAGAATATGATTTTAAGTGCCATATATTTATTTCGACACTTATTTAGTTATTTCTATAAGAATCATTTAGTTTATTTATATATTCGAATAAATGTGAATAAAATTATAAAAATTCGGTTATATAATTGAACATATTTGAATGCTCTTTTTTTCTAAATTTATTAATATGATTGTTTATTTTTAATAATTGGATTATTAAGAATTTGATAAAATGCTCATTTGATAATGATTTAATTGTTTATTTGATGACTTATTTAAGCTATATTAATGTATTAATTTTGTACATCTTTTACACATTAAATATCATATATGTTATAAGAGGCTTATTTATGATGGAAATATTAAATGAAATTGCTAGATATATGAATTCAAATGTTTTTTTTTTAATTAATGTTTAAACTTCATTAAACAACTTATAGAATATATCATAAATTATGTAATTTTAATTCAATTTTTGTTAATTTAATTATATAAAATAATTAAGCTATAAGTTTAAATAATTAGCATCGAATATATATTAGCTTCGCAAGATTAAAGCTCAAATGCATAAATTTTTTTCTTAATTTAGTCTTTTCATTGGGTATAGATGACCAAAACTAAGTGCATGGGTGCTCCTTCTCAAGTAGGCTTATGATGGGTCCAAGTGACCAAAACTTAAAGCAACAAACTAAATGACATGCATATTCTTTTAAATTTTAATTCCTTATGAATGAACTTAGTTTTGATTACCAAAAATTTATATTCTATTGGGTTTAATCTCATTGAATGTACCTATCTTTATTAATCCTTTTTATGAGGTGAGTTTCAAGGAGCGTTTAAAACTTTTAAACTCTTTTGATCTCATGATGGCTCCTTATTGGTTGTTACCATGACATGGCCTCTTAAGTTAAATTATTTGTAAATTTCTTTTTTTATCAAAGTAAAAATATAATGTGTCATCTTCCCAATGAATGATGGATTACATTTTAAAATTTTAAAAAAAAAAGCAAAAAAAAAAAAGAATACATTGATGATTTACTAATCAAAAGATAATTTCCAAAATAACATATTTTAGATCTTCACAATATGTTTATAATTCTTATAAAATATATTTGTTGCATGCAGGAAGATTCGGGTCGGTAGAGTAAGAGAATTCAATGTCTTAATGTTGCATGAAAGTTCCACACACACAACAAATGAGTTCAAGAGACATCAGAATTTTTACGTGGAAAATCCAAGAAGGGAAAAACCACGGGGTCTAGCCCACTTATAAATAATTTCACTATATTAGTATTTATTATAATTATTAGCTTATCTCCAAAGCTAGGGAATGATAGGTTACAAGAGTAGGTTTTGCGAGATGCTTCACTGGATCAGCGACGAAGGCTTCACTTGAGGTGGTAGTCTAATGATCCAACGACAATGATTGAGTGATGGTTGGGTGGCGGTAGAACCGGCGATGGTGATCAGCTGTGACTAGTAGGGTACCGCGATCCATGGCGTCGCACTATAGAAGTTAGCAATGGTGATCGACGATGGTGGCTGGTAATGACCAATAATGGTGGTCGGCGATGATCCGCGGATCGACGGTGGTGACGGATCGCGATGCCAGCGATGAAGCGGCAATGGCGACCGTGAGCGAGCCGATGAGCAATAGTGGTGGTGCCAGCGGCGACGCTATGGCCATGACGTGAGGGGCGATGAACAGCAGTGGTCGGCGATAGTCCAATGACTGGCCGGCGCTTAGAGATGTGACCGCTGGCCACGATTAATGGATTGGCAACCGACGGCTGACCAACAGCAGTCAAATGATGACTAGTTGAAGCGATGATTCGATTATGCTTTCATATTCTTCAAGTATCATAACTCTCTCTCCTCTTTAGCTTGAGTCCCCCTTATGTGAAGAATGGTGAACTATTTATAGATTATGAGAGTGACATCTTTGTAAATACAGGCAAAAGCCAAATCACTCCATCGAACGACTAAAAAATTATTCATTTGATCATCTGATATATTTTAAGTGTTTGAATGCTAAAATAAAGTCAGAATTAAGAGATATTAGGCTTACTAGATTAAGCTCGTCAAGATGCTCGATTTAACTAAAATATTTCATATTTAGAAGCTATTTATGGATCTGACTGATATCCCAAAGTTTTCAATTATATTTTAAGTGCTTAATCTGGGCTAATCTGAACTCAGAATCAGATTATTTTTGATCTAATCGAGGTGCTTTATATCAACTCTTTGATGATCAAAAGAGAGTTTGAAAGATTAAGATTTTGATTCAAAGTGATGTTCAATAACACATACATCACTAGGAGATTTTCAATGACATATCAATAGTATATGTGTTACTCTTCAAAAGTGTACTTTTGGAGCTAATGCAAGGTAATTTTTGGCTTCTTACTCACTAATAAAGCATTAAAATAAACTCAATTAAAGTTGAAACAATTTTAGAGATGATACCTTTGAAGATAGCTAAAGAGCTTTAATAACTAACATGACTTACAAGTTTTAATTGTTTCATCTCAAAATCAAGATGAGCTTTAATAACTAACATGAGCTTTAATATTTGTATTTTTTTCCAAGATAGATTAATGAATGTGTTCATGCTTACACTCAACTTGTAAATACACTTCCCTCCTCATCACCCTTTTTTCTAACCACAATGACTTATTATTATTTCTCAAAGTATGCATGCATAATGTAATCTTTATTTTTATAAAATAATATGGAAGAAAGCTATAATATGTGGATTATATAAGTACATATCTTCAAGAAAATCAATTTAGGATAACTCACCATACATAGATTGTCTTTGGGAAATAATCATCTCTGTCGAATGACTTCGTCCATATTTTTAGGCCTATTCATTGAGTCATCGCTACCCATCCTTTTAAAAGTTGACCTACTAATATATGTTGACTCATAAATTGATAAGTTGAAATCAATATATTTCAAATCTTCTATATTCAAGAGCTATGGTTAAAGTGAAATAATTGATAATTAAACCAACAATATATATATATATATATATATATATATATATATATATATATATATATATATATATATGTGTGTGTGTGTGTGTGTGTGTGTGTGTGTGTGTGTGTGTGTGTGTGTGTGTGTCTATGTGCAATAATTGGCTATTTCATATTTTACCTTTATTAACCTCACTTTTGGAGTGAGTTCTCAACTTCTTCATCATAGATCTAGGACTCTTAGTGATTAGGTGAACACTTAACCTAAGCCTAGAGACTTAGAAGAGTTAGCCATTAGAATAAGTTATACCTTAGGGATTTAGAAAGACTTGCCTACCTTATAGCGTTAAACCCAATCCTTGCTTCCTTCCTCAAACCAAACCTTAATTTGAAACCCAAATCATAAATCCAACTCCAAATCAAATGATTGAAGCTCATGATTAAATTCAAATTCCAAAAATCCTTCCTAAGCCCTTTGATTTTATCTTATGGACTTAGCCTTAACCAAATTCAAATCAACCTCAACTCAATTGATTTTATCAAATATCCGTTCAATCTTAAATCAAATCCCAACCCAAATTCCAAATCAAATGATTGAAACCCAAAATCAAATTTAAATTTCAAAATCTCTTCCTAAGCCATATGAACCACCTTCATATGCTTAGCCAAAACCCCATTTAAACAAAATCCAACTTGATTGATTTCTTTATAAATCAATCATTCCTTCATTTATATTTACAAATATAAATGAAATCCAAATTCAAATAGCCAAAATTAAATCAAACTAAATCAAACCAAATCAAGACCTTCCTTAAGTCATATGGACCTACCTCCATAAGCTTGATCAAATCTCAACCCAAATCAACTCAAACTCAATTGATTTATTTATAAATCAGTTATTCTTTGATTTATATTCACAAATATAAATGAAATCCACCTTTCATTGATGAAAAATAAATCAAACTAAATCAGTTCCCTATTTAAGCCCTTTTGACCTACATCCTTAAGCTTGGTTAAATTTGCTTCCGAATCACTCCAAACCCAAGTGATTTTCTCATGAATCATTTATATCTTCATTTATATTCATAAATATAAATGAAATATAAATCCAAGTAGCCAAAACCAAATCCAAATCAAATCAAATTTTTAACTTTAACCCTTTTAGCCATTTTCTTGAACTTGGCTAAATGACACCCAAATCAATTCAAAACCATGAATTTCTTCACGATTCAATCATTCCTTTAATTATTGTTCCAAATATAAACATAAACTATAATTATCAAACCAATTCCAAGTCAAGTCAACTCAAGCCCATATTAACCCCTTTTGACTTGAAATTATCATATGAACCAAAACTCATTTGACTCCAAACCAATTGCAATTGAATTTATATCTTCATCCTAGACTCATATATGAGTTCAATTAAATTTGAATCAAGCTGAAACCAAACCAATTGACCCATTTAGGTCCATTCGACCCAAAGTGAGCTAAAAGATCTTTTTGAGCAGAATTCTAATCTAACCCAAATTGGATTGAACTAAGCCCATCTAAACCTCATATCATGATCAACAATCATCCTAGGGTGATCAACTACCTTGAATTGGGTCAAGCCAAATCAACTTTGTCCTTTGACCAAGTCAACCTTTAGCCCAAATGAAATATGAACTAGCCAAAACCCACCATATACCAAATTGATTTAAACCATTGATTCAAACCAATTCATAATCAATGATTGAAGATGACCAAACCCTAATTAAGCCAAACTAAGTCTAATTGATTATTTGACTTAAGTTGACCCAAATTGGCCTAAATAGCCAAAATGAGTCAAATCATGATTTAACCCAAATTGATTGCAACCAAGGGCCCAAGTTTATTCCAAATCATTTATTGAACTTGACAAAAACTATGATTGAGCCTAATTTGACCAATTGATGAACTTGACCCAACCTAGCCCAAATTGACCTAAAGGGTCAAATTGGTCAAAATCCAAACTAATTCCAAATTAATTCCAAATTAAACTAAAACAAAGCCTATAATCATTTTCAATTAAATAATTGAACATGAATCAACACCTAACCCAACCCAATTTGGTCAAATTAGTCAAAATGGTCAACTTATTTGAATATAAATGAGCCAAAATCAAACCTAAGCCAAATTAATCAAAATCATTTGAACCAAAACTCTTCAAATAATCATTTAAATCTAACCCAAGCCTTGATTTAACCCAATTTGACCAATTGGCCAACCCAACCCAAATTGAACCCAAATGAACCCATTTGACCAAATGAAGCCAAATCACCCCAAACCAACCCATGGGACCCTAGGAGCTGGCCAAACCCAACCCAAACTAGTCCCAGATCACACCCACACCAGCCCAAATCCAAATGGGTCCAAATCAAGGGAATTAACCATTGGACAAGCCCCACACACACACACATTATCCTTTCCATATAAAGCCAAGTCCACTCTCCCATCACTTGAGCAACCATCCAAGTGCCAAATGGGGTGCACCTAAGCTTCCTAGCCCACCCTAGAACAGCTAGGACTATCCATGGACCAAAGGGAGTTCACCTCCTCCCCTCTCAAGCCAAACTGAGCACCCAAAGGACCAATCCAACCAATCTCCCCATATCTTACCGTGAGCTCCATACCACCACTTCTTCTAATCCTAGCATGCCACGTGGAGCTGACTCCGATGCCTTGACGGTGGTTAATCAATGGAATTTTAGGGATGGATCTCATCTGTCCATCACACACGATTGAGGGGTATACTCCCTCAATTCGAACGATAATTGTCAAGAGGGGCATTCTCTGAGTTCCTTGAGTGATTTCGAAATCCCTCAGAGCTTTCTAGAGCACCCCAAACCTCCCTCGATCTGCCATTTGTTCTCTGCGTGTGAAACCAAAATATGGGAGACCTCTCTTGATTCAAACCCACCCATTTCTCAACCAAACTCCAATTAAACTTGCACACACCTTCACCATACCTAATCAAAGCCAAGCAAATCATGCCTTGAATTCCAAAGCCACCAGAAGACATACTTTGACCAAGATCGAATGCTCAATAGAAAGAGCTTGGTCCATAGAGCAAACCACCTCATACAAGGCTCATGTGGGTCAACAAGGCTTCATTTCTACCAAATGAAGCTTTCTCAATCGTTGGAACCACCTGTCATAAGCTCCGGTGAGGTAATTTCTCAAAACTGATCCTTGAATGAAAATGGTTTAGAGATTTATGATGAAAATTTGCATTTGAACCCATCATAATCATTGGATCCTTGTGGATCCTTCACACAAAGGTGTGGGTTGAGTTTGAAGTGGATCCGAAGTCGCTCGAGCATCCATGGTGGAGCTCCATCGCTCACGCCGAGAGAAGATGGATCATGGGTCATCCGTTCTACGTGATTAGAATGGACGGTCGTGATTAAATCACCGTAGATCTCTTGATTAATCCTTCGGAACCATAAATCTAATTGTGGCCATTCGATCATAGATTGAACGGTCCACGGGAAAGCGCATCCGTCACAATCCAAGTTAGTGTCCCGACGTGACTACTTAAATAGTCTATCCTGTCGCGCCACATGGAAAGCATGTCACATCGGCAGTCGTGTGGCGCCGATGTGATTAGGGTATTAATTAACTTAATTAATCCTATTTTTAAGCCTGAAACTTCCAAAATTCATAACCAATCCTAGAAAAATCCAAAAAAATATAAATGAGGGTTCATTTTGAAGATATTTCAGAGAGGAATCCATTAAAATTATTATTAATTAATTTTGAATAGTAATCTATACTTAATTAAAGTTTAATTAAAAATTAAATTAGCTTAATTACTCTGTGATTAATTATTCAATTAATTTTAAACTTTTCAAAGATGTTTAGAGGGATGGTCTTTGCCTCCCCTATTTTTTTGGAATTTATTGGATAACTAATTAGGAAAATCAATGGATTAAGCCTTAATTACTCTCCTACCTTAATTAATGATAATTAAGCAAATGAATAGTGAATTAATTAATTAATTAATTAAGCTTATTGCCTTCTATTAACAATGAAAAGTCTTAGGGAAATGGTTTGGGTTTATTTCTTATGACCATTTCATTAAGCCTCTTCATTTATTTCAAATTAATGAAGGCTTAATGATTAATTAGCCACTTAATTAATTAATAAAAAGAAAAGGTTATCTTAATTATTTCAGAGCCTAATTGGTTGTTTGAAATGACTCAGGGATTGGGATTAAGGCCTCTTCCTTGATCTCTTTCGCTAAGTTAATTTCATTATCCTAATTAAAAGATATAATCAAAGGATTTAATTAACCAAATCAATTTAATTCATAACTTTGATTAATTAACCTTGGGTAGCTCTTTAGATGTTTAATAGTCTAAAGAAGTCTAATGAAATTATGATTAGCTTATACGTGTGAGAAAATAATAAAAGTAATTAATTAAATCCCTTAAGCCTAGTTAACTATTAATCTTGAGCCAATTGCATTAGGCCCCTTTCATTCCATAGGAGCATTTCTAATTTACTTTTCATTTGGTTGCATATCATGTTGGCTCATTATTAATTAGTTAATTAACTTAAGGTGATGTTGGTAAGGGATTAATTAATTAATTTAATTCATACCTCAACCTAATTAAGCTATAAAATCAATTTAATTGTAATTAATTAAATCAAACTAACTCACACATGGAGAATGGGATTAGGATTAGCAAACCTTTTTCACATACCTTAAATTAAAATAAGCATGAGATCAAAATGGCTCTAAGAAATTTTGGTTTATTTTAAATAAGCTTGTTTAATGTGATTGTCTTTAAGAATTAGTTGAATTGAATGAAATTACATGCTTGTGTTGCTTACTTCTTTCCAATCATGTTAAAATATTATATGTCACTTGATTCATGCATTCATCTCTTTCAAAAAATTAATTAAATAAAATAATTTCTTTTATGTCAAATTTGTATGTGTTGACTTAATTAGAAATATGTGTGGCTATTATCACTGTTAAATCTCAAATTATTTTCAAAAACTTATTAATGAATGATAAAACATATTGTGACTTTAATTATGTATACATAGAAGGTGCATGTGAGTATAAGCTTAGTGTATGAAGTGAAGTCTCTTTCTTATATTCATATGTTGATTTGCATAAGTTTGAATGTTAATGGGTATATTAGTCTGGACATCCCGGGGACGCACGACTTTAAGTAGCCCCAAGGAAGTTCCTACCTCACTCCTCTGGTGCAGAACAATAGCGACGTACCTATTTGATTTCATTCTTATGCATTTTGATATTAGAATTGGGATATAGCTTTGATACATTTACACAAATAAATCAAATTCTACTTTTGCATGGTTTTCTATTCTCATAGTTACTTATACATCCATATGTATTTAAGACTAGTGGGTATATTAGTCTAGACATTCCGGGGATGCACGGCTTTAAGTAGCCCCAAGGAGGTTCCTACCTCACTCCCCTGGTGTAGAATAATGATGATGTACTTGCTTAAAACTTTCATACATTTGAATGTGTATTTAGCTAATGAATGAAAATCCCTCCCCCCTCTTTCCTATTAAAAAGACATGCATTCATATTTTGTTCAAGTGGTTGAATTGATTAATCATTTGATTTAGAGTTGTTTTCTTATACTTTTATATAAGAATTTAGATAGAGATTTAAATTAATATGACAAAATAATTCAACCAAATGAAATATCAATTCCAAGTACATTTGCTTGCATTCATCATTTAAGCATGCTAAGATATAAATTGCATGTATAGTTCTGTTTAGGATTTAATCATATGCATGCTATATATGATGGAAAGAAATAAACAAACATGTGTTATGTGATAGTAGTTCATTCTAATTAATCTTAAGATGCCTTATATTGAATGAGATTATTTAAAGTGAACCAAAATTTAGGATTAATTTAAAACATGTAATAAGCCATTCACTAAATAATTCAATTAATTAATTTGCTTTAGGTGTGGCTTATAGTTGGGATAAAAGAGAGTAATCCTCTCTCTCCTTCTCTTTAAAACACTTAGTTGTTTTGTATAAATCAAATGAAATAAAAGAAAATATTAAGTAAAATTCATAAATCAATTAAACCACTTAAAGTGAAAGCACCCTTTATAATTAAATGTCCTTCATACTTAGAGAATGATAACTCTAAAGCCTAGTTAGAACATACCACACAAGCCTTAATACACACACATTAAATTAAGTCACAATTTTTAGCTTTATGTTAGGACGGTGCATGGTTTGATGTATGTTTATTTTGTGCTGTGTTATTGTAGACTAGATGTTAGGGTGTATACTTCATAGACTGTATGGTAGGCCGTGATTAGCCTAATCATATTTTCTACAAGAGATTATGCTTGAAGGGTGTTAAAATAAATATAAATGCTATCTTTTGTAGGTTTCTTAACCTTTAAGCATAATCTGAATTAAGATAGGTGGACTTGGTTACCCATGTGTGGGGTGCTAAGTCTAAATTATATATATATATATATATATATATATATATATATATATATATATATATATATATATATATAGTATATATATATATATATATATATATATATATAATTGTTTGGGTTGTATGGTTTGTTTAGCTAAAACTTATTTTATAGGTGTAGTTAGATTTACTTTTCCATTCTTTTAATATAATTGTGCATTAGGAATTTAGTTAAGTATTATGGAGGTTAAAAAATGAACATTGGCTAGAAGGTTTAATCCTGGGGTGCCATGTGATGCCTAGAAGCCTACCAAATCAAATGAAATCAATTAAATCAAGAAATGGAGGAAGCATGAAGACTTGAAGACCTCCCCACATCACTTATCATTTATAATTTATAATTATTCTTTTATATACTGGGTTGTATAAGGGTAGAGCTCGGCTACCCATTTCTCTTTTCGAGTTGTACGACGGTACCTAACCGCACTGACCTATTATTCTTTCACGTTGAGTTTATGAATTATTTGATGATTTGTTTACATTGTGCAATAGAAATGGCATGTATTTTCCTAGTTTCTTCATGTATGGTGATTTAATGTGTGGCCCGAATCCACTCAGACTCTTAGGGAAAAATAAACTTTTTATCCCAATCACAACTTATAGTCTAATTTTCTAAACAACTCACAACCTCATTTAAAGCCTAGGCATTAAATCAAGATAATTAAAATATTTAATAACTTCTTAGCTGGATGTTGTATGCTTAATATCTTGCATATCATCTTGAATCACTCTTGTAAAATGAGGGCCTCCTTCTGCACATGGGAACCGCTTAGAGAGCCCTACTGATGGAGCTTCACCCTCTTCTCTCTTGATTTAGCCCATAACTCATTTCAACATGCATTTAGGCATATAAAAATCTTATACCCATTGTCAAATGAAGAGTCCAAAATCAAATAAAATTTGATAAAATTCATATTAGACTAAGTCATTATTCATATCACTCATGCTCTAGTCTCTTAGGGAGTGGGTTTAAGTACTTTAATTTCTTTCTAAATAATATCAACTTAATTATCTTGAAAAATATATGACTTGATCACATGATTTTAATACGTAGGAGGAGTTAGCTAGCTGCCACTCCAGAAAGTTATAAGTCCAGCAATCAAGTGGTTTACCCTCTCTTATGGAGGTAAATAATATACCCATTTTTTGCCTTAGATTTAGGATGCACTTTAGCCCTCGCTAAAGCTCCCTAGATTTAGGATCTATGGTCGTTGTTTCCCCTCGAGCTACAAGCATAAATTTTTACCTCTTAGGCATTTCCATAATCTTGTATTGTGAAATCATAAGTCAAAGTTTTCTAATAAGATTTTAACTCAAATACATAATTCCCCTCAATTTCAAATTTATAAAGCCTAACCATAGGATAGTTTGGAATGCTCACTAAGTTTCTTAGTATCATGAGCATTCCCTACTCATCTTTTTTTAGATTCAATAATAAGTCTCTCCTTTTAATCTATCAACTTGATTTTCCAAACATAATTAATTTATTGATAGTCCTATCTTTGAAATCTTTGGAGATAATAATTTCCTACTTTAATCGAGAGTATTCCTATGGAACTCACCTTCCTTAGGATGTAATTAATTATGGGGGCTTACCCCCATAGAGAACTTTAGAACCCATTTAAATAAACCCTACTTTATTCATCCATGTAAAGTAGGAAAAATCTCTAATATATTCAAGACTCATGCCTTAGAGTCTTTATTGGTGATTAGGTCCATTGGTAGTGATTTCTATCTTTGAGATAGTGCACTATTCCTTGATGTCGCACCGATAATACACCGATCTGCGTGGTGTCCCCCATATACATATAATTTTAAAATAAACACCACAGATTTTTCTGGTGACTCCATTGGGGATGGTTCCTCTCTCCATATGTAGTAGATAATTATTATCTCCAAGCATCGATAGTGGACTTGTATTTCATATGATTTCAATACTACCTCTCTTTCCATTAACACTTAGCTTTTTTTCATTCTTAAGCAAAGCTAATCAACATCCTCTATGTTTTAGGACCTCACTCCTTTTAGGTCTTAGAACACCTATTGGGTTTCCTAATAGTTGAAAAATAAAATTAACTAATAAAAGGTGATGATGAAAATTTAGAACCTCCTTACCACTAGCTTGGTGAGGCAAGGTTCATTCCAATATTTAAGAAAATAAACTCTTTTGCAAAATGTCACTTTCCAA
This sequence comes from Cymbidium sinense, assembly GCA_021442155.1. NCBI lineage: Eukaryota > Viridiplantae > Streptophyta > Magnoliopsida > Asparagales > Orchidaceae > Cymbidium > Cymbidium sinense. The sequence goes on from CM038230.1 coordinate 10,902,703, forward strand.
AAGCACTTTTTCAAAATTCACATAACAAAAGATTTTGCACAAAATTCAAAAGAAATTTTTAAAAAGCACAAAACACATATAACCAAACCTCATATAACAGTCCCCATGATTGTTACATGGAGGTTCTTTTCAAAATCAAAATCAAAATCATTTAAAAAAAACATCTTTTGAAAGTAGTTATTTCTATTCAACATACCCAAATTTGTTGAATAAAGATCCTATCTTCACATAAAATCATAGCATAAAATTGAAACTCCACTTAACATATTTCACATATGTTAGAGTTGGAGTTTCTCTCTCTTTCAAAAAACACACTTTTGAAGATAGCCACCTTCATTCAACATGCTCAAATTTGTTGAACGAAGATCTTATCTCCAAATATAATCATAGCATGAAAATTGAAATTTCATTTAACATATTTCACATATGCTAGAGTTGAAGTTTTCATCTTTTCAAAAGCAAGAGATCACTCACATGGAATCATGGCATATTTTGGACTCCATTTGACATACCCAAATTTGTCAAATGAGAGTCCCATTTCCAAAATTCATAAAAATAAATTGAACTCTATTTAACATACCCAAATTTGTTAAATAGATTTCTCCTTTTCAAACATCATCACATTTGATTCCTACTTAACATACCAAATTTGTTAAGTAAGAATCTCATTTTCAAATTAATAACACATTTGATTCCTACTAACATACCAAATTGTCATATCATGTTTGACTCCCACTTAACATATCAAATTTGTTAAGTGAGAGTCTCATTTTCAAAACATAAAATAATATCACATTTGGCTCCCACTTAGCATACCAAATTTGTTAACTGAGAGTCACATTTTTCAAAACTCAAATCATACCACATTTGGATTTCTCTTAAAATACCAAACTTGTTAAGTGAGAGTCTTATTTTCAAAACAAAAATCATATCACATTTGGCTCCCATTTAACATATCAAATTTGTTAAGTGAGAGTTTCATTTTGAAAACACAAATCATAATCACATTTGGTTCTTAGTTAACATACCAAATTTGTTATGTAAGAGTCTCATTTTCAAATCATAAACACACTTGACTCCCACGTAACATACCAAATTAATTAAGTGAGAGTCTCATTTTTAAACACATATCAAGCACATTTAGCCTCTACTTAACATACCAAATTTGTTAAGTAAGAAGCCTCATTTCAAATCAACATACGTCACACACATAACCAATCATCACAAGTAAAGATACTTTCCCAAAATCTTCAAACATATAATCAAAACCTCTTCTTAGCATACCTAAATTTATTAAGTGAGAATCTTTTGAAACAAAATTTTCAAATAAGATACATAACAAAAATATCTTCAAAAGTCTCTCCAAATATTCGAACCCTGCCCAACTTACTTAAATTGGTTAAGTATGGGTTCTAAATCAAAATCTTATGGTAAAGTCTCTCCTCCAAATATCAAAAATCTCTCCAAAATTCAATGAACCCCACTTAGCATACGTGAATTTTTTTAGTGTGGGTTCAAATTTCAAATCCAGTATAGAAGTAAATGATTGAAGGAAAACATCAAGGTAAGAGTTTGACTTAATTATATTTTAACAAATGCAGTGATTTTAGTGCAGTTAGTTAGTCCAACTTCCAGTCAGTGCAGTGATCATGGCCCTAGCAAGTTCATCTTCTCTTTCCCTTCTGGTGTTGATTTGGCCTTGGATTAGGCCAATCTCACCACTGATGCCGCCAACCTGATTTATTTCAGCCGTGGATTTGAGGGGGTCCATGTTACTTGTGAGGGGGCAGTCCTCACAACCGTTTATAGGGAGGAGGTGGTGGGACATATGCCACTCATCCACTTGGATATCCCATCTGACTCTGAGTTTCCTCCACTGAAGAGGAAGGCCGCAGTGGTTCCCACACCCCGTTCAGTGCTAGTTTCAGTACCTATCAGTTTAGTTGCCCCTGCCATAGCTCCAGTGAGAGTTGTTATCTCCTCGTTGGTCACCCCAAAGGGGAAGGCTATCTTAGCCTCTAAGATAGTCTTCTCCACTTTCGAGATAAGTACTAGTTCCCACTCTGCCTTGCTCACTCGTACTCAGCACCACAATAAAAATTAGAAGATTAAGCAAGAGCACAAGCAAGTAGCCAGAGAGCTTGATATTACTTCACACATAGTTGAGGAGGGTTCTCCCTGTGAGACCTCTCCACTTCTAAGTGGTAGTAGGTTCCACCCCCTCTCAGGTTCGGTTGGAGAGTAAGATTACCGGAGGATTGTTGCTTCTCCTCCACCCGACATACCATTAGACCTGGGAGCATGGGACTTATGATTATGGGCATGAAGATGCTGATGCAGTCTAATTTATGATCCATAATCCCTAGGAGTATTAGGGGTCAGATCCACAGAGAGGGAGAGCCATAGAGGCTCAAGTATCTACTCAAGAAGGCAGGAGAGAGCGATGGAGGTATGCCAGATATTTGGCAGCCTTCGCTCTGATGGATTTTTGTGATCATTGCCTAGTTAGGGCTGATCATTTAGATAGGATTGTTCTAATCAGTGCAACCCACCGCAAACAGAGATCCCCAGTTGAAAGGAAAATAATATTTCCATCACACTGTTCGTCTAGTCGTCCACCATCACCAATTCAGCTCACAGCATCTACCACTCCCATGAAGGTTCAAAAGCCCCCATCCGGAGAGAGACCTTCCCCTTTGGTGATCCAGCTATGGCCCAAGGATTGTGCTCCATCCATTCCACCTGTTGAGGTGAGATTGAGCTCCCTGCTTAATTCGAGGAAGGAATGGTGTCATCGTCACCACCTCCATGCCTGAGATAGAGAGTGGACATGCACCCATGATAGTTGATCCTCTCAGTGAGGAAGTTTTGATGGTAGGCAGTGTATGTTGCATTAAAGCAAAGGAGCACAGTCCTATAGCTAGCAGTCAGCGGGTATTTATCCCACTCCAACCAGGCATAGTAGATCGATCATTAAATGACATATTAGCTGATTACTTTGCTAAGAAGAGACAAATTTTTGGGAGTGACTGCTCTGATCTGGATGAGGGTAGGGTCAGCTTTGATCTTGATAAGGATGACATCCTAGATGATACAGCCGAGGTCCACATGGTTGACACTCGGGGATCCTTACAACGAGATCAGACTATCCAGGAAGGTGTTGTGCTCGAGGAGGGTGACACTTCTCACTCGACTCAACACCTCCTCCACCAGATTAGACTAAGGGATGATTACATTGATCAGATGGGGAAGAAGATTGAGGAGTTGATGGCAGTGGTTGAACATTGCAGAACTCAGCCCCAATTTCACATCCTTCTCCCATGATAGCCAACTGTCTAGAGTTAGTACATACATTAGAGCATCCTAAGTGCATTCCTACAGAGGATGATGCTAGTAGTTTGCATAGGAAGGTTATAGATGGCACCTCCATGCTTGAGAAGAATATCAAGCACATGGTAGAGCATCAGGTGAAGGAAGTGAAGCCCAAGAGAGCTCATCTATTCCAAAGGGTAGATCATACCTTGAGGAACCTTCCATCAAAATCTTTAATGACAGTGGGAACCTGCATCAACATATTGCACATTTCAAAGCTAGTTGCTACAATGCAGGTGGTAGTGACACAATATTGTTCAAACTTTTGTCTGACCTAAGTTGCATTTGATTGGTGCCAAATGGATAGTAGAGATTTTTATTGAGTTGGAGCACCTTTTCATCAAGAGGTTTACTGGAGCTCATGAAAGGGTGACTGTAGGAGATTTGTTGTAGTGACACAAGTTCCTAATGAGTCCCTTGTTAATTATATTCTCAGGTGGCATAACTTAAGCATAAAATGCGAGGCACAACTGTCCAAACAGCACGCCTTTGAGATTCTTCTCAAGAATATTCATGGCCCGGTCGCCTTCATGCTTAAGGGATTTACCATCTGGATATTTGAGAAACTAATTAACAAGACGGCTTGCCTACAAGAAGAGGCCAAACATTTGCCCTTTCCTGACCAATCATCTCAGCTTAAGTCGTAGAAGGTGTTTGAGAAGAAGTCAGGGACAGTTGTGTTAGTGGATAAAGAGAAGCAGCCAACCAAAGTCCAATATGAGAGACCCCAAGCTCAGTAGCCTCCTTTGCCACCTCCTCTGCCACCACCTAGGCCATCATATTAGCTATCGCAGCCACCACAATGATCATTCTCATCATGACAACTTACCCGGTGGTATTTTTACCCCACCCCACCCACTAGGTAGCTATTACCCACCTACTCTTACTGATAGATTGGTAAGACATATTCATTCAAGAATCTCTTGAAGAAACATGACTTTTAGTTACTTGAGCACAAGAGGCCGAAGGATGTGGGCAAGAGTAATGATCCTAACTATTGCCCCTACCACCACATGATTAGTCATGTCTTAGAGGATTGTATTACATTTAAGGACTGGCTTGAGCGTAGTTACAAGTTAGGTGTCATAGTTAGTCCCAAGGAATACTTAATGGAACAACCTTCCAGTTTTATTATGTCAATTCTTGGGAAAATTTGCGATTCTCTTAAGATCAAAGAAGGTTGGGATATTGCTTTTTTCTGAACCTCTAAGAAAGTAGTTTCTAAAATTAAGAAACTCTTTCTACAGGTGCCTGAGGTAGCTCAAACTTCCAACACCAAGGAAGGTTTGCAAGTTGCCAAAGACAGCTTGAAGAAGGTGGTAGCCCAGCACCAGCATTCCACCTTACTTGCCCGGGATAGTTTAGCAGCGCAAGCACCGTCCGAGTCCAACACTCCATCCATAGTTGCAGCTACTACTTCTTCCTCTACTAGCTCCTCTTCTACAAGTGTGGTGTTTATTTTTGGTTTCATGTGTATGTGTGTTTATAGGGGGGGGACACCATGCAGATCTGAGGATGTACTTAATAAGACATCAAGGAATAGTGTACTATCTTGAAAGATAGAAATCACTATCCTGTGATGGACTTAATCATGTAATAAAGACTTTTAAGGTATGATGGATCTTCGAATGTACCGGAGATTTTTTCCCAACTTTACATGGATGAATAAAGTATGGTTTATTTACACCAGGTTCAAAAGTTCCATATGGGGGCAAGCCATCATAGTTAATTACATCCTAAAGAAGGTGAATTCCTTAAGAATACTCTCGATTAAAGTAGGCAATTGTTGTCTCCAAAGAATTCAAAGATAGAACTATCAATAAATTGGCTATGTTTGGACGATTAAATAGGATAGATCGAAAAGGAAGGACTTATTATTGAAAAAAAAGGGGAGCTGAATAGGGGATGCTCAAGATACTAGGAAACCTAGTGAGTATCCCAAACTATCCTATGGTTAGGCTTTATTTATTTGAAACTGAGAAAAATTATAAGTTTGCGTTGAAATTTTATTAGAAATCTAGGACTTATAATTCTACAACACAAGATCTTAGTGAGAATTTATGCTTGTAGCCCCAAAGGAAAAAAAATAACCTTGGATCATAAATCTAGGGAGTTTTGGCGAGGGCCAAAGCATGATAAAAATCTAAGGTGAAAGTGGGTATATTATTCACCTCCATAATAGAGGATAAACTAACTGATTGCTGAACTTATTACCAGTTAGAGTGGCAACCAACTAACTCCTCTTATGTTTTAAAACCATGTAGGCAAGTTTTATGATTTGCAAGATGACTAGTTTATTATTATTTAGAAAGAAACTAAGTCCTTAAACCTACTTCTTAAGAGACTAGAGCATGAGTGGTATGAATAATGACCTAGTCTAATGCCAATCTTATCAAAATTTTATTTGATTTTGACATAGGCTATAGGATTTTATATGCCTAAATGTATGATAAAGTTGGTTATGGGCTAAATCAAAAGAGAAAGAGGTATTTTTCTATCATAGGCTCTGAAAAGTTAAGCCTTTTTACTATCTAGCATAGATGGAAATCCTCTCTTAGGAAGAGTGAAACAAAATGACATGCATGATGTTAAACATACAACACCCAGCTAAGGGGTTACTAAATATTTTATTATTATGATTTAATGCTTAAGATTTATGCAAGGTTATGAGTTATTTTAGAAGATTTAGTTATGAGTTATTATTTGGGGTAGAAAATTTATTTTATCCTAAGAGCCTAATCGCATCCAAGCCATACAACAATCACCAATCGTAAATAAACTATAAAGAGACATGTTTTTTCTAATGCACAAGTTAAACAAAACATCAAACAATTTAATACCTCGATGTGAAAGAATAAAAGGTTAGTGCGGTCGGGTACCATCGTACAACCCGAAAATGAAATGGGTAGCTGAGCTCTACCCTTATACATCCCGGCATAATGAAGGAATAATTATAATTTAATTACAAAAATTGAATTGGAGCTATGGGGGATCTTCAAATCTTCAAAGCTCCTTCTTTCCTTTATTTCCTTCTTTCATTTGGTTGGGAAAGCTCCATAGGATCACATGGTACATAAGACTTTGTCTTGTAACCAGCGTTTATCCTAAGCCCCCATAGCACTAATCCTAATTCTTAATGTAAAATTATATTAAAAAAAAGAAAAAGTAAATCCAACTACACATGTAAAATAAGTATTAGTTAAACACGCCATATAACTTAAGCAGTTATATGAATAATTTGGACTTAGCACCCTGCACATGAGTAACCAAGTCCACATGTCCTAATGTAGATTATGCTTAGGGGTTAAGCAACCTACAAAAGAGAGCATTTATATTCATTTTAAGCACCCCTTAAGCATAATATCCTGCAAAAAATGTGATTAGGCTAACCACGGCCTAACATTCAGTCTATGCACATACACCCTAACATCCAGTCTACAATAATACATCACAAAATAAAACATACATCAAACCATGCACCGCCCTAACATAAAGTTAAAAGTGGTGACTTAATCTAATGTGTGTGTTAAGGCTTGTGTGGTATGTCCTAGCTAGGCTTTAGCATTAAGATTTTCTAAGTATGAGAGACATTTAATTATCAAAGGTGGTTTCACTTTAAATGATTTAATTAATTTGCAAATTTTATTTAATATTTTATTTATTTTATTTGACCTACACAAAACAACTAAGTGTTATGAAGAGAAAGAAAGAGAGGACCACTCTCTTTTATTCCTACCTTAAGTCACATCTAAAACAAATTAATTAATTAGTTCCCTTTAGTGAATGGTTTATTATATATTTTAAGTAGTCCTAAGTTTAGGTTCACTTTAAATAATACATCCACATATATAAAAGTTTTAAGCGAGTGCGTCGCTATTGTTCTACACCAAGGGAATGATGTATGAACCTCTTTGGTTCTACTTAAAGCCGTGCGTCCCTTGAATGTCCATACTAATATACCGCTATTCTTAGATTCATGTGGATGTATAAACAACTACAATAATAGAAAGTCATGCAAAAATTGTATTTTGATTTGATTGATTTATTTTGTGTAAATTAATTAAAGCTCTATATAGATTTTAATATCCCAATGCACAAAAATGAAATCAAGCAGATACATCACCATTATTCTGCACTAAGGGAATGAGGTAGGAACCTCCTTGAGGCTACTTAAAGTCATGCGTCCCAGGAATGTCCAGACTAATATATCACTAATATTCATACTTATGCAAATACATGAATATAAGGAAGAGACTTTATCTCACACACTAAATTTATATTCACTTGCATTTCCTATGTATATATATAACTAATTTACAATATATATGTTTATTCAATCATTAATAAACTTTTGAAAATATATTTGAGATTTAATAATGATACTAGCCACACATAATTTCAATTTAAATCAACACATGTAATTTGACATAAAAGGAATTATTTTACTTAATTAATTTTGAAAGAGATAGATGCATGAATCATATGACATACAACATTTAGCATGATTGGAAAGAAATAAAATAACACAAGCATGTGATTTCATTCAATCTAACTAAGTCCTAAGGACAATCAAACTAAATAAGATTATTTAAAATAAACCAAAGTTCTTTAGTGTCATTTCATTTTCATGATTGATTTGATTTAAGAAAATGTGAAAGAGCTTTTCTAATCCTAATCCCATCCCCCATGTGTGAGTCAATTTGGTTCAAAGAAGAATATTTAGGTTGATTTTATGGTTTAATTAGGTTAGAATATGAATTAAGTTAATTAATTAACCCTTACCTATATCACCTTAAGTTAATTAACTAATTAATAATGAGCCAATATGATATGCAACCACATGAAAAGTAAATTTTTAATGCTTCTAAGAAATGAAAGGGGCCTAATGCAATTGGCTCATAATTAATAGTTAATTAAGCTTAATGGATCTCACTTAACTTTCATGATTTTCTCATACATGTGAGCTAACCATAATTTCATTAGCTCTCTCTTTAGGTTATTGAACACCCAAAAAGCTACCCAAGATTGATTAAATGTGATTATATGTAAATAAATATTAGATTGAGTTAATTAAGCATATTAATCAATTTGCTTAAGCATTAAGCATGTTCAAATAATGAAATGAAATTAACTTAAGGAAAGAGATCAAGAAAGAGGCCTTAATCTCAATCCCTAAGTCCCATACTTGATCACTCAAGCTCTGATTTTATCTTGAAGATTAATCAATTAATTAAGCAATTAATTACTTCATTAATCATTAATTAATTTGATTCAAAAAGTTAAGAAAACTTAAGAAATGAATTAGGAAAAATATCCCAATCACATCCCCTAAGCTCACTTACTGTTCAACATAAGTAATTAGGCTTAAATAATTAGATAAGCCACTGTTCATTAATTAGTTATCACTAATTAAATCAAGAAAGTGATTAAGGCTTAATCAATTGAATTCTTTAATTAAGCAACCAATAAAATCCTAGAAAAATATAGGAGGTAGAGGTCATTTCCAGATTAATTGGTGATTGGTAAATTAATTAAGCTAATTAAATTTCCAATTAAACTTTAATTAAGCCAAAATCACTGTTCAAAATTAATTAATAATAATTTTTTCTAGATTCTACTTTGAAATATCTTTAAAATGAGCCCAAGTTTGCATTTTTGTAGATTTTGCTAGGATTAGTTATGATTTTTAGAAGTTTCATCCATAAAAAATGGATTAATTAAGCATAATTAAAGCTTTAATCCTGTCGGTCCATGTGGCGGCTGATGCAGCGCGCTTTCCATGTGATGCGATGGGATTGAGTATTTAAGTTGTCATATATGTCGCTAACTCGGATTGCGGCGGATGGGCTAACTCCATGGACCATCCGATCTAAGATCGGACAACCATGATCAGATCCGCGATTTAGGAAAGGAATCAAAGGATCTAATGTGGGATTACATCATGATCATCCATTCTGATCAAGCAGAACAGATGGTCCATGATCAATCCCATTCGTAAGTAGTGAAAGACGGATGTCATCCGTCTTTCCTCATTCAATCCAAGCTCACCCGAGCTTGGATTACCTCCAAATCGATGCCACACCTTCAGTGAGGGGAGGCACACACATCCAATGGCTAAAAATACATGCCATTCAAATTTGCTTCACAAAAGACTAAATGATTTTTCATACAAGGCTCGATTTGTAAAATTACCTCATTAGAGCTAATGTTTGTCGGTGGGATCGATGGAGGTAGCTTCGCCTAGTTGAGGCGAGGCCCTGTTGAGAAGCTTGGGGTTTGATTTAGTGTAGAATGCTCGGTCGACCAATCCACGTGCGTAAAGGCTTTGGCTTTGATTGAACTCCGATCTCCAATGGTCGGGAAAGCTCAGGGATGGTTCGGTTGGCTCCGACGAAGTATGAGGATGGTGTAGGTGCAAGGAATTTGTATTTGATCAAGTAGAGGATGAGTATTGATTAGGAAGGTGGTGTCCAATTTTGGCTTTACTCAGGGAGGAGGAATGCTAATCGAGGGAGGCTTGGGATGCTCTAGGGAGCTCTGAGGGATTTCAAAATGGCTTAGGAAACTCAGACAAAGCATTGGTGTCTATTGGTTAATTAATCTCTATTAGGGAGTCACCTTTCAAATCTATGGAGAAAAGAAAGAAGAGACCTTACAGAAATTTATCTTAGTAAAATGCTACACAGATCCATAGATGTACTAATTCAGGTGATCGTATACGTCAAGGTATAGTGTACTATATCGAAAGACAAAAGTCACTACCCTTTAATGGAACCAATCACCTCAATAAGGACTCCTAAGGATGATGGGTCTGCATATGTACCAGAGATTCTTCCTTTACTTTACATAGAAAAGTAAAGTAGGGTTTCTTTTAAATTGAGTTCATTAAGTTTCCTACAGGGGCAAGCCCCCATCGTTAATTACATCCTAAGGGATGGGATCTTTTAGGAAAACTCTCGATTAAGGTAAATGATCATTGTCTCTGAAGATTTCAATAAGAATGACTATCAATTGATTAGTTTATATTTTTAAAGATTAAAATGGGATTGATCAAAAGAGGGAGTTTTTATTGAAGCCAAAATGAGAATAAGTAGGAGATGCTCATGATATTAGGAAACCTAGCGAGCATCTCAAACTATCCTAAAATTGAGCTTTACATTTTAAAAATTGATTTAGTTTGTTTGAGTTATATTTTTCATTAGAAATTTAAGACTTAAGATTCCTTAACACAAGATTAAGAAAATGTCTAAGAGGTGAGGAATTATTCTTATGACCCACAAAGGGGAAAAGCAACCTTAGAACCTAATTCTAGGGAGCTTCAGCGAGGGCCAGAAGCATAACCTAAATCTAAGGAAAAAATGGGTAATTGGTTTGCCTCTACAAAAGAGGACAAACCACCTGACAGTTTGGACTTACAACCTCCTAGGGGTGGTGATGCAGAGCATCATCGTCAACATCATTGACGTTATCATCATAAAGCTTAAATCTATGATTGGGCCTTTTGTTATAATTTAAGTTATGTATTATTGGGCTTTTATATTTTGTATGTCTTGAGCTTATATGTATTGGGCTATTCTTATGTCATGGCCCATGAGTCATTGTAGTAGGTATGACACTTTGGGTAGGTATGGAATGAGTAGTAGATTTGGTAATGGTGGTAGGTTTGGTAGTAGGTGGTGGTAGGTATAGTTATGATGGTGTTAGGTTTGAGTTTGGAGTTAGGTTTGAGTATTCTTAACTCTCTCTTTCAATCTTATAAATAGGGAGACTCTTGTAATACTTGGTACTTGAATTTGGAATAAAAGTTACCTTCTTAAATTTGTTTTACTATTTTGTGTGTTTTTCTCTTGAGTGACGGACTACTTGAGTATGTGAGCTCACAACCCTTAGATAAGGACTTCTAAGGAAGGAACATGATCTCCATAATGATGGACTGTTTGTAGAGGTTGACTTCAATTCACGCCATTTATTTAAATCATTACAGGTTAGATCATTCATAACTTTTCGCTTATTTCTTTGCACTTATAAGATTGGATCTCTAGTGTGGTTAACATAATTTTAATCAAAATCTTTGCAACTTCACTAAATTCATAATATTGTGAATGTGCTCAATAGTAGTGCATTTATCATTACTCTTTGTGAGGATTTAAATTATGATTAATAAACAACATATCATAAAAGCACCGTATCACATCATATTTGGTATCGAGCAAGTATGTTTCCTTAGAACATCTTGTTGATAATTTTATTTTTGCATTAGAGTAATCTTGCAATTCATTGTTAAAAAAAAAATCTACAGAATTTTTATCTAATTAGAGCATTTACTTACTTTTAATCATGTCTTTGATTTCATTACATTGCATTTTTTTTAAAAAAAAATTTAATTAAGTATTTACTTATATGAATATTTTTAAAAGAATATCATCATGTCAACTCATTGTGGTCTTAGATATCAAGATCAATCTTGAGATGAAAAACATGATTCCTATGAATTTTTACTAGAAAAAATAGAAAAGCTTACCCTTATGCACCAACAAACCTTTAATGAATTCCAAGAAAAATTTGAAGCCTTAGAACAAAAAGTTGGTAGGCTTACAACACATTCACCAGAAACTAACCCAATCCTAGAAGACCAACTTGAAGAGAGAGAAGGTCATCATGTTGATCCCGTTCCTCTTCCTCTCCCACCTCATCCACATTCTTCTATTAAACCTCGTGATTGCCCTAGGAACAACTTTAATGAATATTCTGAGTTTGACAAGGTACTTCCTCACCCACCTCATCGAATTGGAAGACAATTAAGATGAGATGAAGGCTATGCTCATCGAACTCCTTATGTGCATTATCCTCGACATTACGAAGAGTCATTATTCATTTTGCCCATAGCGTACACTTAGAGAACCGATGATGATGTTATTTGTAGGGTTAAAATTGATCCACCTACTTTTGATGGTCGACTTGATCCTAAAATTTTCTTAGATTGGTTAGTAGATATGGACCAATATTTTGATTGGATGCCCATGTCGGAAGAAAGACAAGTTCATTTTGCTTGCATGAAACTAATCATGCTATGACTTATTGGGTTAATCTCACACAAAATATCAGATTAGGACAACCACCTATTGCTTCTTGGGATGAGATGAAAGAAATTTTAAAGCAAAAATATGTATCATTAAATTTTCATGATCAACTTATGGATGAAATGACTACGCTTAAACAAGGATCTTTAACTGTTGTTGAGTATATGACACAGTTTGATGAATTGATGACCCGTTGTAATTTTAGAGAGGATCACCGCACAACAATCTCTAGATTTAGAACTAGGTTACGAACTGATTTTCATAATGAAATGATAACTTGAGAAATTTATTCTATTGAGGATGTATTTTGAGTGGCAACTCAAATTGAACAATATCTTAGATCACAACCTTATAAGCGATTCACAACTTCATCTACAAACAACTCTCAATCACGTGTTAACCCTCCTACTTTAGTAGTTCCTAAAGGACCTAGTGAAACAAAAGGAAAAGCTTTAGTGGGAACATCTGGCTTTAAGACTTCTAGCATTACTTATTTTACATGTGATAAAATTGGTCACTATGCAAGTACTTGTCCTCGTCAAAACTTACACTTAGATTATGAAAATGAGGATCAACAAAATGAAAATAATGATAATCAAATTACAGTTGACCCTTGTGAAGAAGCTAGTGATGCAGAAGAAGCATTAGATGAGTCTCATATATGTTATTGTGTGTTAGCAACCCACGAGCTAATATTGATTGGAGGCACATCAATTTTCCACAGTTATTTTAAGAGTGGTGAAAAGACGTGTAAGTTAATCATTGATAGTGGCAGTTGCATGAATGTTATTGCTACCTCTGCTTTAGCTAGGATGAAGCTCACCCCAGAGACCCACCCATAGCCTTATAAGTTTGCTCTATCTCTATCTCAACTTTGTCTTGTACCCATTCAATTAGGAGAATATAGTGATAAAATTTGGTGTGATGTTCTTCTGATGGATGTTGCTCATATACTTTTAAGTAGACCTTGGATTTTTGATATGGATGTCAAAAATTGTAAATCTAATATGCTTTTAATTTTCAAGGTGAGAATTGTCTTAAACCGCTAAGCCAGAGGTCACTCCACTTCAACTCCAAAATTCTTCTCCACCCATAGAAAAGAAATCCCTACATATTATTAATAAATGTCAATTTCAACAAGAGATTAATGGGAATATCATATTTGCATTAATTGTCCTAACCTCTGAAAATCAACCTTTTGTTAAATCATTCTCATCTGAAGTACGTCAACTTTTATTGGAATATTAAGATATTTGTCCTGAAGAACTTCCTAGTGAGCTTCCCCCATTAAGAAGTATCCAACATGCCATAGATCTAATTCCTAGATCATCACTCCCAAATTTGCCACATTATCGTATGAACCCAAATGAACATGCAGAGCTAAAACTATAAGTTAATGATTTATTATCAAAAGGGTTTATCAGGGAAAGTTTATCTCCATGTGCAGCGCCTGCTCTTTTTACCCCAAAGAAAGATGGTAGTTGGCGTATGTGTGTAGATAGTCATGTTATAAATAAAATCATTGTTAAGTACAGGTTTCCCATACCTAGACTTGATGACATGTTAGATATGATGGCTGGATCAATAATTTTCTCTAAAATAGATGTTAAAAGTGGATATCATCAAATTCGTATGAGAGAAGGTGATGAATGGAAAACCACATTCAAGACAAAAGATGGTTTGCATGAATAGCTTATAATGCCTTTTGGATTGACTAATGCTCTAAGTACATTTATGCGAGTGATGACTCATATCTTACGGCCATTCATTGGAAAATTTTTAGTTGTGTACTTTGATGATATTTTAATTTTAGTCAAACTAAGAGCGATCATGAGAAATATTTATGACAAGTCTTTGAAGTGCTTCGAAGAAAGACTATATGTTCACTTAAAAATGCTCATTTATGTAAGAATCTTCTTAGGATTCATTATTTTTTGTGATGGCATCTCTGCCGATCCCGAAAAAATTAGTGATATTCAAGAGTGGCCTACCCCAACCACAATTCATGATGTACATAGTTTTCATGGGTTAGCCACATTTTATTGAAGGTTTATTCGTGGATTTAGCACTATTATGGCCTCGATAACTCAATGTTTTAAAAAAGGAGACTTTGTTTGGACAAAGGCACTTGCTCTTCTAAAATTAAAGAACTTTTAACAAGTCCACCAATATTACAATTGCAAAATTTTGACAAAGTATTTGAGGTATCATGTGATGCTTCTAGAGTTGGCATTGGAGGTGTTCTTAATTAAGAAGGTCATCCTATTGCTTTCTTTAGTGAAAAATTAAATGAAGCACGTCAATGATATTCCACATATGATCGTGAGCTATATGCTGTCATCCAAACTTTACGTTATTGGCGACATTATCTTCTTTCACAAGAATTTTTTACTTTATTCGATCACTTAAATATTTAAACAAAGAAATTTAGTTCTCATCATGCAAAATGGGTTCAATTTCTTCAAGAATATACATTTGTTCTTAAACATAAATCGTGTGAGAACAAAGTTGCGATGCCTTAAGTAGAATATGTACATTATTAAATACCATGAGTGTGAAGGTTACTGGATTCGAAAAGGTTAAAGAAGATTATCCTAATTGTAAAGATTTTCAACAAATTTTTGAATCTTTGAAATTTGATGTTTCAATTAATAGTCCAAATTATCAAATATGAGATGACTATCTCTTTCGTGGCACACAACTATGTATCCCCGATTCATCACTTTGAAATTTTCTTGTTGAATAAATTCATTCAGGAGGTGTATCTGGTCATTTTAGTCGTGATAAGATAATAGCTATGATGGACGATAGGTTCTTTTGGCCTAGTCTTAAGAATATGTTGCTCATTATCATTGCGATATCATACCAAGTAGCAAAAAGTGGAAAACAAAATTATGGTCTATACACACCACTCCCAATCCCCCACAAATCATAGGAAGATCTTAGTATGGACTTCATCTTATGATTACCTCGCACTGTACAATGTTTTGACTCTATCCTAGTAGTTGTTGACCGATTCTCTAAAATGGCACACTTCATTCCATGTTATAAGACATCAGATGCCTCACATATATCGATAATTTTCTTTCGTGAGATAGTTCGCTTACATGGACTACCTAAGACAATTACGTCTGATCATGATGTAAGGTTTATGAGTTATTTTTGGAAAACTTCAAGGAAAAAGCTTGGCACAAAACTCTTATTTTCTACAGTTTACCACCCTCAAATAGATAGACAAACTGAAGTTATTAATAGAAGCTTAGAAATTTACTTAGTGTCAGTGATCGATCATACTACTAGTTGGGACCTAGTTCTTCCTACTGTAGAGCTTGCTTATAACAGTTCAATTAATAGGTCAACCGGGAGTCCTTTTCATGTATGGCGGTTATGATCCAAGAAAACCAATTGATCTTGTTGAATTTCCTATAACATATAGGTCTAATGCATTTGCATCTTCATTTGCACAAATCATGCATGATTTACATCATGAAATTCAACAAAAACTTACTCTGAGTTATGATAAATATAAAGCTAATATTGATGCACATAGACGATATATAAAATTTAATGAGGGAGATTTGGTTCTTGTTAAAGTTAGACTGAGATTTCCAACTAACTCTTAAGAAATTAACTCTCAAGAGATCTGGTCCTTATAAAGTTGTAAGGAAGATAAATGATAATGCTTATGAAATAGATCTTCCAATGAATGCTAGAATTTCTCCAATATTTAATGTATCAGATTTAACGTTGTATCATGGGCAAGCCACGGATAACACTATTCCCTCTGCAAATAGTACAAACATGTAGGTTCATACTTCATCACCGACTCGTATATCATTTCGCCACTTAAGATCACATCGTCCAGATCAAATTTTAGAAGACCAGTTATCATCACATCGATGGAGGCACTCAAAGGTTTCGTTTTGGAAAGGTCTTTCTCCACTTGAAGATTCATGGCTTACATTTGATGAGTTACATCAACTAGACTCACAATTATTAAGAGTACTTGGATTTTCATTCTCAGGAGAGAATCCTTTAAAGCGAGGAGTCTTGATGTAGCATCATCATCCTTTGTCTTAAATCCATGATTGGGCATTTTGTTATAATTTAAGTTATGTATTATTGGGCTTTTATATTTTGTATGTCTTGAGCTTATATGTATTGGGATATTCTTATGTCATGGCCCATGAGTCATTGTAGTAGGTATGACACTTTGGGTAGGTATGGAATGAGTGGTAGGTTTGATAATGGTGGTAAGTTTGGTAGTAGGTGGTGGTAGGTGTAGTTATGATGGTGTTAGGTTTGAGTTTGGAGTTAGGTTTGAGTATTCTTAACTTTCTCTTTCAATCCTATAAATAGGGAGACTCTTGTAATGCTTGGTACTTGAATTTGGAATAAAAGTTACCTTCTTTAATTTCTTTTACTATTTTGTGTGTTTTCCTCTTGAGTGACGGACTACTTGAGTATGTGAGCTCACAACCCTGAGAAGGACCTCTAAGGAAGGAACGCATCTCCACAATGACTATTTGTAGAGGTCAACTTCAACTTATCGCTTACTTAGTTATTTTAAATCTATTAGTGTTAGATGCTTCATAACTTTCGTTATTTCAGCACTTATAAGATTCGATCTAAGTATGGTTAACATAACTTTAATCAAAATCTTTTCAACTTCACTAAATTCATAATATTGTGAATGTGCTCAATAGTAGTGTGCATTTATCATTACTCTTTTGTGAGGATTTAAGAATTATCAGTGTAATAAACAACATATCATAAAAAGCACCTGTGTCCTGCATCCAGTGGCCACCAACTAACTCCTCCTACAATTTTAAATATATGTAGGCAAGTCTTTCATGCTTATGCAATATAGCTAGGCTATTTTTATTTAGAAAGAGACTAAGTCCTTAAACTCACTCCCTAAAGAGACTAGATCATGTAAAGGGACATGCTTCAAATGACCTAAATCTAATGCATTTCAAATTTCATTTTATTTCATTTTTTGGACAATAAATTTTGACTCAGGCTAATAGGATTTTTTTATGAGTAATGCATGAGAAAGTAGATTGTTGGCCAAAATCAGCTAGAAGTTTAGGAGGTGAGTTTCCACCACGACCCTCAAAGGTCAAGCTGGGTTCTCTGGCAAAGATGGAAGCCCTCCAATCAAGAGTGAATAAGATGATGTTGTGCATGATATTATAAAGAAAAGAACTCTAGCTAAGCAATTTCTAATTATTTTATCTTGATTTTAATTCTAAGCTTTAAATGAGGTTATGAGTTGTTTAATTTTAGTTTAAATTGTTAAGTAGGGTAAAAGATTTATTTTTTTCTAAAGAGCCTAATCCACATCTAGGCCATACATAAAGCAAGGAAGAAACTAAAAAAATCATGCCACTTAATGCGCAAGTTAAACAAACATCAATCAATTTATAAAACTAACGTAAAAAGAATAAAAGGCCATTTGTGGTCGGGCACCATCGCATAAACCTAAAAATATCAAATGTGGGTAGCCGACCTCTACCCTTATACAACCCGGATTACAAATGAATTAAATTTATAATTTAAGTAAAGGAATTCATTGTTGTGGGGGTCTTCAAGCTTTGTTCTTCTTTCTTCTTTCTTTCTTTTCTTCTTTCTTTCTTTCTTGTTTGGATCTTCCTTTGGATGGTTGAATGGTAGGTACTCCAAGGCCTCACATGGTGTATAGGATAGGATCTTATGACCAATGTTCATGCATAACAAATCATTCCAAAATCCTAAATATACAAACTTTTACATGAAAAGGAAAAGGGAAATCTAGCTAACACCTGCAAAATAAAGGTTAGTCAAATCACACCACACAAATCCCAAGCATGTATATTGGACTTATCATCCCACACATGGGTGACTAAGTCCACTTGGCCTATGGATTATGCTAAGGGATATAAGCACCTACAAGCAAGAAGCATTTAAATTTTTATTTATGATAGCGCTCCTTTAGCACAATCCTCTGCAAAAAAAAAGAATAGTTAGACTAAGCACATCCTACCATTCATTCTATGAGCATAAACCCTAACATCCAATCTAAAACATTCATCATAAAATAAAATATAACATCAATCCATGCATTGACCTAACCTAAAGCTAGAAGTGGTGACTTAGGCTAATGTATGTGCTTTGGAGGTTTGTGTGGCATTCTTAGCTTAAGACTTTAGGTTTGACTTTTCTAAGTGTGAAAGAAATGATCAACTTAGAGGAGGGTTTTATTTAAGTTGTTTAGTGATTTTGGGTTATTTTTATTTGATGTTTTAGTTCAGTTTAAGTGAAACCTATAATTAATTACTAAGTTATAGAGAGAGGGAACGAGAAGAAGACTTCTCTTTCCTTCCCTAATCCTTAAGTAATTTCTAAGGTAAGTTCACATTTTAGTTTTATTTAGGTGAATGTTTTAATTACATCTTTTAATTAATCCTAAGTTTAGATCAACTCTAAACAAACCTATCCAAAAAGAAAGATATTTTAAGATTAAGAAAAATGAATCAAAATTCACATAACATACATTTCTTCAATTCTTTCCCAACATATATAACATGCATATGGATGGACCCTAAGCATATCTATACATGCAAATGATGATAATTAACACACTTTATGATGTATGCTAAGTAATTTATTTAAGAAAATTTAGAAGATTTAGATGCATGAATTTTCTTACGTAGAAAAGGTTTTCCTAATCCAAAATTTCACATACATGCATGAAAGTAAGAAAGGCATAAGTGAGTACAATGTCATTATTAACAAGAGGTGTAAGGTACAAGACTTACTTAGGGCTACTTAAAGCCTTGCAACCTCGAGATTTTTCAGACTAATATACCACTTTACCTAAGTACTAACATACTTATAAAGGAAATGAAATGGAAAAAGAATATGGAAAAGTGGCTTAATGATTTCATTTTTATTTATGCAATTTATTCATGAAAGTGTGAGCAATCCTTCTTAAGTGAGAACATAAGTATGAATAGGGTTTGGAATTTTGTAAGTGTTGGGTTCTTTTCAAATGAACCCTACATCTTACTAACCCATATCCAAAGCTATGCTAACATAAGAAAGAAAGGAAAGGCAACACTAAACATACTTTATAATCTACCACATGCAAGCTTATAATTAAATTATAAGAATAACACACTTTCAGATTTGATGTTTCATTTAAAGTTTTTGAAAATACTTTGGATTTAGTAGTGATAATAGCCACTCATATTTCACTTTAGCCAATACATGCACATTTGGCATAAAGTAAACAATTTTATTTTAAAATTTTGAAACATGAAGCTATGAATGCATGAATCACATGGCATATAATTTAACATGTTAGGAAAGACCTAAAGCAATGTAATCATGTAAACGTACTCACCTTACTTAATTCCTAAATACATTCTTAAAGACTAAGAAAACTTAGAATAAAATCAAAGTGAATTTCAAAATGATTTTTATTTGTTCGAAGTTCCTAACCCATTCCCACATGTGTTTTGTATTTTTTTTAATTTTTTTAGATAATTAAATTCATTTCTAAGTGTTGATTAGGTTAAGGTATACATTAAGTGACTTAATTAACCCTTACCTACACCACCTTAGATAAATTAACTAAGTAATTATGAGCTAATGAGATGACATAAAACCAACAAGGTATGTAAATTTGCAATGCACCTAGTAATTAAAAAGCGTAATGTAATTTGGCTCATAATTAAAAGTTAATTAAGCTAAGTGATTTAGCTTAAGTACTTTTAAATCACCCCTTCACACTCATGAAATGGGTTTTAATTTTCCTAATTAGACTTAGGCTATTAAGCACCTAAGCATCTACTTAAGGTAGATTAATTAAGTTCTATAGATTTTTTAGAATTTTGAAAATTGTTTAAAGAGGTAATTAATGATTTAACCCTTAATTAAGAAGGGATTAAGGGAAGGAAAGGGGGTTTAGGGAACAGCTTAGGGGAAATACTCCAAAATTATTTCATAAAATCCCTAGTCATTGGATCTAACCTTAATTCAACTTAATCATAGGGAAAATCTACTAATTATACTTTAATTACTCTTAATTACATGAATGGGGTAATTCAGAAATAAACTAGCAATTTCCCTAATCAAGGCCTCAATAAATCTCAAGAAAATTAGGGGAGGCAGAGGTCATCCTCTAAAATAAACTCTAGAAGTTTGAGATTAATTAGTGACATAATTAAAGAATAATTAGCTAATTAACATTCCCAAATAAACTCAGATTCAGAGAAAAAGGAAAATCAAAATACATTGAAGACATTTTTAGAAAATTCTAAATGGAATTATCTATCCATAGCATTTTTTTTCCATATTTTTCTAATTTTTCTTTAAGAAGTTATGATTTTTTGAAATTATTTGAATTAATTAAGAATTAATAATAAATCCCTAACTAATCCTAGCTAATACCCACTCACAGTGCGACGCGTGGCGGTGGCGGTCAGCACACTTTACACATGTCATGCCGTGAACCCCCTACTTAAGTTATCACATCAGGGGAATGGCAGCAGTGCACACACTTTTATCTTTAGCCGTCCGATCAAAGATCGAACGGTTGAGGATACACCTGTAGTTTTAAATCAAGGATTAATTTCTAAATCATAGGAAATAATCTCAACCGTCCATCTAAAAATGTACAGATGGACAGTTGAGATGGGCTAAGTTCTTTCCTGAGGATTAATGTGAGCCATTCATAATCCAAGGGGAGATCCGAGCCCGATCCTTCATGGATTCATTCAAGACTCAACCCGCACCATCTAAAGGACAAAAGCGGCCAGTCCAACGGTGGATTTTACATGAAATGGAAATTTATTTCACAAAGGACCAACACCTCTTAGCCTAACTAGTCAAAAATTCACTAGCCTCATCGAAGGTGATCACTGGCACTCGAGATCGATGAGGTAGCTTCGTCTAGTGGAGACGAAGCCTTGTTGAAGTTCCTAGCCCTTGAGGTTGAGTAGATGAATGGGTGGACCAACTCCTCTTCACGCCCCTTGCAGCTTTGATTGAATTGATCTTCCCCTTGCCTCTAGAACCCAATTGGATGCTTGGGCAAGCTCAACTGAGCTCCTAGACCAAATGTGTAAGAGGAATTTAAGTGGGATCAAGTATTGAAGAAGTTGGGAATTGGATCAATCTCCCCTAATTTAAACTGTGCAAAACTGAAGAATGAACAATCTGAATCCTCTCTAGGGGCCTTGGGAAAGATCTTTGATGTTTGCTAGCTCTCTTTAGGCTCCAATCGATCAAGTGTGAATTGAAATTTCAGTAGATTAGGGGGAGTATATCTCCCCCTATGGAAATCAGACGGTCGAGCATAAGCTTGCCATTTTGATCCAATTGACACCATGGGATGGGTTGTTTGGGTGGTTAGAGGTGTGCACATGGTCAGGTTGGCCAGAGGAGTGGCAGGCTAACTCCCATGTTGATCCAATTGAGCTTTGGGGGGGGGGGTTTGAATTTTAATTTGGCCATGGTGGTCGGTCCATGGGCCAAATTGACCCAAACCCATTTGTTAGGTGCACCACTCATCACTAGGTCTCCTTGAGGTTTTAGGAGAGCCTCAAGTGATTGTGATGAGTGCATGACCAAAATACCCATGGGCTAGGCCAAAATTTGTTTTATGGCCTAGAGATATAATGATCATTTTACTATTTTTCAATTTGAGTATGTTTGGTATATTGAGAAAATAGGTTGTGCCAAGTTTCAATGGATTTGGAATCCATTTGATAGGGTTCAGCTCATGTTGACCCATTCAGGTCAAAATAGGTCAACTTGGGTCAAGTTGACCAATAGGTCAAATTGGGTCAAACCAAGGGTTGGGTCAAGTTCATATGACCATGTAAAATATTTTTGTGTCTTTGGTTTGGTTCAATTTGGATTAGATTTGGTTTTGGCTTATATGACTCTTTTAGGTCAAATGGGTCAAGTTGACTCATTTGACCCGTTTGACCTATTTTGGTTAGGTCAAGGGTAGGTTTAGGTTTGGTTGGTCATATGGAGTAGATTGGTATCTTTGTTTCCAATCAATTTGAGCTAGGTTCAATTTTGGCTCAACATGACCCCTTTAGGTCATGTTAGGTCTAAGGTCAATTGGGCTAGATTGGGCCTAGTTGGCCAATTGAGGCTTTGGTCAAGTTCCACAAGTGATTTGGAATGAACTTGTCCCATTGGATTCAATCAATTTGGCTTAGATCAAGTATTGACACATTTTGGCCCTTGAGGATAAATGAGTCAACTTAGGTCAAGTGGGCCAATTGGGCTAGATTAGGCTCAAAGGTTGGCTTGGTCAAGTTCAAACATAGGTCATGAGTGAACTTAGATCAATGGTTTCAATCAATTTGGCCTATGGTGGATTTTGGTTATATTATGTTTCATTTTAGGTTAAGTGTTGACTTGGTCAACCCTTAGGTTTGACTTAGTTTGACCCAATTTGATTGATTGATCATCCCATGATGATTGTTGATCATGATAGAAGGGATATATGAGTTTGGTTCAATCCAATTTCGTTAGGATCAAAAGTTTGGCTCATAAGAGTACTTTAGGTCACTTTGGGTCAAGTGAGCCTGAGTGTGTCAAATGGCTTGTTCAAAGCTTTATTTGAAGTTGATTGATCTTGTATATGGACTTATGATTGAAATATAAATCCATTTACAAGAGGTTTGAAGTCAAATGGATTTAGATCCATTTGAAAATTTCATATTCAAAGGAAGAATATGAAAGGGTTTTGGGTTTGATTTTTGGTTTGGGTTTTGATTGAAGGATTGAAGTTTGAATTTATATATGAGCTCATGATTATAGGTTTGATTGAATCATGAGAGAAAATCAAGGGTTTGGCTTGATTTGAATTGATTTTGGCTAAGTTCAAGATTTTGACTTGAAAGGCTTAGATTTGATTTTGAGTGGATTTGAGTTTGATTTTGAAGTGGGTTTTGATTGTTTGAATTTATATTTCATTTATATATATGAATATAAATGAGAATATAAATTGATCATGAGAAAATTTCAAGGATTTGAAAGAGTTTAATCAAGATTTATGTTAAATCCATTAAAGAGAATTTAAGGGATTTAATGGAATTTTTAATTAGAAATTTGATTTTTTGAATTGGATTTGATTGATTTATATTTATATTTCATTTAAATATGAGAAAATAAATAAGAATACATATTTATTTTGAGAAAATCCCATGAGTTTGAATGAGCTTGATCAAAGTTTAGGTTAAATCCATTAATGGAAAAAAAGGATTTAAGAGAAATTTCTAGCATTTTAATTTTGGAGTTTAATTTTTGCCTTTGATTGGATTGATTTATATTTATATTTCATTTATATATAAGAATATAAGTGAGGATATAAATTGATTTTGAGAAAATCCCATGAGATTGAAGTGGTTTGATCAAATTTAGGTTAAATCCATTAATGAAAAATTAAAGGATTTAATGGAATTTCTAGCATTTTAATTTTGTAGTTTAATTTTTGCCTTTGATTGGATTGAATTATATTTATAATTCATTTATATATGAGAATATAAGTGAGGATATATAATTTATTTTGAGAAAATCCCATGAGTTTGAAGTGGTTTGATAAAAGAAAGTTAAATCCAAAAAAATTAAAGGATTTAAGGGAATTTCTAGCATTTTAATTTTGGAGTTTAATTTTTGCCTTTGATTGGATTGATTTATATTTATATTTCATTTATATATGAGAATATAAGTGGGGATATAAATTGATTTTGAGAAAATCCCATGAGTTTTAAGTGGTTTGATCAAAGTTTACGTTAAATCCATTAATGAAAAATTAAAGGATTTAAGGGAATTTCTAGCATTTTAATTTTGGAGTTTAATTTTTGCCTTTGATTAGATTGATTTATATTTATATTTTATATTTAAATGAAAATATAAAAATTTATTTTGAGAAAATCCCATGAGTTTGAAGTGGTTTGATCAAAGTTTATGTTAAATCCATTAATGAAAAATTAAATGATTTAAGGAAATTTCTAGCATTTTAATTTTGGTGTTTAATTTTTTCCTTTGATTGAAATGATTTATATTTATATTTCATTTATATATGAGAATATAAACAAGGATATAAATTTATTTTAAGAAAATCCCATGAATTTAAATAGGTTTGATCAAGATTTGGAGTTGACTTGAATGAGGATTAAGCTAAATGGTAGGAAATTTTTGTACACCTACCTATCTCATGACTAACTCTTCTAGCTCTTCTAGTGGAGTGTCCACCTAATCAAGATGTCTTAAGCTAAGGAACTCTTAAAATCTAAGAGAAGTCCTATGTTTATGATGGAGGTGTTGAGAACTCATTCTAAAAAAAAGGTCAACAGTGTCATTTGTCGCTTGAATTGAGGGGATATCAATCGATTTTGAAGATGGATTTAGATTAATCAAAATCCACATTTGGCATGCCAAGAGTGGAGAGTGAGTCTCAAGACTTGCATGGGAAGATTGTGGGATTCTGATAGGAGAGGGTTGAGCCTTGGACCATGCCCTAAGATGTATAGGGTGGGCTGGTGGCAGCAGCCTCATTATGAAGTTTGATACGCCATGGAGATGGGAGAGTGGAGTTTGCCTCTTAAGGCCAGAATCCAATGTAAAGAGAGGGTGTCCATTGGTTAATCCCCTTGGGTTGGGTCCCACATGGACTTGGGCTAGTTTGGAGCTGACCTAGGGTCCATTTGGGTCGAGTTAGGTCAGCCACCAAAGTTCCACAAGGTGGTTTTGAGTGATTTGGCTTAATTTGGTCAAAATGAGTTTATTTGGGTTAGGTTGGGTTGGGTTGACTAATTGGACAAATTGGGTGAAACCAAACTTTGGTTAAGTTCATATGATGAATTGGGATGTTTTGGTTCAATTGGTTTTGAGTAGTTTGGCTTAGGTTTGAATTTAACTCATTTGGATTCAAAAAGGTCAAATGGCCTAAGTTGACCAATTTGACCAATTTGACCAAATTGGGTTGGGTTAAGTGTTGAGTCAAGTTCAATTGGTTAATTGAAAATGATTGTAGGCTTTGGTTTGGTTTAATTTGGGTTTAATTTGGATTTTGGCCAATTTGACCTTTTAGGTCAATTTGGGCTTAGTTGGGGAAAGTTGATCAATTGTTCAAATTAGGCTCAATCATGGCTTTGGTCAAGTTAAATAAGTGAGTTGGAATGAACTTGAGTAATTGGTTACAATCAATTTGGATCAAATCATGATTTGACCCATTTTGGCTTTTTAGGCAAATTTAGGTCAACTTAGGTCAAATGGTCAATTGGACTTCGTTTGACTCAATTGAGGGTTTAGTCATGTTCAATCATTGATTATGAGTGGGTTTGAGTCCATGGTTTCAATCAATTTGGCTAGTTTGGGATTCATTTGGGCTAAAGGTTGACTTGGTCAATGGGCTGGGTTGACTAAGTTTGATCCAATTCAAGACAATTGATTAACCTAGGATGATTGTTGATCAAGATATGGGGTTTGGATGGGCTTAGTTCAATCCAATTTGGGTTGAATTAGAACTTAGCTCAAAAAGGTCTTTTAAGTCAATTTGGGTCAAGTGGACCTAAATGGGTCAATTTGCTTGATCATGGCTTGATTCAAGTTTAATTGAACTCACATATGGACTTAGGATGAAAATATAAATCCAATTACAAGTGGTTTGAAGCACTATGGATTTTGGTTCATATGATAATTTCAAGTCAAATTGGGTCAACATGAGCTTGACTTGGGTTGACTTGGGTTTGGTTTAGTAATTGTAGTTTTTGTTTATATTTGGAACAATGATTGAAGGAGTGATTGAATCATGAAGAAATCCATGGGTTTTGAGTTGACTTGGATATCATTTAGCCAAGTTCAAGAAATTAGCTAAAAGGGCTAAAATTAGGAATTTGATTTGATTTGGGTTTTGTTTTGGCCATTTAGATTTATATTTCATTTATATTTGTGAATATAAATGAAAATATATATGGTTCATGAGAAAATCATTTAAGTTTGGAGTGATTTGGAAGCAAATTTGAACAAATTGAGGGATGTAGGTTTGTTGAC
The DNA here is from genome assembly GCA_021442155.1 of Cymbidium sinense. NCBI lineage: Eukaryota > Viridiplantae > Streptophyta > Magnoliopsida > Asparagales > Orchidaceae > Cymbidium > Cymbidium sinense. The sequence goes on from CM038230.1 coordinate 10,929,219, forward strand.
CTCATTTTTAGAATGAGCTCTCAACTCCTCCATCTTAGACATAGGACTTCTCTTAGACTTTAAGAGTTCCTTAGTCTTAAGACACATCTAGTGATTAGGTGGACACTCTTTCTAGCCCTAGAGACTTAAAAGAGTTAGCCATAGGAATAGGTCATGCCTTAGGGGTGTTAGGAAGATTTGCCTACCCTATAGCTTAAACCAAATCCTCACTTCCTTCTTTGAAGCTAAAACTCCAAACTCATACCAACTACAACTCTAACTCAAACCTTAAATCAATTCGAGGGATTTTTTCAGATCATGAATCAATTCTAAATAATTGAAACCTATGATTGAAGCCCGTGATTGGATTCCAAACTCCAAAATATTTCCTAAGTCCTTTGATTACCTCTCATTTACTTAGCTCAAATCAAATCCAAATCAATTGAAATTCAAAAAATTTTCTCATGAACCATTTATATTCTCATTTATATTCACATATATAAATGAAATATAAATTCAAATCCAAATCAAAAAAGTCTTTGCTAGGTCACTTTAGTTCTATCTTATAGACTTAGCCTAAATCAAATTTAAATCAATTCAAATTCAAGAAATTTTCTCATAACCCATTTATATTCTCATTCATATTTAAATATATAAATGAAATATAAATTCAAATCAATCAAACTAAATTCCAAATTCAAATCCAAATAAAAAGTCTTTCCTAAGTCACTTTGATTCTATCTTATGGACTTAGCCTAAACTAAATCTAAATCAATTCAAATTCAAGGAATTTTCTTATAACCCATTTATATTCTCATTTATATTCACAAATATAAATGAAATATAAATTCAAATATCCAAAAATCAATTCAAAATTCAAACTCAAATTCAATCAAAATTCAACCTAAGCCTTTGAAGTCAAAATCTTGAACTTAGCTAAATCAATTTTAAATCATTTGATTTTTCTTCATGATTCAATCAATCCTTCAATCATAAATCTAAATATAAATACAAACTCCAATCATCAAACCAAAACTAAATTTAAAAATTAAACCCAAGTCAAACTCATGTTCACCCTTTTGAACTTGAAATCGTCAAGTGAATCAAAAAACCATTTGACTTCAAACCACTTGAAAATGGATTTATATTTCAGTCATAAGTACATATGTGAGTTCAATAAAACTAAAATCAAGTTTTGACCAAGCCATTTGATCTACTTAGGCTCACTTCATCTAAAGTGACCTAAAGCTTATGAGCCAAATTCTAATCCTACCCAAATTGGATTGAACTAAGCCCATCAAAGCCTCACATTGTGAGAAACTAGGGGTGTCAAAAAATGACCCGACTCGACAACTCAACATGAACCCGACTCGAAAAATTTGGGTTTGGGTCAGTAAAAAAGATTTTCGGGTCAGGTTAGTGTCGTAATATACGACACGAATTATCCTATCGAGTCGGGTCGGGTTGACCCAAAAAACCCGAAATAGACCCGAATTAACCCGAATAACTCGAGTCTGGTCCGGTCCGGTTCTTTGAAATCCTCAGCTTTCGTGGTTTCGTCACTTTTGCATGCCATGTGGTTTGCCAAGCAAAGAGCTAGGCTGAACCATCCGATTATTCCGAGCCTGATTGTTCAGAAAACCTATAGATAAAAGGGGAATAAAGATGAAAGGCTGGCAAGCCCTAATTTCTCTTCTTAGTTCTCACTTCAAAGTCAGACTTCCTTTCCTCTGCACTTGCGGCTAGCGGCTCAACCTCTACCTCTTCTCAATTCTGATTTTTGTGGCCAAAAGCTGAATCCCTTTTGACGTTGCCATCTCGACATCTTCTTTCTCTCAACTCTCTGTCACCCTTCTTCTTTCGAATCTTTCTCTCATTTCACATCTGAGGTAATCTGAAAATCAATCCTTCTCTGTCATTTGTGTTTGGTGATCATTTCTTTTTGATTGTATGGATGGCCATGTTGTTTCAGTTGTGGTCTATCATGCGTGATTGGTGATTATTTATTCGGTTATTTGTTTGTATAGCACATTTGAATGAACATGCTGTTAGTGTTTAACATATGCGATGAAGTTGAAAAGGATATTGTATGGGAAATCCAAAATTTGTTTGCTCGGTTACTTATTTATTCGGTTGTCTTGACTGTTGAGAAGTTGAGATGAATATTGAATGAAAAATTTGTTTATTGTGTATCATTTATTTTATCTACTCATTTAAATATTGTTGTAGGCTGGCTGTCTTGAGATGTTGAGATGTTGTATAGGGAATTGAGGAATTCATTTACTATGTATCATTTAGTTATTTAGTATTTACTGATTATTGATTAGGGTGTAAATGTGTAATGCATGTATAATGTATTTTTTATAAATTTCTTATCATCAATTTTTTTAATTTAGATGGAGGATTCCAATACTATTACTAATTCTCAAGAAAATGAAGTTTTTTTTATGGAGATATTGGTGAGAATGAAATTCAAATAATTGATGAAGAGACAAACAATAGACTTGCTAGAAAGAAGAGAAGAATGTTATCATTTGTTTGGGGATATTTTGATTTACTACCTTTTGGAAATGATGGGAAACAAAGATGCAAATGTAAAAAAGTGCGGTGCAACCTACATATGTATAGCAAATTTGGCACTGACAATTTGAAACGTCACTTGCAAACTTGCAAAAAAAAAAGGATACACGTGATATAGGCCAACTTATTTTGCAAAGTAATTCTTCTTCATCTATTTCCATGTGCAATGCTAAGTTCAACCAATAAGAGTTTCGTGACTTGCTTACCGTTTGCATTATTATGCATGATTTACCTTTTCAATGCATTGAATGGTCTAGTTTTAGAGCACTTTTATGTTATTTGCATCGAGATTTGCAATTTGTTTCAAGAAATACTATTAGAAAAGATTGCAAAAATATGTTCATTAAAGAGAGGGGGCAAATCCGAACAATGCTACAAAGTACCACTAGTCAAGTTTGCTTGACGTCCGATTTATGGACTTCCATCAATACTAATGGATTTATTTGTTTAACAACACATTTCATTGATAATACTTGGAAATTGCAAAAAAAAAAATTAATTTCAGTTTTATGGAACCTCTGCATGACGGTCTTGCATTATTTGAAGTAATTCAAACTTTTTTACTTGATTGGGAGATTGAAAAAATTTCGATACTTTAGATAATGCTCCTAATAATGTATCTGTCGAATTCATGAGAAATCATCTACATTTGAGAGGTGGCCTACTTTGCAATGGGAAATTCTTTCACATACGATGTTGTGCACATATCATAAATTTGATTGTTCAAGAGGGTTTAAAAGACATTGATAGCTCAATATCAAAGGTTCGTAAAAGTATTAAATATGTGAAAGGTTCTCAAGTAAGAAAACAAAATTTTTTGGAATGTGCTAAATAAAGTTTTATTATTGAAAAGATGGGACTAAGGCAAGATGTTTCTACTAGGTGGAATTCAACTTTTATTATGCTTGATAGTGCTATCTATTACAAGCGTGCCTTTCTGCATTTAGAATTGGGTGACTCGAACTACAAGAGTTGCCCATCAATAATTGAATGGAAAAAAATTATCAGCATATGCAATTTCTTAGCACCTTTTTATGAAATTACATGTGTATTTTCTAGCACAAGGTATCCTACAGTAAATCTCTATTTTCCAACAAGCCAATATCATATAAAGATTAAAGCATGAAAGTTCAAGTGATAATGACTACATCAGAAGGATGGCTTTAAATATGCTTTTAAATTTTGAGAAATATAGGTCTGATTTTTGTGTAATTCTTGCAGTAGCTGTTATTCTTGATCTAAGGTACAAATTTAATTTCGTTGAATGGTGTTATAAAACACTTTATGGAGGTGATTGGGTTAGAGAAGTTGCAAATATGAGGGAGAAGTTATTTTCATTGTTTAGAAATTATTCAAAATCAAGCATGGAAGGTTCATCATTACAAACTTTAATTCACTAGAACATCTCAAATTGATAATTCAAGGGCATTCACTTCAACAATTTGAAAATCACAATTTTGGGTGTATACTTACTTTATTTTGGTCAATTTTTTTGCTTATTTAGTTGACATTTTATATTATACTTTTATTTTTGTTAAGGATTTTGATTCTTTTGATGAGAAGATAGTATGCCGAGAAAATCTGAGCTTGAGCTATACTTAGATGAGCCTAGGATTGATAGAAAATGGATTTAGACATATTGCATTATTGGAGGGGCAACCAATATAGGTTTCCTGAAGTTGCTGCAATGGCTTGTGATGTTTTGTGTATACCAATTTCTACCGTTGCATCTGAAAGTGCATTTAGTAATAGCGGGAGGATTCTTGATCAATATCGAAGTGCACTAAAACATGATATTATGGAAGCATTGGTATGCACGAAGGATTGATTATATAATGATGCATGTTTGAAGTCTTTCTTTTAATAAATTTAGTAAATCTTCATTTAAATCACTTATGTATCTCTAATTTGTATAATTGAAGTCTTTCTTTGTTGTAGATTTAAATAATTTTAAACTTGATGAAGTCACAGGAGATGTTATGAAGTACTCTTCTAATCAAAGAAATAAGGATGATGGTGTTATATCAATTAACAATTAGCTTAATTAACTATTCACTTTGAGTATTTTTTTAATTTTCATGCAACAATTTAATGGATGACAAGAATAAATTACATAGCAAAAAAGCTATTGTTGCCTTTCTATGGACCATGGTTGTGAACTTGTTGGTTATTTAGTTTTTTTTTGCTAATCCTAAACATTTTTATGCTTGATAATTTGAAGAATTCTGGATTTCCATACTTTGCACACTATCTTATATATGGTTGCTGCAGTTTAACACCTTTTTCTATTGGGGTTGGGGTTTTTTGCACACTATCCTTCAACATTTTTAATTTGTTGGGTATTTTTCTGGCAAGCAAGCTGCTACTGGGTTTGTTTTGTGTTGTTTGTGGTGGGGTGTAGCTTATCATCTGCTGTATTTTCCATTTGTGGCATATCCTATATGCTGCTACTGGGTTTGTTTTGTGTTAATTTATGCAGGATGCAGATTATCACCTGCTACTTATGGTCTATTTTGTGTTGTTTGTGGCGGGGTGTAGCTTATCACCTGTTGTGTTTTCCATTTATGGCATATCCTATCTGCTGCTACTGGGTTTGTTTTGTGTTAATTTGTGCAGGATGCACATTATCACTTAATACTTGTGGTTTGTTTTGTGTTGTTGGTGCCTTATCACTATAGGCCGGTCGTATTCTGGATTGGCTGTATTCCTAGACTATTTTCTTTATCTGATTGGTTATCCCATTTTTATTGGTCAGTATTCTCCGGGTTTATTCTGGATTGTTTGATCAATCGTTATTTACATGTTATTGATATGCTATATTCTTGGACTATTTTATTTACTTGTGGTCGATTTTCCTGTTGGCTTATTTGTCCCAAGATGCTTCATTATCATATGGGTAAGGACTCCCATGATATGGTGAATATGCTGGTGATAATTATCCTATATGGGATAATCCCTTTCTCATTCTGCTCTTTGTTGTCCCCTCTAGAATATATGGCTTTGATTAGGTTTGTAGGTACTAAGGCTCATAGGACTTTCAACAAATGCCTGCTATCTTTCCACAGGTTTGTAGGCAATGATAGTGATGATTTCCCTCTCTCGGGTAGTAGCTCTTGTGATGTAACCCTTGTCAAGTTTGGATGCTCATATTTGCCCCATTTTGTGTGATTGAGCTTGAGCCTTCTCTCACATACTCTATCTAATTTTCTCTGTTTATGATGCTTTTATCCTTCACTTTGTTTGTATTACTTTAACTATACTAATTTTTATCCTTCTACATCCTTGCAATTTTTTCTGTCGGTGCCCATTGGAAGCTGCTCGGTGATGTATGTTGGCTGCCACTGGTAAGCTCTTGTGATCTTTCTTTTGATTTTTTTTTCGCTTCTCTCACTCTATATATATATATATATATATATATATATATATATATATATATATATATATATATATATATATATATATATATATATATATTCTTTTAAGGTGTTTTGCAGAATTTTGTACAGGATGGGACTTAAGAGTCTTGAAGTTCACTTTGACTCTTTGAGCTTGCTTGGAGTTGGAGACTTGGAGTTTTAGTTTTTTTTTTTTTTTAATGTTGTTGCTTAGGGTGTATTGGAGAGTTGTGGATGTAAATTTGATTACGATATGGGTTAGTGTTGTGAATGTAATTTTGATAAATTAAATATTATTTATTTTAATTATTTGTAATATTAATTATTTATATTGTCAAGACTAAAGCCTCAAGAGAGATTTAAACTTTTAATTTAAAATTTAGAACTATCTCATAAAAAAATTATAGGATATCATAAAATTGAGTAATAATATTTAATGTTAAATTTTTTCTTTATTTGGTTAAATAAATTATTTCATTCATTATTGCTTATATGGGAGTTCGCTCAAAATTTTGAACCCGCTTAATATTAGTCGAGTTGGGGTCGGTTTGGGTTTGGTTATAAATTTGAACCCGATCAATATTAGAGTTAGTGTTACTCGTGGTCGAATGAAGTTGTGTTAAAAATTTCAACTTGATTTTTAAATTCGTCGAAGTCCGGTTGAATATTTTCGGTCGAATGAAGTTCGGACTCACAACCGAACCCAAATTGACACCCCTATGAGAAACCATCATCATAAGATGATCAATCACTTAAATTGGGTTAAATCAAGTCAAACCTAAGGGTTGACCAAGTCAACATTTAGCTAAAATGAAACCTAAACTAGCCAAAATCCACCATAGGCTAAATTGATTGAAACCATAGATCAAAACTCATTCATGACCAATGTTTGAACTTTACCAAGTCATCATTTAAGCCTAACCTAGCCCAATTGACCACTTGACCCAACTTGACCTAAAAAGTCAAAATGTGTCAAAACTTGATCCAGGCCAAATTGATTGAAACCAATGGATTAAGTTCATTCCAAATCACTTGTTGAACTTGACCAAAGCCTCAATTGGCCAACTAGACCTAACCAAGCCCAATTGACCTTGAACTGAACTTGACCTAAAGGGTCAAATTGAGCCAAATCCAAATATAAATCAAATTGATTGGAAACAAAGATACCAATCCATTTCAAATGACCAACCAAATATAAACAAACCCATGACCTAACTTAAATAGGTCAAATGAGTCAAATTAGTCAACTTGACCCATTTGACCTAAATGAAATCAAATAAACCAAATTCAAATATAAATCAAATTGAACCAAACCAATGATGCCAAAATATTTCAAATGGTCATATGAACTTGACCCAACCCTTGGTTTGACCCAATTTGACCAATTGGTCAACTTGACCCATTTTGACCTAAATGGGTCAACATGAGCCAAATCATATCAAACCAACTCCAAATTCAACGAAACTTGGCCTAACCTATTTTTTAATCATACCAAATATATTCAAATTGAAATCAAGGTCAAATGATTATTTTACCCCTAGGCAACCTAAAACCAAAACCAGTTAGAATTTGGTCAATTCTTCTTCATGGACACTTGACATCCTCTTAGTGGACCAAATGGTCACTAATGGACATGGTGCATATGACCCAATGGGTTTGGGTCAGCCCAACCCAACCCAAGGCCAAAACTGACCACCCCCATGGAAATGAGCAAGTGAGAATCCCTTCTCCACTTGAATTTAACACATGGGACCTTCACTACTCCACTCCTCTTGCTAAATCGACCTATGTGCAAGTTCTAATAGCCTTAACAACCCATTGCATAAGGTCAATTTGATGTACTAGGCTTCCTAGTATCATGAGCATCCCCTACTCATCTCCCTTTGGTTTCGATAATAAATCCTTCCTTTTGATCAATCCCACTTAATCTTCCAAAAATAATCAATTTATTGATAGTCCTATCTTTAAAATCTTTGGAGACAACAATCATTTACCTTAATCGAGAGTATTCTTAAGGAATCTCATTCCTTAAGATGTAATTAACTATGGAGACTGCCTCCATATGGAACTTAACAACCCCAGTTTAAAATAAACCCTACTTTACTTTTTCATGTAAAGTAGGGGAAGAATCTCTGGTACATTTGAAGACCCATTGTCCTTAGGAGTCCTCATTAGGTGATTATGTCCATTGTATGATGGTGACTTCTGTTTCTCGAGATAGTACATCATTCCTCAATGTCGCACCCGATCACCCTATTAAGAACATCTATGGATCTACGTAGTGTCCAACTAGCATATTTTTTATTTTCATTTACTCATAGATGAAAATAAAAAAATTCACCGCACGGAGGGGTATGAATGTGATGTCAAACTGTGACAAAATCATGGACCAATGTGCTAACCATCTAGATAGTGTCAGCCGTGTCATGAGATATTGCAGTGGATTGATTCAAGAGATTAGATTCACCTTATGAGAAAGCATGCAGTGTCGTAGCTTTTGGGATGCAAAGGTGAGAGCTAGGCAATGTTTCTAAATAGGTGGGTATTTTGCTTCAGTAGGGATCAGATGAAGATTGAGGTAGTAGAGAGCATTCTCCTTTCCTTTATCATTGGTTTGGGCTAATAAAGCTCCAAGGGATTCATCCAATGCAGCAATATAAATGATAAGTGGCTTGCCCAGGATAGGGGCTGCTAGAATTGGAGGCTTCACCAAATACTATTTGATGTCTTCAAAAGCATGCTAACACTTATCATCCCACTTGAACTTAGTGTCCTTCTTGATAAGTGTTGAAAATGTCTTGCACCTCCCTAATATATTGGAGATAAAGCGCTCTAGATACGCCAACCACCCTTGGAATGATCTGAGTTGAGTTAGACTTTTAAGGGGTGTCATTTTTAAGATAGCTTTGATCTTTTCTGGGTCTATCTCTATTTTTTGGTGTCGGACAACAAACCTAAGGAACTTCCCTAAAGCTACTCTGAATGCACACTTTAGGGGGTTTATTTTGATATTGAAATATCTTATCCATTTGAAAACTACTCTCAATTCAAAGAGATGGTCTCCCTTTTTTTTACTTTTGACAACTCAACGTAGTATTCTGCTTGATGGTGAATGAGTTCATCAAAAATCTAAGTCATGGCCCGCTGGTAAGTAGCACTAGCATTTTTAAGGCCGAACGGCATGACCATATAAAAATAGATTTCAATCGAAGTTCTAAAAGCAGTATTCCTTTCATCCTCGGGGGCCATCTTAATTTGGTTGTGACCAGATGACCCATCCATGAAGGAGAATATTGCATGAGATGAGGCAATGTCCACCATTAACTCAGGAATAGGTAGTGAAAATTCATCTTTAGGACATGCCTTATTTAAGTCCCTAAAATTGACGCATATGTGAATTTGGCCATTTTTTTTATTAACTGGAATGACACTGGCTAACCAGGCAGAGTATTTTTCTTCCCTGATAAAGAAAACATTGATCAAATTCTTGACTTCAAAAATGATCTGTTGTTTGATTTCTAATCGCATGTGTTTAAGAGCTTGCTTGATAGGGCCAGCATTACGTTCTATTACTATTTTGTGGATTGCTACATCGGGAGATAATTCGAGCATCTCTTCATAGCTCCATGCACAATAGTCCTTAAACTCAGTCAATAGCCTAACTAAGTCATTGGTTTCTTCTTCATTCAACAGAGAACTGATGTATGTGGGGCGTGGATCTTCTTTTGTCCAGATGTTGATTTCTTTGAGCTTGTCGATAGTTGAATTGATTTCTTCTTCAAATTTTGGAGGTGCATATTTAATTTGAAGGTCATCAAGAACATCTAAAGTTTCTAAACACACCTCCTCATAAGAGTTAGTGTGGTTTGAAAAGATCCTATTAGACTTCAGATGATTGGTGACAACTAAGCAGTAATCATCATCGTCAATTAGGCCCACTGTACCGAATCCTAGTCCTAGTCTTGATTGTGCATCTTTGTCTTTGTTGTCCCATAGCTTCTCAAAAAACTCTGATCGATGTCTGGACCATGTGTAAGGAATCAAACCTTTCTTTGCAAGATTATGAACATAAAGTGAGTATCAATTAAAAGCTAATTCCATTAAATCTTTATATGAATCTTTCTCAAGTTCTACATCTGCTTCTTGACTTGAGGATGGTGATCCTAATAGGAATCTCTTTGGCTTGATATCTATGGAAGATCTAGGGGCATCCTTAACTATCAAACCCTCAACCTTTTTAGAAGAAAGTGGGGTTAGAGCTAAGGTTCCCAACTACTGCCTAATGATTTTACATAATCATGATTTGAATACATTTATGCTTTGCTTGGAGTCCTGGTCTTCGTCACTATCTAGCTCAATTGTCACCTCCAATGAGACCCACTGGGAGGGGTTGGTTGGTGTGCTATTCGTATGAGACTCATCCTCCGATCTAGATTATAAGTCTATGTGAATAGCAGGAGTACTCCTATGAACTGGAACATGGCCCCTATTGGCTAGCCACCAACTAGGGGGTCTTTCATCTCTGGAATTGCCTCTTTATCTACCTCTACCTCTATCTAGTGGAGGTCAAGTCATCCTACCCATATGTTCGTATGGTGGAATGAACTATGGGTGGAATGTAACATGCCGCTCTACCTCTTCGTCGGAGTCCCTTTCTCGCTCACTTGTACTTTCTTTTTCTTTTCTTTTCTTTTTCTTTTTATTTTTCTTTTTCTTATTTTTCTTTTTCTTTTGTATTCAAATTTTGGCCAAGTTTGCGAGAATAGATGTTTTGATTTTGAGGAAGATAGTAGGTCACATCCTCATATATCTCAACCTCTCTAATTAAGAATGGCTTTTCATCTCCTTTGACACAATATTCAATTTCATCTCTTCAAAATTTGATGCACTGATGAAGATAGGATGGAACCATCTTGTTCTGGTGTATTCAAGGCCTACCGAGCAAAATAATGAATTGAATCAGTTATATAGAACTTGGCTTCAGTCTTCCAGTCGCCAATTTCCAAAGGTAACACTATGGAGCCTAAAGCCTTCTCACCCTATTCATTGAATCCTCTCAACATCATCCAATCTCCTCGGAGTTCAGAGATGTCAATCCTTAAATAGGCAAGGGTTTTCAGGCTCATAATATTCACTGATGCATCTGGATCAACCAACACCCAAGAAAGTTTGAATCTGCCCATATCCACTGTGATGTAGAGGGGATAGTTGTGCGTCATATCCCTAAGAAGAAGGTCTTTATCGATGAATGTGACTCACTGGGATTCTCTTGAATAATGTGTCTCCTCTTCAATAGCGGTCAGCTGAGCTAAGCATATTTCTAGATCAAGAAGGGCCTTGATTAATGATTCCCTCATCTCTTTGGATAAGATAAGGACATCATATATACTTAACTTAGTTGACAACTTTCTTAGGTGAGCGAGGACATTATAATCAACTTTGGGCTGATCCTCCATAAGTATATCCATGGGTGGAGCATCCTGTGGAGGGACTGTTTGCTCGTTGATGCCAATGACTTGCTTTCCCTTGTCTTGAGGTGTTGCCCTAGGAGGTAGAACCTTTCCATTATGGAGGTTAACTTTGGTGATCTATTATGGTGGGTTAGTGGAAGATTCTACCTGCTCATCGGACATACTTACATCATCTCCTATAGGAGCCTTGGAATCAGATTATTTCAAGTCTATCTCAAGAGGACAACCCGTATTATTCAGAAAAAAAAAGTCCATCTCTGAATCAGAAAGAGCATGATCAGAGTTGTTATAATTATTAAGACTTGAAGAGTTGTATAAAGGAGTGGAATCAGATAACCCATCAGAAGTGGCACATATGTAATTCAAACTATCTTTCTTCCTTGATTTCTCAGAATTAAAGGGAGGTACATGATAGAAATCAAGTAAAGTAAGTGGGGTGAGGGATTTGATGCCATCATCTGCTAATACAAGATGTATACTAGAAGAAGAACTAGCTAAAGTAGGAATGTTGACTGAAGTAATAGCTATAATGGTGGAATGGAGGCTGGACTCGGTCGGTGGTTGCGCTACTTGGTTATCTCTGGAAAGTATGGGCTGCTGCAGCTACTTAGCTTCTACTTTCCCAAAGTTGTCTTTGACAACTTGTGAACCTTCCTTGATGTTGGAGGTTCGAGCTACCTCAAACACCTATAAGTAAAGTTTTTTTATTTTAGAAATAATCTTTTTAGAGGTTCGGGATAAAGAGATATCACAACCTTCTTTTATTTTAAGAGGATCACATGTATCCCTAAGGATTAGCCTAACATAACTAGATGGTTATTCTACTAGATATTCCTTAGGGATAACTATAGTGCCCGACTTGTAGTTATGCTCAAGCCAGTCCTTAAATATAAAGCAATCCTCTAAAACATGGTCTAGCATGTGGTGGTAGGGGAAAAAGTTAGGATCATTACTCCTGCCCACTTCCTCAAACTTCCTAGGCTCGGGTACCTGAAAATCAAGTTTTCATGACTACCTCATTTAATTTATCCAAAAGAGTAGGTGTGTGATAGTTACCTGGGGCGGGTATGTATACCGTTGCTGAGAGTATGGTTGAGGAGGAGGTGGCGAAGGCCATGGAGGTAGCTGTGGTGGCTAAGGCAGTGGTAAAGAAGGTGGATGAGAAGGCTATTGAGTTTGAGGACTCTCACACTGCTCTCTGGCTGGTTGCTTCTCCTTTATCCAATGCTTCTACTACTCCTGGCTTCTTTTCATAGGCTTTCTACAACTTTGGCTTTAATGATTGATCTTGAAAAGACAATTGTTTGACCTCCCCTTGTAGACTAGCCACCTTGTTGATTAATTTCTCAAATGTCTTAATGGTGAAACCTTTAAGCATGAAGGTGACTGGGCCATGAATATTTTTTAATAGAATTTCAATAGCATGCTCTTCAGACAATTGTGGTTTGCATTTCATGCTTAAATTATGCCATCTAAGAATGTAATCAACAAGGGACTCATCGGGGTGTTGTTGAGCTACAATGAGATCACTTGTAGATACCCTTTGTTATGCTCCAACAAACCTCTTAACAAAGAGTTGCTTCAAATCAGCAAAAGTCTTCACTGAATCGTTGGGAAGTTCAGCGTACCAATCAATAGCTATGCTTGCTAGACTGCTGAGAATGAGATAGAACAATAATGCATCGCTGTCACCAACGTTGCAACAACTGGCCCTAAAGTGTGTTATATGTTGGTGAGAGTTTCCATTGCCATCAAAACTTTTGAAAGAAGGAGGCACAAAACTCTTAGGATATTGAATAACATCAAATTTCTCTGGGTAGGGTCTACCCTTTGGAACTGATGAACCACCTTGGGCTTGCGCCAGTGCTTCCTTCACTTGTTGCTCCATCATGAGTTTGATGTTCTTTTCTTGTATGGAGGTACTGTCCACTACCTTCCTATACAAGCTAGTATTGCCCTGCTCTACTAGAGGAAAACTCATGGGTTGATCTAGGATATGCAATAACTCAGGCTAACCAGTCTCCACAATGGTAGGCTATAATGCTGGAGCTTGATTCTGAAGTGCTAGAACTGCTGCTAACAGATCTTCAACTATCCTTCCCATCCTATCAATCTACTCATCTTTTTATTTGATTTGTTGAAGGATATGTTGGGTCGAATAGGCTGCATCGTCCTGTTCGACCGCAACACCTTCAAAAGTATGATGATCTCGAAAGAGGAAACCTCTAGTATCAACCATCTGTACCTCTGTCGAGTCTCCAATAAATCATACTCGTCAGGGTCAAAGCTAACCTTCTCTTCTTTGAGGATAGACCAATCATACCCTAGGATTTCTTTCTTTTTAGTAAAATATTATGCCAAGATATCATCCAAGGAGCGGTCTAACTATGCTGACACAATACTCGTAACTTACCTATGGAGGGATTATGCTCATTAACAAAGGTACACCAGACCTCCCTTGCTACTAGAGTGCTAACCCTGTCAGGGCTACGCTCACTGGAAGACACATGCTCATGACTGTCAACTGCTATGGGTGGAGTGCTACCTCTAGGGGGATCAACCGCCATGGGGACCATAGAAATGTCCCCTTCCCCTTCTATCACTGATATATCCATAATCGATTGAGGTGATGGTGGTGGTGGTATGACTACGACGCTACGGAGTTGCCACTCCTTCTTCACCACAACTTAAGTAGGAGGTCGAGCAAGAAAACTCACCCTCACCTCAGTCGATGGAGTATATGAAGTGGGATCCCATGGTTGTAGTCGTATCACCAATGGAGCTTTCTTCTCCCCCGATGCTACTCGTGGTTTTGGTGGAACTTAGAAGATGGAACCCAACTATATAACTAACATAGAGCTGTGGGGAGACAACACTGACTTTCTCTGTATGGGGGCTCTCCTCCTATGATAGGTGGTACCAGTCAACACAATACTATCAATGTCACCGATGCGGGTAGCACATCGATCAAGAAATCTACGAGGGTGGAGGTTGGTGACTGTCTGGCATATCTTTGCATTTCTCTGCTAGTGATGTGAACTAATACCCGAGCCTCTCTGGCCTTCTCCTGACGGATCTGCTCGCTTACACTACAAGAAATAACTAATCATAAATCAAACTAGGCACTAGACTCTGATTGTCCATAAGCCCTGCTAACTTGGCACAAAACTATCATGAGGCCAGCATATGACCTTCTCCTATCTCTGGCAGGTGTCTCATAATGAATCGGAGGTTGAGGTGATACTGCAATCCTTCTAACATCTTCCTCTTCTCGTAACTGAAAGGGATTAAACTTATTCGAGTAAGCAGAAACCTCCAGGTGACCTCCTCTACAATGTGAGATACCTCTATCTCCCTGTAATGACATGGTGTCACTTGATCTTACAGCCCATTGAGGCACTAGGTTCTTTAGGTGGAGCAAGACGAGATAGACCCTACCTGGGAGAGACTACCGACCCGATAGCCTTCCCTGAGGAGGCCAATGAGTGGATACTAGCCTGCACTAGGGTAGTAATGGGAACAACTAACTATGTATGCACTGGAACTGTAGCTGATGCGAGAACCTCTACCGCCTTCCTCTTCAATGAGGAAAACTCAGAATCTGAGGGCATCTCAATATGACTGCTTATCACCACCACATCCCTACTGTGGTGAGAGGTTTCCCTCACAAGTAATCCTAGCTCCCTCAAATCCTTGGCCAAAATATAGTAAATGAGCAAAATCAGTTTGGGGGAGGCTGGCCCGATCCAAGGCCAAATCCATCCCGAAGGGGATGGTGAACACATACTTCTGTGAATTCATCTGTACTGTACTGCACTAAGAAAAGCTGACTATTCTAAGTTGAAACCAAACTAGAACTCTGCAATTATTGAAAATAAGCCCAAATCAGATTTTCTGCCTTGGTATTTTGTTGACTTTTTAAATTTGATTTAGAATTTAAACCTGCACTCAATAATTTGATTATGTTAAGTGGGGCTCATTGAATTTTGGAGAGATTTTGAGTTCATTTGAGTTTAGAATCCACATTCAACAAATTTGTGTATGTTGAATGGGTTCAAATATTTTGGAGAAACTTTTGATGCTTCCATTAGTTTATATTTGAATTTGATTTTATGTTTGGGGACCCTTTATTTAACAAATTTGAGTATGTTAAATAGAGGGACAATTGATTTTGTTTTAGATTTGATTTTGGGATTTCTCATTTAGCAAATTTTGGTATGCTAAATGAGATGTTTGAAAACAATTTTCTTTTTGCTTGTTTGCCCATGATGTATATCATGTGTGAATTTCCAAATGAAATCTTTACTTAGCAAATTTGTGTATGCTAAATAAAGCCCAAATGTGTTTGATTTTTATTTTTATTTTTTAAAAAATGGGATCTTTACTTAGCAAATTTGTGTATTCTAAATAAATCCCAAATGTGTTTTATTTTTGTTTTGATATGTGTTATTTTTGAAAGGGGGATATCTGTTTAACAAATATGGGGTGTTAAATAGAATCCAATTTATTTTAAATTTTCTTTCTGAAAAATGAAACTCTCATTTAACAATTTGCGTATGCAAAATAGAATTCCAATGTATTTTAATTTTCATGATTTTTGCAAAGGAGATTTCCATTTAATAAATTTGGGTATGTAAAATGAAAGTCAATCATATTTTATTTTTCAAAGATGAAATTTTTATGTGTGATTATTGCTTTTTTGAAGAAGGAAATTTCAACTTAACACATGTGGAATGTGTTGAGTGAAGTTTCAAATGGGTGATTTTATTTGAAAATAAAACCTCCATTCAACAAATTTGGACATATTGAATTAAGCTTATTTTCAAATTTGTGTTTTTTTTTTTTTTTGAAAAAAGAAAGAAAGAAACTCTAACTCTAATATATATGGAATATATTGGGTGGAGTTTCAATTTTATGATATGATTTTATTTAGAAATGAGATATTCATTCAATAAATTTGGGTATATTGAATGAGGATTCTCATTTTCAAATATGTGCTTTTGAAAAAGGAGAAACTCCAACTTCAACATATGTGAGATATATTGAGTGGAGTTTCAATTTTATGAAATGATTTTATTTAAAAATGAAACCTTCATTCAATAAATTTGGGTATGTTGAATGAAGTTGTTCATTTTCAAATATGTCCTTTTTGAAAGATGATTGTGATTTTGGTTTTTTTTTTTAAAAGAATCTACATGTAATAATCCTGAGGATTGTTAGATGGGGTTGAGTTATATATTTTGTGAAAAATTTTGTGCAAGTATTTTATTATGTGAACTTTGAGAAAGTGCTTTTGAAAAGTAATATTTTTATAAAGGATTTATTTTTCTCATTAATGGAATGAACCTTACTTTACCATAGAGATGGTAAGGAGGTTCAAAAGGGTCTTTAGTCATCTCTCTTGGTTAAATTTTCTTTTTATCTATTGGGGGACCCAACAGGGATTTTAAGACCTACATGGAGTGAGATCCTAAAGCCTAAAGGATGTTGGCTAGCTTAGCTTAAGAATGAAATGAGCTAAGTGCCAATGGAAAAGAAGGATGGTCTTAGACTCATATGAAATACAAATTCACTATCGATACTTGGACAGAATGATCATTTATCGAAGATGGAGAGAAGATCCTTCCCCAACGGAGTCGCCAAAAAAATCTATGGTATTTATTTTTCAATTTAGGGGACACCAAGTAGATCTCAGGGGGGTACTTATTGAGGTGATCGGGTACGATATTGAGGAATGATGTACTATCTCGAGAGATAGAAGTCACCATCCTACAATGGACCTAATCATCTAATAAGGACTCCTAAGGCCAATGGGTCTTTGAATGTACATGAGATATTTGCCCTAATTTACATGAAAAGTAAAGTAGGGTTTATTTTAAGCTTGGTTTATTAAGTTCCCTATGGAGGCAAGCCCCCATAATTATTACATCCTAAATAATGAGGTTCCTTAGGAATACTCTCGATTAAGGTAAATGATTATTGTCTCCAAAGATTTTCAAAGATAGGACTATCAATCAATTGGTACTTTTTAGAAAATCAAGTGGGATTGATCAAAAGAAGAGAGTTATTATCGAAACCAAAGGGAGATGAGTAGAGGATGCTCATGATACTAGGAAACCTAGTGAGCATCCCAAACTATCCTATGATTGGGCTTTATATTTTTGAAATTTATGAGAATTATATGTTTGAGTTGAATTTTTATTAGAAATCTAGGGCTTACAATTCCATAATACAAGATTGTAGAAATGCCTAAGAGGTGAGGATTTATGCTTATAGCTCCATAGGGAAACAACAACCTCAGATCTTAAATCTAGGGAGCTTCGGCATAAGCCAAAGCGTGACCTAAATCTAAGCAATAAAATAGGCATATTGTTTATCTCTACAAGAGAGGATAAATCACCCAACTGTTGGACTTACAACCTCCTGGAGTGGCCGTCAACTAACTCTTATGATTTTAAATACATGTAGGCAAGTCATATGCTTTGCAAGATGGCTAGGTTGTTGTTTATTTAGAAAGGAGACTAAGCCCTTAAACTCACTCCTTAAGATACTAGATCATGAAGGGCATTAATAATGATCTAAATCTAATGCAAATATTGTCAAGTTTTATTTTAAATTTTGGATATTTTTATTTGACACAAGCTATGGGATTTTATATTCTTAATGCATGAGAAAATCAATTATGGGCCAAAATCAGAAAGAATGAGGTGTATTTCCACCATGACTCTCAAAGGTCAAGCCATTTTCTCTGGCAAATGTGGAAGCCCTCCATTAGCAAGAGTGAGATAATATGATTTATGCATGATATGAGACATACAACATCCAGCTAATGGGGTTGCTAAATCTTTTATTTTCTTGATTTATGTCCTAAGCTTTAGGTGAGGTTATGAATTAGTTATTTTAATTTTGAATTGATTAATTTGATTGAAAATTTATTTTTCCCTAAGAGCCTAATCGCATCCAGTCCATTTAATAGTCATCAAACAATTAAGAAACTAGAAAAATCATGACATCCTAATTACGCAATCATAAACATAATACTAATCAATTTATAAAATTAGCACAAAATAATAAGAGGTTGGTGTGGTCGGGTTCCACCGCACAACCCGAAAAAGGAAAATGGGTAGCCGAGCTCTACCCTTATAGAATTGGATTACAAATGAATAATTATAATTAAAATGAATTCATGCTATGGGGGGGTCTTTAATTCTTCAGGCTTTCTTTCCTCCATTTTCTTCTTTAATTTGGTTCACTCCAAAGAATAACATGGTACAAAAAAGGACCTGACCTCTTTGACCAATGTTCATCCTAATCCCCCATAACATTCATTCCAAATCCTAATTACAAAATTTACACTAAAATGGAAAAGGTAAATCTAACTAAACCTGTAAAACAAAGGTTAGCTAAATATACCACACAACTCAAGCAATTATATTAATAATTTGGACTTAGTACCTTGCACATGGGTAACCAAGTCCACCTATCCTAATTCAGACTATGCTTAGAGGCTAAGCAACCTGCATAGCAAAAGCATTTATATTCTTTTTATTTTTATTACAGTAGTCCCTTAAGCACAATCCCTTGCAGAAGACATGATTAGGCTAAGATCGTCCTATCATCTAGTCTACGCATATACACCCTAACATTCAGTCCAAAATATTACACCATAAAATAAAATCATACATCAAACCATACATCGCACTAACATAGAGTTAGAAGTGATGACTTAGCATAATGTGTGTGTGTCATTTAAGGCTTGTGTGGTATGTCTTAACTAGGCTTTAAAGTTGAAATTTTTCAACTATGAAAGAATCAATTTAGATGGTGGTTTCATTTTAAGTGATTTAGTTGATTTGTCAATTTTAGTTGGTGATTTGATTTAGTTTGAATGAACCTATACTTAGTGACTAAGTGTTATAAAGAGAAGAAAGAGAGGGGGAGTATCTCTTTTATCCCTACCTTAAGTGATTTCTAAGGTAAATTGATTAATGAATTTTATTTAGTGAATGATTTATTATGTGTTTTAATTAACCCTAAGGTTATATTTGCTCTAAATAGCCTTATTCAATAAGAAAGGCATCTTAGGATTAGTTAGGGTGGATTACTATCAAATAACACACACCCATTCATTTCTTTCCACCATGTATATCATGCATATGAATAATCCTAAGCATACAAATACATGCAATATAAATCTTAGCACACTTTGATGATGAATGCGAAGAGATGCAATTTGAAAATTTGGATATTCCATTTGTTAATTGGATCATTAATGCATATCTTTGTTATGTAGAAAAGAGGGATTTTTCATCCATAAGATAAATGCACATCCGCATATATAAAAGTTATAAGTGAGTACAACACCATTATTTTCTACACTAGGGGCGTAAGGTACAAGACCTACATAGGGCTACTTAAAGCCTCGCAGCCCCGGGATGTCTAGGCAGATATACCACTTTTCTTGGATACATGTAGATGTACAAAAAGAATCAAATGGATAAGGAATCATGCAAGAGATTATGTTTGATTTGGTTGTATGATTTACATGTGTAATATGAAGATCCTTCCTAAGTCTTAATATAGAGATGCATAGAAATAGATTTAGGCATGTGTTGTGTCCTTTTTAAATGAAGTATACACTTGCAAATCCTATGTGAATCCATGTTAAGTGAAGGAAAGAGAACTTCATAATACACATCTTATGATATCATCAAGCTTATAAATATTTATAACTAGTATCACTTCATTTATAATCTTTGATTTATAGGTTTAAAACAAAATTGGTGTAATAGTGATAATAGCCACTCATAATCTTAATTTTAGCCAACACATGCAATTTGACATAAAAGGAAATATTTTATTTAATTAATTTTTAAAAGAAATGAATGCATGATTTTATATAGAAAATAATATTTAGCATGATTGAAAAAAATAAAGGAATGTAAGCACATGACTTCATTCATCCTAATTAATTCCTAAGGACAATCATATAAAATAAGATCATTTAAGATGAATCAAAATTCATTAAGGTGATTTTTATCTTTGAATTTGATTTGACTTAGAAAATATGAGAAGGGTTTGATAGTCCTAACCCATTCCCCTCATGTGTGAATTGGTGTGGTTTAATTTAGAACAATTAGGTTGATTTTATGTTTTGATTAGGTTAAAGTATGACTTAAACCCATTAATTACCCCTTACCTATATTACTTTAACATAATTATCCAAGTAATTATGAGCCAACATATGATATGCAACCACATGGAAATTAAATCAACAATGCATCTAAGGAATGAGGGGCCTAATTAAATTGGCTCACAATTATTGGTTAATTAAGCTAAAGGGTTTGATTAAGTACTTTTATAACCCTCCTACACATGTAGTTTGATTATAACTTTTTTTAAAATTCTCTTAGGTAATTGAACACCTAAGAACCTACCCAAGAATTGAATGATTGAGTTCTATAATGATTTGGTTTTGAGTTTGATTAATTAAACTATTTAATAAAGTGATTAAGCCATTAATTAGTTGCAAATTGATTAAGTGTTATCCAAATGAAATAAACTTAGGGGAAAAGGTTGGAAAAGAGGTCCTAATCTCATTCCCTATGTCCATTCACTATTTCATAATGATTAGCCAACTTAATTAATGGATTCATTACTATTTAACATGCTAATTAATCATTTAATAATTTAAGAGAGATTAATAATGAAATAAGTAATTCCCCTAATTAATCAAGCATTAAATCCTAAGAAAATCATAGGAGGTAGAGGTCATTCCACTAATCAATCTCAAAAAGGTTAGAATTAATTGCTGAAAAAATTAGAGAATAATTAGCTTAATTATATTTCCAATAATATCTAAATTAAGTCAAAATCTCTACTCAAAATTAATTGAATTTAATTTTCTATTATTCTCCTCTGAATTACCTCTAAAATAAGTATTTATTTGTATTTTTTTAGATTTTTTACAATTAGTTATGAATTTTGAAAGTTTCACCATTAAAATCAGATTAATTAAGCCTAATTGAACTCCTAATCCCGTTGGGCCACGTGGCAGCTGACATGATGCGCTTTCCACGTGGCATGACGGGATTGGTTATTTAAGTTATCATATTCGTTGGCTGAGTCAGCTGGCGGCGGATGCAATTTCTCGTGGACTATCCAATCTAAGATTGGATGGTAATGATTTAATCGGCAGCTAAGGAAGAAATTAGAGAGATCTAAAGTGCAATTTTATCAGGACAGTCCAATCCGATCACACGGAATGGACGGTCCATGATCTGTCTCCTCTTGAGTGATGAGAAACGGATGTTGTTCGTCAATCGTCGCTCGATCTAAGCTCACCCGAGCTCGAATGGAGCTCAAATTCATCCCACACCTTTAGGGAAGCACAAGCAACACATCTTATGGTGGAGATCATGTGACATAATGACTACTTTCACAAAGGACCAAGAAAATTTTACTCTAAGGTCGGTTCAATGGCATACCTCACCAGAGCTTGTGACCAGTAGTTCCAACGATTGAGGAAGCTTTGTTTGGATGAAATGAAGCCCTGTTGAGCTGTACAAGCTTTGATTCGATGTAGTTAGCTTGGAAGACCAATCCACGACACATAGGTGATCAGCTTTGATAGAACTCCTAGCTCTAGACTTGAGGAAGCTTGGGATTCGATTCATTTTAACTCGCCTTGGTCCAAGGATGGTCTGTGCAAGGTTAATTGCACTTTGGTTGAGTATTGAGTGAGTTGAGTTTAAGATTGATCTCCCTTATTCTAGTTTTGAGTAAAATGGAGAAATGGGAAGCAAGGAAGCTTGGGAATGGCGAGGAAAAGCTTGGGGAGGCTTTGATTCAACCTCTAAAGCTCTGAGGAATGAATCTCTCCTTGTTTGAGTGAGAATGAGAGGGAGGGGGTGTATATCTCCCCCCTCCTTGGATCGGATGGTGGATGGCTGATTTGCCAATTTTGCTCAATGGCTTGGATTAGATGATCAGTTAGAGTTGTAAAACATCCCACATGGGTCATTTTGGGTGGAATGAGGGAGAGTGGCTGCCCATGTGATTATTGAGTGAATTTGGTGAACCAAGTGTCCAAAGGTGATTGGGGAGGTCAATTTTGCCTCCCCTTGGGTCATGGCTGACCCAAGCTCATTGGGTCATGTTCACTACCCTCCTTGGTGCCCATGTGGACCAATAAATGGGTGTCAAGTGGCCTTGGGAAAGGAATGGCCAATTTCCAAGTGAATTTGGTCATGGGATACCATTTGACCCAAGGATAAAGCGGTCATTTGGCTATGAGTTTGATTTGGGAAAATTTGAAATGATTTAAAAATGGGTTGGGCATAATTTTAAGTGATTTAGAGTTCATTTGATTTGATTTGGCTCGATTTGACCCATTTGGGTCAAGTTGGGTCAAATTGGGTTAGGTTGATCAATTGGTTAAATTGGGTCAAACCATGGGTTATGTCAAGTTCAAAGGATCATTTGAAGCCTATGGGTATCATTGGTTTGGTTTAATTTGGTTTAGATTTTATTTTTGTTCATTTAGGTTGACCAATTCGACCCATTTGACCCAATTGGGTTAGGTCATGGGTTAGTTTAGGCTTGGTTGATCATTTGAAATGTATTTCAAGCTTTCGTTTCAATTAATTATGATTTGGTTTGATGGCAAGTTGCTTTGACCTTTTGGGTCAAGTTGGGTTCATGGTCAATTGGGCTAGGTTGGGTTTAATTGGTCAATTTAAGCTTTGGTCAAGTTCAACAATCAATTTAGAATGAATTTGACCCATTGGTTGCAATCAATTTGGCTTAGATCAAGATTTGACCCATTTTAGCTTTTTAGGTCAATTTGGGTCAACTTGGGCTAGGAGGGCCAATTGGGTTTGGTCTAGCTCAAGTGAGGGTTTGGTCATGCTTAATAATTGAATATGGATTGGTTTAGATCAACGATTTCAATCAATTTGGATCAGAGTGAATTTTTGCTTGTTTAGGTCTCATTTGGGCTAAGTGTTGACTTGATCAAAAGCTATGTTTGGCTTGGTTTGACCCAATTTGAGTGATTGATCATTCTAGGATGATTGTTGATCACAATGTGAGGCTTGGGTGGCCTTGGTTCAACCCAATTCAGGTTGGATTAGAACTTGGTTCAAAAAGGGATCTTTATGCTACTTTGAGTCATGTGGACCTAAAAGGGTGAATTAGCTTAATCAATGCTTAATTCAAGTTTGGTTGAACTCACATATGAACTTATGATGGAAATATAAATCTAAATCCAAGTGATTTGGAGTCAAATGGGTTTTGGTTCATTTGACAATTTCAAGTCAAAAGAATGAACATGGGTTTGACTTGGGTTAGTTTGATTTTGGCTTGGTGATTATAGTTTATTTTTATATTTGGGCATGTGATTGAAGGAGTGATTGCTTGAAGATAAAATCCAAAGGTTTAGATTGATTTGAGAATGATTTAGCTAAATCCAAGAAATCAGCTTATGGATATAAATTGGGTTTGGATTTGAGTTTTGAATTTATATTGATTTAATTTCGGTCATTAGAATTTATATTTCATTTATATTTATGAAGATAAATGAGAATATAAATGATCCATGAGAGAATCATGTGAATTATGAGTGATTTGATTGTGAATTTGGCTAAGGTATGTCAAAAAGTTTGAAAAAGGGTGATTTGGTTTGATTTATTTTCATTTGATTTGGATGATTTGGATGCCAATTTCATTTATAGTTGTGAATACAAATGATGGAATAAGTTATTTATAAAGAAATCACTTGGCTTTGGGTTGATTTGAAGGGTTTGGCTAAGCTTATGGATGTGATTCATAAGGCTTAGGAAGGTTTTGGATTTGGAATTGATCATGGGTTTCATTCAACTGGAATTGGAGTTAGATTTGGAATTGATTTTGGATTTGAATCATTTGGGATTGAAATTGAATTTGGATTTAATTTTGGATTTCAGAAACTCAATTGAGTTGGGATTGATTTGAGATTTAAGAAAATCAATTGAGTGGGAATTAATTTGAGATTGATTTGGATTGGTTTGAAGGAGTGTACATGGGCTGGATTTGAGCTATAGGGTAAGTGGTTGCCTTAAATCCCTAATGCCTAGTCTAATCCTATAATAAATCCTTCTAAGTCTCTAGGGTTAGATTAAGTGTTCACCTAATCACTAGAAGTGTCTCAAGACTAAGGAACTCTTAGTGTCTAGAAGAGTCTTATGTCTAAGATGGAGCAGTTGAGAATGCACTCCAAAAGTAAGGTCAACAGTCTCCATATATCTCAACCTCTCTAAATGAAAATGGTTTCAAGTCTCCATTGGCACAATACTCGATTCAACCTCTTTGAAATTTGATGCACTGATGTAAAGAGGATGGCACTATCTTATTTTCATGTATCCAAGGCCTACCGAGCAAAGTAGGAAGGATGTATCTGAATCAATTATGTAGAACTTGGCTTTTTTCTTACAGTCATCTATCTCCAATAGCAACACTATGGAGCCTAAAGCCCTCTCACCTTGCTCATTGAATCCTCTCAATATCATCCAATCTCCTCAGAGTTTGGAGATGTCAATCCTCAGGTAGGAAAAGATCTTTAGACTCATAATGTTCACTGATGCACCTGAATCAACTAACACCCTAGAGAGTCTGAATCTTCCCATGTTCATTGTGATGTAGAGGGGACGGTTATGCTCGATTATCCCCAAAAGAAGGTCTTCATCGGTGAATGTGACTCTATGGACTTCTCTTGAATAACATATATCCTCTCCAATAGTAGTTAGCTGAGCTAAGCATATTTCTGGATCGAGAAGGGCTTTGATCAATGACTCTCTCATCTCTTTGGATAAGATAAATGCATCATATATGCTTAGTTTAGCTGACAACTTTCTTAGGTGAGCGAGGACAGTGTAGTCAACTCTGGGCTGGTCCTCCATAAACATATCTGTAGGTAGAGCATCCTATGGAGGGGCTACTTGATCGCTAGAACCAATGACTTGCTTACCCTTATCCTAAGGTGCTACCCTAGGAGGTAGAACTTTTCCACTATGAAGGTTGACTTTAGTGAATTCATGAGATGGTTTAGTGGAAAGTTCTACCTGCTCATCAGGTTCACCTACAGCTTCTCCTATAGGTTCATCGGAGTCGAATCACTCCAAATCAATCTCAATGGGCGAACCCGAATGATTTAAGAATGGAAAGTTCATCTTTAAATTAGAAGAGGAAGAGTGATCGAAACTAGAGTTATTATAAATTAGACTTGGAGAGCTATCTAAAGGAATAAAATCATGTAAATCATCAGAAGTGACTCAAATGTAAGTGAAATCAGCTTTCTTCATTGATTTCTTAGATTTGGATGAAAGTACAAGGTAGAAATCAAGTAAAGTAAGCGGGGTCAGGGATTAGGCACCTCCCTCCACTGATACAATACGGCTGCTAGAAGAAGAGCTGGCTAGATGAACTATAGCTGCAACTGTGGAAGAAGTGCTGGAATCGGTTGGTGGTTGCGCTACTATACTATCCTGGGAAAGTGGAGGTTGTTGCTGCTGCTGCTGGGCTCCTACCTCCCTCATGTTATCCTTAGCAACTTGCAAACCTTCCTTAGAGTTGGAGGTTTGAGCTACTTCAGGCACCTGCAAGGTAATTTATGATCATAAAAATAATTTTCTTGGAGGTTTGGGATAGGGTGATATCCCAACCTTCCTTCGGCTTAAGAGGATCTCATGTATCCCAAGGATTACCCTAACAGAACTTGAAGGTTGTTCTAATAAGTATTCCTTGGGGATGACAATGGCACCTGACTTGAAGATATGCTCAAGCCAGTCCTTAAAGGTAATGCAATCTTCTAAGATATGGCCTAACATGAGGTGGAAGGGGTAATAGTTTGGATCATGACTTTTGCCCACTTACTCTAGCCTCTTAGGCTCTAGTAACTAGAAATCAGGCTTCTTTAAGAGATTCTTAAAGATCTTCCTGACTACCTTCCTCCTGAATGAATAAGATTTATTCAATCTATCGATAAGAGTAGGAAAGTAATAGCTACCTAGCGATGGGTAAAAATATTGCTGCTGATGATGCTGATGAGGAGGCAGCGGTGGCACCTGCTACGACAACTGAGGTGGCTGGTATGACAGTCGAGGTGGTGGAAGAGGAGGTGGTAGAGGATACTGTTGAGCTCAAGACCTATCTGACTGAACCCTGATTGGCTGCTTCCCCTTGTCAACTATTTTGACTACCCTTGGTTTCTTCTCAAATGCCTTCTGAGGTCTGGGCTTGGCTGACTGATCCTAGAAAGGAAAATGTTTGGCCTCTTCTTGTAAACTAGCCACCTTGTTGATTAATTTCTCAAAGGTTTTGATTGTAAAACCCATGAGCATGAAAGTGACCAGGCAATAGATGTTCTTCAGAAAAATCTCTATGGTGTGCTGCTCAGACAGTTGTGGTTCGCATTTCATACTCAAGATTTGTCACATGAGAATGTAATCAACGAGGGACTCGTTGGGGACTTGCATCGCTACAACAAGATCGCCTAGAGTAACCCTTTGATGATCTCCAGTAAACCTCTTGATGAAGAGGTGCTCCAACTTAGAAAATGTCTTTACCGAACCATTGGATAATTTGACATCCAAGTCAAACACAACACCCGCTAGACTGCTAACAAATAATCTGAAAAGAAGGGCTTCACTACCTCTAGCGTTGCAGTTGCCTGTCCTGAAATATGCAATATGTTGGCGAGGGTTCCCACTACCATAAAAAATCTTGAAGGAATGAGGTACAAAGCCCTTAGGATACTGGACAACATCAAATTCCTCTGGGTATGGTCTACCCTTTGGAACAGATGAGCCATCTCAAGCTTGCGCCAACACATTCCTCACCTATTACTCCACCAACTTCTTGATATCCTTCTCATGCATGGAGCTGTTATCCACCACCTTCCTATGCAAGCTACCACTATCTTCCTCTGTAGGAATGCACCTAGGATGATGAGGTGTCAACTCTCATCATTACTAGGGGAGAAGGTCAAAATTGGGGTTGAATTTTGCAATGTCAAAACCACTGCCATCAATTCCTCAATATTCTTCCCCATTTTGTCGATATGATCATCTTTCTACCTAAGTTGGTGGAGGAGGTGTTGAGTTGAATGAATGGCGTTGTCCTCTTCAACTACAATACCTTCTTAAATCTGCTGGTCTCTATGGAGGGAGCTCCTAGTATCGACCATGTAGACCTCGAATGAATCCTCAAGAAGGTCATCCTCATCAAGATTAAATGCTACCCTCTCATCCTCCGAATCTGTGTGATCACTGCCTAAGAGTTCTCTCTTCTCGGCAAAGTAGGCTGCTACAATCTCATCCAAGGAACGATCTCCTACCTTATCAGACTACATCGAAATAAATACTCGTTGATGACCGGTAGTAGAACTGTGGTCACTGATAGAAATACATCTAATGCTGCCTGCTACTGGAGTGTTATCTCTGGGAGGACAATGCTCGTTAGAAGATACATGCTCATGACTACCCACTATTGGTGGAGTGTTATCTCTGGGGGATCTACTGCCATGGGAACTGCATAACTGTCTCCCTCCCCCTCTGCTACTACCGTTATCACTGGCTCTGATGGTGGTGGTGGTGGTGGAGGAGGTACGACCACGATGCTACGGGGTCGCCACTCCTTCACCAAGACTGAAGTAGGAGGTCGAGTAGAGGAACTCTCCCTCACCTTAGTCGATGGAGTAGATGGAGTGGGATCCTTTGGCCATAACCGGATCACCAAAGGGGCTTTCTTCTCCCCAGATGTTGTCTTTTGTGCCTTTGTGGGGACGATGAATGATAGGACATGAACTTGTGATGGTGGGGGAGGAGTGGATCAGTGTGGTGGAGATGACACCGGCTCCACCCTCACTAGGGCTTTTCCTCTGTGACTAGTGGTGCCCATCAATACTATAATGTCAGTCCTATCGGCCCTTGTGGTTCAATGACTTGGGAAATCAACTAGAGTGGAGGCCACTGACTGCCTGGCAAACCTCCATCGCTCCTTACTCCCTGACTGAGCTGTACCCTGGCCTCTGATGCTCTATCCCTATAGATCTGCCTAGTAACACTCCTGGGGATGATCGACCTCAAGTCAAATAGTGTGCTAGACTCTCAGCATTTCTGGGCTCTCCCAACCTAGCATAGTATTATCTGTAGATCGACATAGGGCTTCCTCCTATCCTTAGACAAAACCTCATAGTATGCGAGATGTGGAGGTTATGCAACTATCCTCATGTAGTCTTTCTCTCAATCTGATGTCGAGAAGGGGTAAAACCTATTGCCACTAAGAAGTGGAGAGGTCTCATGGGGAGATCCTCTTTAGCAACATGGGATGCTGTGTCTATCTCTCAGGCTACATGCTCATGATGTCGCTTGATCTTGCGACTTCTATTGGCGTGTTGTGTGCATCTGAGTAGGGCAGTGTGAGAACTAGATCCTACCTCAAAGGTAGGTGAGACTATCTCTGAAGTCAAGATAGTCTTCTCTTTAGAGGGTACCAATGTGGAGGTGCTAGTATGCACCTGAGCGATAGTAGGAGCAACCATCATGGGAATTGAAGATCGGTGGAACTCACCACCTTCCTTCAAGGAAGGATACTGATCAAGGCGTGTCAATACGGATGACTAGCTTCTGCCTAACCACTTCATCTTGGCTGACAGTGGTGAGGGTCGCCCCCTCATAGGTAATGCGTGCTCCCTCAAATCCTTGGCCAAAGAAAACCAAGTGGATGGAGTCAATCTGAGAGAGGCTGGCCCGATCCAAGGACAAATCCATCTCGAATGGAAATGTAAAGATGAACTTCTAGGAGGCCATGTATATTGACTGCAAAAATAAACTACACTATATCTCTACATGTGTTGAAATGTAACTTGAGTTAGATCTCTGCTTCAATATTTGTCCCAAGAGAGCAATAGATATTTAGTGTTCTGAACCCACACTCAACAATTCAAATATGTTAAGTGGGTTTCAGTGGAGAGATTTTGATGTGTGAGGAGAGTCTTTGCCATTTGATTTTGATTTGGAACCCATACTCAACCAACTTAAGTAGGTTGGGCGGGGTTCAGATATTTGAAGATATTTGTATTATTTTCTTGTTTGAATTTTTTTGATTTTGAAAGACTTTACTTAGCAAATTTTAGTATGCTAAGGCAAGGTCGTGATTGTATGTTTTAGAATTTTTGTGAAAAAATTTTTGCTTGAGGTGATTGATTATGTGTTTGTTTGATTTGAAAATGAGGTTCTCCACTTAACAAATTTTGTATGTTAAGTAAGAACCAAATGTGATTTGATTTGAAAATGAGGCTTTCTACTTAACAAATTTGGTATGTTAAGTAGGAATCAAATGTGGTATGATTTGAAAATATGATTCTCACTTAACAAATTTGGTATGTTAAGTGAAACCAAATGTGGTATGATTTGAAAATATGATTCTCACTTAACAAATTTGGTATGTTAAGTGGAACCAAATATAAATATGATTTGAGAATGGAATTCTCACTTAACAAATTTAGTTTGTTAAGTGGAAATCAAATATGACATGATTATGTGATTCTCACTTAACAAATTTTGTATCTTAAGTGGAACCAAATGTAATATGATTTGAGAATGGGATTCTCACTTAACAAATTTGGTATGTTAAGTGGGAATCAAATATGGCATGATTATGTGATTCTCACTTAACAAATTTTGTATGTTAAGTGGAACCAACTATAATATGATTTGAGAATGG
The DNA here is from genome assembly GCA_021442155.1 of Cymbidium sinense. NCBI lineage: Eukaryota > Viridiplantae > Streptophyta > Magnoliopsida > Asparagales > Orchidaceae > Cymbidium > Cymbidium sinense. Next base: position 10,959,406 of record CM038230.1, read on the forward strand.
GATTCTCATTTAACAAATTTGGTATGTTAAGTGGGAACCAAATGTGACATGATTATTTGATTCTCGCTTAACAAATTTTGTATTTTAAGTGGAACAAAAAATAATATGATTTAAGAATGAGATTCTCACTTAACAAATTAGGTATGTTAAGTGGGAACCAATTGTGACATGATTATGTGATTCTCACTTAACAAATTTTGTATGTTAAGTGGAACCAAATGTAATATGATTTGAGAATGGGATTCTCACTTAACAAATTTGGTATGTTAAGTGGAAATCAAATGTATGTTTTGAAGATGAGACTCTCACTTAACAAATTGGGTATGTTAAGTGGAGGTTAAATTTATGTTTTGAAAATGATACTCTCACTTAACAAATTGGGTATGTTAAGTGAAAGCCAAAATGTATGTTTTAAAAATGAGGCCCTCGCTTAACAAATTTAGTATGTTAAGTGGAAGTCAAATGCATGTTTTGAAAATGAGACTCTCACTCAATAAATTGGGTTTATTAAGTGAAAGCCTAAATGTATATCATTTTTGAAAGAAGGGAAATCTATTTAACAATTTTAGGTATGTTAAATAAAGTTCAATGATATGTCTTGCTTTCATGTGTAATATAGAGAGAAACTTCAATTCTAACATATGTGAAATATTCTAAGTGAAGTTTCAATTTTATGTTATGATTTTGTTTGAAAATAGATTCCTCATTCAATAATTTTGAGTATGTTGAATGAATATGGTCATGTTCAAGAATGTGCTTTTGACGAGATGATTTTGATCTTGATTTTGAAAATAACCTCCATGTAACAATCTTGGGGATTGTTATATGAGGTTTGGTCATATGAGTTTTGTGAAAGGTGCTTTTGGAAAGATGGCACTTTGCAAAAGAATTTATCTTTGTAATCATTAATATGAACCTTGCCTCACCAAGTTAGTGGTAAGGAGGTTTCAAATTTTTGTCATTTCCTTTCATGAGTTAATTTTATTTTTCACATATTGAGGAAACTCAATTGAGAGGTCCGCAAAACTAGGATGTTGGCTAGCTTTGCTTAAGAATGAAATAAGCTAAGTTCCAACATAAGGAAAGACAATCTTAGACTCATGTGAAACATTAGTTCACTATCGATGCTTGGAGACAATAATTGTATACTAGAGATGGAGACAGGAACCATCCCTAGCGGAGTTGCCAAAAAATCTATGGTGTTTATTTTTCATGCATGTGTGTGTACATGGGGCAATGTAGATTTGAGGATGTACTTATTGAGGTGATTGGGTAAAATATCAAGGAATAGTGTACTATCTCGAAAGAAAGAAATCATTACCCTACGATGGACTTAATCACCTAATAAGGACTCCTAAGGCATGATGGGTCTTCGAATGTACTATAGATTTTTCCCCTACTTTACATGGATGAATAAAGTAGGGTTTATTTAAATCGAGCTCTAAAGTTACCTATGGGGGCAACCCTCGATAGTTAATTACATCCTAAGGAAGGTGAATTCCTTAGGAATACTCTTGATTAAAGTAGGCAATTATTGTCTCCAAAGAATTCAAAGATAGGACTATCAATAAATTAGCTATGTTTGGACGATCAAATGGGATAGATCGAAAAGGAAAGACTTATTATCAAAGCAAAGGGAAGTTTAGTAGGGGATTCTCATGATACTAGGAAACCTAGTGAGCATCTCAAACTATCATATGGTTGGGTTTTATATGTTTGAAATTGAAGAGAATTATAAGTTTGAGTTGAAATTTTAATAGAAATCTAGGACTTATAATTCCATAATACAATATTATGAAAATGCCTAAGATGTGAGGATTTATTCCTGTAGCCCCAAAGGGATACAGCAACCTCGGATCCTAAATCTAGAGAGCTTTAACAAGAGCCAAAGCACGACCTAAATTTAAGGTGAAAGTGGGTATATTGTTCACCTCCATAAGAGAGGGTAAACTACCCAACTGCTGGGCTTATTACCGTCTGGTGTGGCAGCCAGCTAACTTCTCCTACATTTTAAAATCATGTAGACAAGTCTTATGATTTGCTTGATGGCTAGGTTGTTATTATTTAGAAAGAAACTAAGTCCTTAAACCCACTCCTTAAGAGACTAGAGCACGAGTGGTATGAATAATGACCTAGTATAATGCAAATCTTATCAAATTTTTATTTAATTTTGACTCTTTATTTTGATAGAGGCTATAGGTTTTATATGCCTAAATATATGATAAAGTTGGTTATGGGCTAGATCAAAAAGTGAAAGAGGTGTTTTTTTATCATAGGCTCTCAGAGGTTAAGCCTTTGTACTATCTGGCAAAGGTGGAAACCCTCTCTTAGCAAGAGTGAAACAAAATGACATGCATGATATTAAACATACAACATCCAGCTAAGGGGTTACTAAATATTTTATTACTTGATTCAATGTCTAGGGTTTATGTGAGGTTATGAGTTATTTTAGAAGATTTAGTTATGAGCTATTATTTGGGGTATAAAATTTTTTTTATCCTAAGAACCTAATCGCATCCAGGCCATACAACAATCACCAATCATAAATAAACTATGAAGAGACATATTTTTTCTAATGCACAAGCTAAACAAAAAATCAAATAATGTATAACCTCGACGTGAAAGAATAAAAGGCCGGTGCGGTTGGGTACCACCATACAACTCGAAAGAGAAATGAGCCACCGAGATTTACCCTATACATTCTGGTATAATGAGGAATAATTATAATTTAATTACAACAAATGAATAGGAGCTATGGCGGATCTTCAAATCTTCAAAGCTCCTTCTTTCCTTCATTTCCTTCTTTCATTTGGTTGGGCAAGCTCCATAGGATTACATGGTACATAAGACTTGGTCTTGTAACCAACGTTTATTCTAAGCCCCCATAGCACTAATCCTAATTCCTAATGCAAAATTACATTAAAAATAAGAAAAGTAAACCCAACTACACTTGCAAAACAAGTGTTAGCTAAACACGCCATACAACCCAAGCAGTTATATGAATAATTTAGACTTATCACCCTATACATGGGTAACCAAGTCCACCTGTCCTAATGTAGATTATGCTTAGGGGTTAAGCAACCTGTAAAAGAGAGCATTTATATTTATTTTAAGCGCTCTTTAAGCATAATCTCCTACAAAAAAATATGATTAGACTAACCATAGCCTAACATCCAGTCTATGCACATACACCCTAATATCTAGTCTATAACATTACATCACAAAATAAAACATACATCAAATCATGCACCGCCCTAACATAAAGCTAGAAGTGGTGACATAATCTAATGTGTGTGTTAAGGCTTGTGTGGTATGTCCTAGATAGGCTTTAGAGTTAAGATTTTCTAAGTATGAGAGACATTTAATTATCAAAGGTGGTTTCACTTTAAATCATTTAATTAATTTGCAAATTTTATTTAATGTTTTCTTTTGTTTCATCTGACCTACACAAAATAACTAAATGTTATGAAGAGAAAGAAAGAGAGGATCACTCTCTTTTATCCCTATCTTAAGTCACATCTAAAGCAAATTAATTAATCAATTCCCTTTAGTGAATGACTTATTACATGTTTTAATTAGTCCTAAGTTTAGGTTCACTTTAAATAAACTTATTCAATAAGAATGGCATCTCAAGGTTAGTTGGAATAAATTACTATCACATAACACATGTTTGTTTATTTCTTTCCATCATGTATATCATGCATATGATTAAATCATAGCATATATACATGCAATTTGTATCAGCACACTTAAATGATGAATGTGAGTAAATGTATTTGGAATTAATATTTCATTTGGTTGAATGATTTGGTCATATTAATTTAAATCTCTATCTAAATTCTTATGCAAAAGCATAAGGAAAGAACCTTAAATCACATGACTAATCAACTCAACAAAATAAATAAAGTATGAATGCACATCTTTTTAATAGAAAAAGGGAGTTTTCATTCATTAGCTAAGTACACATCCACATGTATAAAAGTTTTAAGTGAGTACGTCGCCATTGTTCTGCACCAAGGAACAAGGTAGGAACCTCCTTGGGGCTACTTAAAGTCATGCATCCCTGGAATGTCTAGACTAATATACCGCTATTCTTAGATACATATGAATGTATAAACAACTACAAAATTTATGCAAAAATTGTATTTTGATTTGATTGATTTATTTTGTGTAAATGAATTAAAGCTCTATCTCGATTCTAATGTCAAAATGCATAAGAATGAAATCAAGCAGGTATGTCGCCATTGTTATGCACCAAGAATGGTAGGAAACCTCATACTTAAAGTCAAATATGTCAGACTAATATACCTAAACATTCATTACTTATGCAAATCAACAATGAATATAAGGAAGAGACTTTATTTCACACACTAAATTTATATTCACTTGCTTTTCCTATGTATAAATATAACTAAATTTACAATATATATGTATATTCAATCATTAGTAAACTTTTAAAAATATATTTAAGATTTAATAATGATACTAATCACACATATTTTTAATTTAAATCAACACATGTAATTTGACATAAAAGATTTTATTTTAAAAGAGATAGATGCATGAATCATATGACATACAACATTTAGCATGATTGAAAAGAAATAAAACATTACAAGCATGTGATTTCATTCAATCCAACTAAGTCTTAAGGACAATCAAACTAAATAATATTATTTAAAACAAACCAAAGTTCTTTAGTGTCATTTCATTTTCATGTTCGATTTGATTTAAGAAAATGTAAAAGAGGTTTTCTAATCCTAATCACATCCCCCATATGTAAGTTAATTTAGTCCAATGAAGAATATTTAGGTTGATTTTATGGTTTAATAAGATTAGGGTATCAATTAAGTCAATTAATTAACCCTTACATACATCACCTTAAGGTAATTATGTAATTAATAATTAACCAATATGATGTGCAACCATATGAAAAGTAAATTTGCAATGCTCCTAAGAAATGAAAAGGGCCTACTGCAATTGGCTCATGATTAATAGTTAATTAAACTTAAGGGATCTTACTTAACTACTTTTATGATTTTCTCACACATGTGAGCTAACCATAATTTTATTAGCTCTCTCTTTAGGTTATTGAACACCTAAAGAGCTACCCAAGATTGATTAAAGGTGATTAGATGTGAATAGATTATAGATTGAGTTAATTAAGCTTATTAATCCATTTGATTAAGCATTAATCATGTTCAAATAATGAAATGAAATTAACTTAAGGAAATAGATCAAGAAAGAGGCCTTGATCTCAATCCCTAAGTCCCTTACTTGATCACTCAAGCTCTAATTTTATCTTGAGGATTAATCAATTAATTAGGAAATTAATTACTTCATTGATCATTAATTAATTTGATTCAAAAAGAAAAGAAAACTTAGGAAATGAATTAGGAAAATATCTCAATCACATCCCTACGCACCCTTACTGTTCAACAGAAGTAATTAGGCTTAAATATTTAATTAATCCATTATTCATTAATTAATTATCACTAATTAAATTAAGAAAGTGATTAAGGATTAATCAATTGATTTTCCTAATTAAGCAACCAATAAAATCCCAGAGAAATAAGAGATACAGAGGTCATCCCCCTAAACATCAACAAAAATTTGAGATTAATTGGGTGATTAATTAAGGAGTAATTAAGATAATTAGATTTTCAATCAAATTTTAATTAAGCTAAAATCACTGTTCAAAATTAATTAATAATAAGTTTCCTAGATTCAACTCTGAAATATCTTTAAAATAAGCCCAAGTTTACATATTTTTTTTTAGGATTAGTTATGATTTTTAGAAGTTTTAGCCTTAAAAATGGATTAATTAGGCCTAAATAAAGCCTTAATACCGTTGGGCCATGTGGTGGCTGACACGGCATGCTTTCCATGTAGCATGACAGGATTGGCTATTTAAGTTGTCACATCTACCGCTGACTCGAATTATAGCAGATGCGCTAACTTCGTGGACCGTCCGATCTAAGATCGAATGAACACGATCAGATTCATGATTTAGGAAAAAAATCAAGGGATCTAATGTGGGATTAGATCATGGTCATCCATTCTGATCATGCAGAATAAATGGTTTGTGATCTATCCCGTTCGTGAGCGGTGAAAGACGGATGTCATCCATCCTTCCCCGTTCGATCTGAGCTCACCCGAGCTTGGATTGCCTCCAAACCGATCCCACACCTTTAGAGAGGGGAGGCGCACACATCCAATGGCTAAAAACACATCACATTCAAATTTTCTTCACAAAAGACCAAACAATTTTCCATACAAGGCTTGGTTTGTAAAATTACCTCATCGGAGCTAATGTTTGGCGGTGGGATCGACGGAGGTAGCTTCGCCCAGTTGAGGCAAGACCTTGTTGAGAAGCTTGGGGTTTGATTTGGTGTAGAATGCTTAGCTGACCAATCCAAATGTGTAAAGGCATCGGCTCTGATCAAACTCTGATCTCCAGTGGTCGGGAAGGCTCGGGGATGGTTCGGTTGTCTTCAACTAAGTATGAGGATGGTGTGGGTGCAAAAAATTTGTATTTGATTCAGTAGAGGAGGAGTATTCATCGGGAAGGTGGTGTCCTATTTCAACTTTTGCTCAGGGAGGAGGAATGCCGATTGAGGGAGGCTTGGGATGCTCTATGGATCTCTGAAAGATTTTGAAATGGCTTAGGAAACTTAGACAAAGCAATTGGTGTCATTTGTTGCTCGAATTGAGGGGTATACCCTCAATTTCACTTGATGGATGAACGAGATTGATCCCTAAAAATCCACCAATTAGCCACCATCGAGTCATCAAAGGGGTCATCATTAGCTCCATGTGGAATGCCAAGAGTGGAGGAAGTGGTGGCTGCAGTCTCAAAGCTTAATATGGGGAGATTGTGTGGGATTGATCTTTGCCTTTTCTCATGGGGTTCGACCATGAGAGGTGGCTGCTTGGCTTGCTTCCCTTGGTCCATAGCAAGTGCTGGGATGGCTTAGGGTGGGCTAAGGTGGCCTAGGAGTTCCTCATTAGGAAGTTTGATGGCTGCCATGTAGATGGGAGAGTGGACTTCACCTCTTAAAGCAAGAATCCAATGTAAAGAGAGGGTGTACATTGGTTAATCCCCTTGGGTTGGGTACCACATGGACTTGGACTGGTTTGGAGCTAACATGCGGTCCATTTAGGTCTGCTTAGGTTAGCCACCAAGGTTCCACAAGGTGGTTTTGGGTGATATGGCTTAATTTGGTCAAAATGAGTTTATTTGGGTTAGGTTGGGTTGGGTTGACCAATTGGCCAAATTAGGTCAAACCAAGACTTGGGTAGGTTCATATGATGATTTGGGATGTTTTCGTTCATTTGGTTTTGACTAATTTGTCCAAGGTTTGAATTTGACTCATTTGGATTCAAAAGGGTCAAATGAGCTAATTTGACCAATTAAGCCAAATTGGGTTGGGTTAGGTATTGAGTCAAGTTTAATTGGTTAATTGAAAATGATTGTAGCTTTGTCTTTGTTTAATTTGGGTTTAATTTGGATTTTGGCCAATTTGACCCTTTAGGTCAATTTGGGCTAGGTTGGGTCAAGTTGACCAATTGGTCAAATTAGGCTCAATCATAGCTTTGGTCAAGTTCAATAAGTGATTTGGAATGAACTTGAGCCATTGGTTACAATTAATTTGGATCAAATCATGATTTGACCCATTTGGCTTTTTAGATCAATTTGGGTCAACTTAGGTCAAATGGCCAATTGGATTTGATTTGACTCAGTTGAGAGTTTGGTCATGTTCAATCATTGATTATGAGTGGGTTTGAGTCAATACTTTCAATCAATTTGGTATATGGTGGGTGTTGGCTAGTTTGGGTTTCATTTGGGCCAAAGGTTGACTTGGTCAACAGGCTAGGTTGACTTGGTTTGATCTGATTCAAGATAATTGATTAACCAAAGATGATTGTTGATCATGATATGGGGTTTGGATGGGCATAGTTCAATCCAATTTGGGTTGAATTAAAACTTGGCTCAAAAACCTAAATGGGTCAATTAGCTTGATCATGGCTTGATTTAAGTTTAATTGAACTCACATATGGACTTAAGATGGAAATATAAATCCAATTGTGAGTGGTTTGAAGCCATATGGATTTTGGTTCATAAGATAATTTCAAGTCAAAAGGGGTCAACATGGGCTGACTTGGGTTGACTTGGGTTTGGTTTGGTAATTGTAGTTTGTTTTTATATTTAAAACAATGATTGAAGGAGTGATTGAATCATCCATGGATTTTGAGTTGATTTGGATAGCATTTAGCCAAGTTCAATAAATTGGCTAAAAGGGCTAAAATTGAGAATTTGATTTGATTTGGGTTTGGTTTTGGCCATTTGGATTTATATTTCATTTATATTTGTGAATATAAATAAAAATATAAATAGTTAATGAGAAAATCACTTGAGTTTGGAGTTATTTGGAAGCAAATTTGACCAAATTGAGGGATGTAGGTCAAAAGGGCTTAAGTAGGGAATTGATTTGGTTAGGTTTAGTTGATTTGATTTGAATGGTTTGAATATATATTTCATTTATATTTGTGAATATAAATGAAGGAATGATTAATTTATAAGGTAATAAACTAAGTTTGATTTGGTTTGAAGGAGGTTTTGGCTAAGCATATGAAGATGGTTCATATGGCTTAGAAAGGGGTTTTGGTTTGGAGTTTGAATTTAATCATGGGTTTCAATCATTTGGAGTTCGATTTGATTTATGATTTGAGTTGGGATTGATTTGAGATTGAATTTAATATTTGAGAAAATCAATTGAATTAGGGTTGATTTGAATTTGGTTAAGGCTAAGTCCATAAGATAAAATCAAAGGGCTTGGGAAAAGATTTGGAATTTGAATTTAATCATGGGTTTCAATTATTTGATTTGGGATTGGATTTATGATCTTGGATTTGAATTTGAGGTTTTTTTTTTTTGGAGACGGAAGCAAGGATCAGGTTTAAAGCTATAGGGTTGGCAAGTCTTCCTAAATTCTTAAGGCATAATATATTCCTATGGCTAGCTCTTCTAAGTCTCTAGGCTTAGGTTAAGTGTCCACCTAATCACTAGAAGTGTCTTAAGACTAAGGAACTCTTAGTGACTACAAGAGTCCTAGATCTATGATGAGGAAGTTGAGAGCTCACTCCCAAAAGTGAGGTTAACAACTAGCAAGAGCATTATATCAGCGGACAATGGCATTAAATCCCTTACCCCGCTTACTTTATTAGATTTCTATCATGTACCTCCACCTAAAAATAAATCAATGAAGAAAGCTTTCACTTACATCTTGTCCACTTCTGATACTTTAGATTTTATTCCTCTTTAAAACTCTCCAAGTCTAGAAAATAATAATGATAGCTCTAGTCATTCCGATCCATTCTCTTCTGATTCAGAATCAGACTTTCCTTTTCTGAATCAATCGGGTTCACCTCTTGAGATTGACTTGGAGTCAACTGACTCTGAGGATCCCATAGGAGAAGTGATAGGTATGCATGATGATAAGGTAGAAATTTCCATAAGTTCATCATTTCAAGAAGTCAATGAAGTCAACCTATGCAATGGCAAAGTTCTACCTCCTAGGGTAGCACCTCTCGATAAGGGTAAACAAGTCATTTGTTTCAGTGAGCATATATCCCATCCACAAGATGCTCCACCCATGGAGATGCTTGTGGATGATCAAGTCAAGGTTGATTACAATGTCCTAGTGCATCTTAGAAAGTTTTCAGCTAAGTTAAGCATATATAACGCCCTTATCTTATCTAAAGAGATGTGATAATCTCAAGTCAAGGCTCTTCTTGCCCCAAAGATATGCTTAGCTCAGCTGACCGCTACTGAAGATGAGGCACACAGCTCAAAAGACATCTTAGGAGTTACATTCAGTGATGAATACTTGCTTCTAGAAATGACCAAGCACAACCGCCCTCTTTAAATTGCAGTGGATGTTGGCAGATACAAGATATTAAGAGTTCTGGTTGACTAAGGTGCATCAGTCAACATTATGAGTTTAAGAACCCTTGCCTACTTAAGGATTGACATCTCTAAACTCTGAAAAGAGAGGATGATATTGAGAGGATTCAATGAACAAGACAATAAGGCATTATGCTCCATAATGTTGCCATTAGAGATAGATGACTAGAAGACAGAAGCCAAGTTCATATCATAGACTCAGACATATCTTTCAATGCTTTGCTTGAGAGACTGTAGATACATAAGAATAACATAGTTCCATCCTCTCTACATCAGTGCATGAAGTTCATGAGAGGTGGAAATGCATACTGCATTAAAGGAGATCTCAAGCCCTTCACGGTTCATGAGGTCAGGATATATGAGGATGCAGCCAATTTTCTTCCCCAAAATCAATAAGTCCATTCTGGAAATTCTAATCAAGATCCCCAAGAGGGACAAAAAAGAAAGAAAAGAAAAGGAAAAATAAATAGAAAAAGAAATATAAAAAGAAAGTAAAAGAGAGTGAAACATGAACTCATGAGAAGATGTTGAGCCTAATATTAGATTCCACCCACAGTTCGTTACTCCATTCGAACATATAGGTAAGATTACTCGACCTCCACCAGGCAGAGGCAAAGAATAGTTCAGAGGCATCCCTCGAGGTGGAAATCCTTTATATTGGCCACCTAATATGAGGTATATCCCAGCCACTAAGAGTACACATGATATCCACATAGACTTAGAATATAGTTCAAAGGATGAGTCTTATGTGGTTAGCACACCAGCCAGCTCTTCTCAATAGCAAATCCCTTTCAAGATGACGTTGGAGTAGGATAATGATGAAGATCGGGTTCCAAAGTAAATCATAAATGTATACAAGTCTGCATATGAGATAGTCAGGAGTCATTTGGGAACTTATGCTCTAACCCCACTCTCTTCCCAAAAAGTTGAGAGTTCGGTAGTTAAGGAAGCCCCAAAGTCATCCACAGATAGGAAGATCCAGAAAATCTTTTAGGAGCATCATCCTCAAGTTAGGAAGCTAATGTCAAACTTCAGGATGATTCATATAAAGATCTAATACAATTACCTTTTGATTAGTATTCACCTTGTGTTCTTAATTTGGCAAAGAAGGGATTAATCATGCATACTTGGTCTAAACATAGGTCAAACTACTTTGAAAGGTTATGGGATAATCAAAGCAAATATCCTTAATCAAGACCAGGACTAGGATTCAGCACAATGGGTCCAGTCGATGATGACAATCATTACCTAGTCATCATAAATCATTTGAAATATGATAGATTTTTTTCAAATCATGCGAACTCATATGAGGAGGTGTGTTTAGAAACTTCAAATAACTCAAATGATCTTGAAGTCATAGATGCACCGCTAGAGTTTGAAGAGGAGATCAGGTCAACCATCGATGAGCTCAAAGAAATTAACTTGGGAACTAAAAACAATCCACGTCAGACATACATCAACTCTTTGTTGAATAATACTGAAACCGATGACTTAGTTAGGCTATTGACTGAGCTTCAGGACTATTTTGCATGGAGTTATGAAGAAATGTATGGTTTATCTCTTAACGTAGCAGTCCATAAACTAGCAATAGATCCTAGTGCTAACCTTATCAAGTAAGCTCTGAGATGCATGAGGTCATTTCTAAAGTCAAGAAATTGATCAATGCTGGCTTCATCAGGAAAGAAAAATATCCTACTTGGTTGATCATTATCATTCTAGTTAAGAAAAAGAATGACCAAATTTGCATATGCATCAATTTTAGGGTTCTGAATAAGGCATGTCTTAAAGATAAATTTTCACTATCAATTTTGGAACAGATGGTGGACATTGCCTCATCTCATGTAGTATTTTGTTTTATGGATGGGTCTTCTGGCTATAACCAAATTAAGATGGCCCCCGAGGATGATAAAAATACTACTTTTTGAACCTCGATCAGAATCTTTGGCTATAGGGTCATGCCTTTCGGTCTTAAAAATGTCTGTGCTACATACCAACGGGCCATGACTCAGATCTTCAATGAACTCATTCATCATCAGGTTGAATATTACTTCGATGATCTTATAGTCAAAAGTAAAGAAAAGAAAGAATATCTCTTTGACTTAAGAGTAATTTTTAAATGGTTAAGACAATTCAACCTCAAAATGAATCCCCTAAAGTGTACATTCGAAGTAGCTTCAGGGAAACTCCTTGGGTTTGTTGTCCAATATTGTGGAATAGAAATTGATCCAGAGAAGATCAAGGCTATCTTAGAAATGCCACCCCCTAAAAGTCTAACTCAACTCAGATCATTCTAAGGGCGGTTGGCATACTAAGATGCTTTATTTTCAATCTATCAGGGAGATACTAGTCATTCTCAGCACTTGTCAAAAATGACATCAAGTTCAAGTGGGATGATAAGTCTCAGCATGCCTTTGAAGACATCAAGCACTACCTGATGACACCACCAGTTCTAGCAGCCCCTATCCTGGGCAAGCCATTGATACTATATACTATTATATTAGATGACTCCCTTGGCACTTTGTTGGCCCAAACTAAAGATGAAGGGAAAGAGAATGCACTCTACTATCTTAGTCATCATCTAATACATACTGAGGCAAACTATATACCTATTAAAAAGCACTACTTAGGTTTAATCTTTGCATCCCAAAAGCTACGGCATTATATCCTTTCTCATAAGGTGAACTTGATCTCTAAGATCAATCCACTACAATATCTCATGACACGGCTGATGTTATCTAGAATGTTAGCACGTTGGTCCATGATTTTATCACAGTTTGACATCACTTTCATACCCCTACGTGCGATTAAAGGACAAGCACTAGCAGACTTCTGAGTAGCACACCCACTCTCTGTTAATTCTCGCTTAGTGATGACCTCCCCAATGAATAAATTATAAACTTAGGGGACACTAGCATTCACCACTGGGAGATGTATTTTGATGGTGCGACTTCCTTTCAAAAGGGAGAAGAACAACGATCTACTCTTCTAGGAAAGGTAGGGGTAGGAATAGTTCTCCTAACTCTGGACCGCGATGTGATGAGATTCTCATATCATATGTCTAATCCATGCACTAACAACGCTGTCAAATATGAGGCTCTAATTGTCAATCTAGAGTTAGCCATTACACTATGCATCTAGAGTATAAACATCTTTGGGGATTCTCAACTAGTTATCAACCAAATCATTAAGTCTTACAAGGTTCTAAAGCTTAAGCTCCATCATTACCATAAGTATACTATGGAGTTATTGGCTCAAATCCCAGAGGTTATTATTTATAAGATTCCTCAAGCAAAGAATGTTGTAGCAGACGCATTAGCCAAACTTGCTAAAGAGTTGACATGTCTGGAAGATGAGTCCATACTAATAAAGGTCCAAAATAGACCAAGTCTAATTGCTTGTTGATGATGAACTCATCAAGAGATTCTCGCTTGAAGGGGAGGTTGTCATTGCCAAAAAAGGATGAGGAGTTGGATTGGAGGCAATAACTCATGGATTATCTAAATATGGGCAAACTATCTCAAGAGAAGTCATTATCACATCAGGTGAAGCAGATATCCCTTTTCTACGCACTCATAGATGGCACCTTGTATCGACGATCCTTTGATCATACGTGCTTACATTGTTTAGAAAAACATGAAGCCCATAATATAGTGAATGAGGTACACTCAGGTTTATGCAGTGTGCATCAATCTAGTCCAAAGATGAAAACCAAGATAAAGAGACTATAATACTACTAGCCTTCGATGATCACAGACTGCATGGACATAGCTAGGAAATGCCACCAATGTCAGGTGCACGACGTGTTCTTACACCAACCACCCAACATTCTACATCCTACCTTGGCCTCATGGCCATTTGAGTGTTGAGGTACCGACATAGTGGGTCCGATCGGTCCTCTTACTTCTAAGGTTCGCTAGTTCATTCTAGCTGCCACAGACTACTTTTTCAAGTGGGTGGAGGCAATCCCACTCAGAGAGGTCACAGCTCATCATGTGCTCTGGTTTTTCAGGAACCATATTGTATATAGGTTTGGGGTGCCTCGACGAATTATATCCAATAATGGTATCGCATTCAAGAGCACCAAAATTAATAGCTTTGCCCAAAGACACAGCATAGATTGGAGATACTCTATCATCTATTACCCAAGGGTAAATGGCTTAGTAAAAGCCTTCAATAAAACTCTCATCCAGATATTAAAGATACTTGAAGACAATAAGCGACAGTAGCATGAGTAGTTAGTTGAAGCCTTGTGGGCTTACTGCACCACATACAGGACTCCAACTCAATCTACCCCATTCTCCTTAGTGTATGGGTCTGAAGTAGTCCTACCATTAGAAGTCCAACTCCCATCATTGAGGATAGTTGTGGGTAGTAAAATCACAAAGGAGTGGAATGCCAACTTGCGGTTAGAAGAACTCAAAGGTTTGGAGGAGAGACGCCTCCGGGCATGCCAGAACCTCAAGTTGTACAAAGCCAAAATGATTCAAGCTCATAATAAGTTGGCCTGCCCTAGATCTTTTTAAGTAGGAGAGCTTATTTTAGTTCTAAGGAGACCAATTTTTTTCCGTCGAAAGATGGGAGGCAAGTTTGAACCCACTTGGGAAGGCCTTTTTGCCATAGAGAAGGCCTACCAAGGAGGATCTTATCATCTTATAAATTATAAGGGAAAGCTCCCAATGCTTCCAATCAACAGGCTTTACTAAATAAATATTATCCATAAATCTTATTTCAAATCAATTATCAATAAAATTTCTTTCATCTCAAACTCTATCTCTTCGTATTGGTTAGAAATATCTTTGCTTGTGAATCTGCCATGACGTGTTTAGGGTAGGTGTAAGGAACCCAAGCGATGTTATATCCTTTAGTGACACAACACCAACACAAACTACACACAATCACATAAAATAAACATATATATTTTGTCTCAGGCAATTTTGATGTGGAAAAAAGCCCCCTGTGACACTCACTCATTAGCTGCACTAGGTCAGGCTGACATGCTATCCTGCTAGTGTATCACCCCAGTGGTTACTTGTCTGGCGCATGTAAGTCTACAAGCTTTCTTTCTAACTTGACTATTACAAACTGACGAGTGCCTTGTTAGTTTAGTAGGCTTTACTGCACGGCCAGTGAGCTACCTCATGTTGACTTTGTTTAATAGGATGTAAGCTTATACGTTATCTTCTTAAACTAGCCATCATGCACTAACTGGGTCAAGTATATTTGAGGCTTAGGATAAGTCCCCCTATGGCTCCTTTCCTCCTGACTTCTTCAAGTCTAAGTCTAGTCCTTACACTGGACTCCCCGCTTAGTAGTCTCCCTAGGTTGGATAGCGCCTGTCTCGCCGACGACAGAGTATCCCGATGATCATTTTTGTCTATAAATATGTAAATCTACAAGCCATCTTCTCAGATTGATCGTCGTAAACTGATGGGCACCTTAGGTTGGTTGGTTATTACCATGTCGATGGCAATCCACCCGGTGGATACACCACTCGTGGTAGATGTAAGTCTACAAGCATTCTCCTAGAGTTTGGCCACCGTATACCTATAGGCTTTCTTTTACAGGGTTCTGGATAAAGCCCCTAGCGGCACCTCCCCTGTGGGTACTCTAATTGGATCACGTCCTTAGCAACCCCATATAAACACTACCCCGGTTACTCTTAGATTGGACAGTCCCCCTTTCCTAGTAGCCACCCCTGTGGTTGGAAAATTTATCTTATGGATACGTAGATTCTTTCTTGGTCCTAAAAGTCCGAGAGTAACTAGGATATAATCCTCTCTTGTGATCCTGACACCAACAGGGCCCATGCAAATATATAAATAAAATAAAATAGATGTATCTTCACTTATGGATTAGGAACAAAACCCCCAAGGATACCTTTTCCCAAGCAGGCATCCTATCCTTAGGGCAGTGTTATCAAAACTCTCTATAAGAATCGTCTGACTACTTTTGAGTTAAGATAAGTCCCCGGATTGACACTCTCTTAGTAGTCGCCCTTATGTAAGGTTCGACTTATTGTGCCACCAACAGGTCACCCCAGCGGTCATCCTTGCTTTGGAATATATAAGTCTATCATGCATTCTTTCCAACACAACCGTTGCACACCGATGGGCATCCTTAGGTCAGGTTTAATTTGTTGTGCTACCAACCAATCACCCCAATGGTCCCTTATTTAGAAAGCTGTAAGTCTGCAAGCTTTCTTCCTGACTTGACCATTGCACATGGAAAGGCACTCTTTAGGTTGGTTAGCTCTACCCCACAGCTGGTAGAATATCCCTTTAGATTTATAAATCTAAGATAAGACTAGGCTGATATTGTCCCCTTCTTAGTAGATCCATTGTATACCGATAGGGTCCATCTAAAATTAAATTGATTATGACTATTTTTGAGTCGATATGAGTCTATAGCAGCGTTCGCTCAATAGTAGCCTTAGGTCGGGTTTGATTTGTTATGCTATCAACAGATCACCCCAGTGGTTCCTTGTTCAGGAAGTTGTAAGTCTTCAAGCTTTCTTCCTAATTTGACCATTACATACCGAAAGGCAACCTTTAGGTTGGTTAGTCCTACCTGATGGCAAGTAGACTATCCCGTCAGATTTGTAAATCTAAGATAGGCACAGGTTAATATTGCCCCCTTTTAGTGAATCCATCACACATCGACAGGGTCCATTTCATTAATCACCATCCTTCCTTAGTGGAATCCAAATTAAATCCACCTTATCCTTAGCGAATCCGAGCTCATATCTCTAACATATGTGTCCTCAAAAATTAAAATCGCATCCTCTCCCTAGTGAAGCCTCGAATCATAAGCCAACAAGTCAAATCAAATTTTCATTCCCAGTGGATGCGCACTAATTAAATCAAATTAAATTTCTCCCTAGTGAGACATGAATCATATCCTAATCCCTAGCAGATCTTTTCTTCCCAAGACATATCAAACTCAAATTCCTATCTCTAGTGGATAATCTGAACCTGCTTCCCTAGTGGAAGGTTCACATGTTTGATCCTTCAGTGGATCCTTTCTTCCTCTCTTATGCCCTTAGAATAAGTTGAGGTGCATTGCACTAAGATTTGATTCCTCTACATCCTCGAGTTTAGAGTTGGATCATTTTGTTAGCTCCTTGGATGTTGTTGATCGCTTATTAACACAATACATGCTACAACACCTATTGGGTGCCCTTTGTTAACCTCATTTTCGAAGTGAGTTCTCAACTTCTTAATCATAGATCTAGTACTCTTATAGACACTAAAAGTTCCTTAGTCTTAAGATACTTCTAGTGATTAGGTGAACACTTAACTTAAGCCTGGAGACTTAGAAGAGTTAGCCATAGGAATAGGTTATGCCTTAGGGATTTAGGAAGACTTGCCTACCATATAGCCTTAAACCCAATCATTGCTTCCTTTCTCAAACCAAACCTCAAATTCAAACCCAAATCATAAATCCAATTATAAATCAAATGATTGAAGCCCGTGATTAAATTCAAATTCCAAAAACCCTTCCTAAGCCCTTTGATTTTATCTTATGAACTTAGCCTTAACCAAATTCAAATAAACCTCAACTCAATTGATTTTCTCAAATATCTATTCAATCTCAAATCAAATCCCAACCTAAATTCCAAATTAAATTCAAATTTCAAAATCCTTTTCTAAGCCATATGAACCACCTTCATATGCTTAGCCAAAACACCCTTTAAACCAAATCAAACTTGATTGATTTGTTTATAAATCAATCATTCCTTCATTTATATTTACAAATATAAATGAAATCTAAATTCAAATAGCCAAAATTAAATCAAACCAAATCAAGACCTTCCTTAAGCCATATGGACCTACCTCCATAAGCTTGATCAAATCTCAATCAAAATCAACCCAAACTCAATTGATTTCTTTATGAATCAACTATTCATTTATTTATATTCACAAATATAAATGAAACCCACCTTCCATTGACAAAAAATAAATCAAACTAAATCAATTCCCTATTTAAGCTCTTTTGACCTGCATCTTTAAGCTTGGCCAAATTTGCTTCCAAATTACTCCAAACCTAAGTGATTTTCTAATGAATCATTTATATCTTCATTATATTCACAAATATAAATGAAATATAATTCCAAGTATCCAAAACTAAACCCAAATCAAATCAAATTTCCAACTTTAGCCCGTTTAGCCATTTTCTTGAACTTGACTAAATGACACCCAAATCAGTTCAAAACCCATGGATTTCTTCATAATTCAATCATTCCTTCAATCATTGATCCAAATATAAATAGAAACTATAATTATCAAACCAAACCCAAGTCAACTCAAGTCAAGCCCACATTGACCCCTTAACTCAAAATTGTCATATGAACCAAAATCCATTTGACTCCCAACCAATTGCAATTGGATTTATATCTTCATCCTAGGCTCATATCTGAGTTCAACTTGAATCAATCCAAAGCCAAACCAATTGACTCATTTAGGTCCACTTGACCCAAAGTGACCTAAAAGGCCTATTTGAGCCAAGTTCTAATCCAGCCCAAATCAGATTAGACTAAGTCCATCTAAACCTTATATCATGATCTACAATCATCCTAGGGTGATCAACTATCTTGAATTGGGACAAACCAAGTCAACCTTTAGCCCAAATGAAACCTAAACTAGCCAAATCTCACCATATACCAAATTGATTCAAACCATTGATTCAAACCAATTCATAATCAATGATTGAACATGACCAAACCTTTAATTAAGACAAACCAAGTCCAATTGACCATTTTACCTAAGTTGACCCAAATTGGCCTAAATAGCCAAATGGGTCAAATCATAATTTAACTCAAATTGATTGCAACCAATGGCCCAAATTCATTCCAAATCATTTATTGAACTTGACCAAAGCCATGATTGAGCATAATTTGATCAATTAGTCACCTTGACCCAATCTAGCCCAAATTAACCTAAAGGGTCAAATTGGTCAAAAATCAAATTAATTCTAAATTAAACCAAGCCAAATCCTACAATCATTTTCAATTAACCAATTTAACATGAACCAACACCTAACCCAACCCAATTTGGGCAAATTAGTCAAAATGGTCAACTTATCCCATTTGACCTATTTGAATCTAAATGAGCCAAAATTAAACCTAAGCCAAATTAATCAAAACCACTTGAACCAAAACTCTTCAAATCATCATTTAACCTAACACAAGCCTTCATTTGACTCAATTTGACCATATGGTCAACCCAACCCAACTTGAACCCAAATGAACCCATTTGACCAAATGAAGCCAAACCGACCCATGGGACCCTGGGAGCTAGCCAAATCTAACCCAAAATAGTCCTAGATCACACCCAAATTAGCCCAAATCCATGTGGGACCCAATACAAGGGGATAACCATTGTACAAGTCTCCCCACATTGGATTCTTTCCATATAAAGCCAAGTCCACTCTCCCATCACTTGAGCAGCCATCCAAGTGCCAAATGGAGTGCACCTAAGCTTCCTAGCCCACTCTAGAATAGCTAGGATCAGCCATGGACTAAAGGGAGTTTGCCTCCTCCCCTCTCAAGCTAAATCGAGCACCCAAAGGACCAAGCCAACCCAATCTCCCCATATCTTGCTTGGAGCTCCCTGCCACCACTTCCTCTAACCTTAGCGTGCCATGTGGAGCTGATGGCAACCCCTCTAACGCCTCAACGATGATGAATCGATGAAATTTTAGAGATGGATCCCATCCATCCATCACACACGATTAAGGGGTACACTCCCTCAATACGAGTGATAATTATCATGAGGGGCATTCTCTAAGTTCCTTGAGTGATTTTGAATTCCCTCAAAGCTTCCTAGAGCACCCCAAGCATCCCTCAATCAGCCATTTATTCTCTGTGTGTAAAACCAAAATAGGGGAGACCTCTCTTGATTCAAATCCACCCATTTTTCAACTAAACTCCAATTAAACTTGCACACACATTCACCACACATAATTGAAGCCAAATAAATCATACCTTGAGTTCAAAATCCACTGGAAGCCATACTTTGATCAAGATCAAACACTCACTAGGAGGAGCTTGGTCCATAGAGTAAACCACCTCAAATCAAGGCTCGTGTGACTCAACAGAGCTTCATTTCTACCAAATGAAGCTTCCTCAATCATTGAAACCACCGATCATAAGCTTCAATGAGGTAATTTCTCAAAACTGATTCTTGAATGAAAATGGTTTGGTGCTTTGTGAAGAAAATTTGCAATTGAACCCATCCTAGCCATTGGATCCTTGTGGATCCTTCACGCGAAGGTGTTGGTTGAGTTTGGAGTGGATCTGAGCTCGGGTGAGCTCGGATCGAGCGATTCATGGCGGACGAGTTCCATCGTTCATCACTCATAGGAAGATGGATCACGGGCCATCCATTTCACGTTATTGGAATGGATGGTTGTGATCAAATCATGCATAGATCCCTTGATTAATCCTTCAAAATCACAGATCTAATCATGGTTGTTCGATCTTAGAACGGACAATCCACAGGAAAATGCGTCCGCCGTAATCCGAGTTGTGTCCCGATGTGACTACTTAAATAGCTTATCCTATCGTGCCATGTGGAAAGTGTGCTGCATCAGCAGCCATGTCGCGCCGATGGGATTAGGGTATTAATTAGCTTAATTAATCCTATTTTAAGCCTAAAACTTCCCAAATTCATAACTAATCCTAGAAAAAATCCAAAAAAAATATAAATGAGGGCTCATTTTGAAGATATTTCAGAGAGGAATCCACTAAAATTATTATTATTTAATTTTGGATAGTAATTTTTTACTTAATTAAGGTTTAATTAAAATTTTAATTAGCCTGATTACTCTCTAATTAATTTTCCAATTAATTTCAAACTTTTTAGAGATGTTTAGGGGGATGACTTCTGCCTCACCTATTTTTCTTGGGATTTTTTGGATAGCTAATTAGAGAAATAAATGAATTAAGCCTTAATTACTCTCCTACCTTAATTAATGATAATTAAAAAATGAATAGTTAATTAATTAATTAATTAAGCTTATTGCCTTCTGTTAATAATGAAAAGTCTTAGGGAAATGTTTTGGGATTATTCTTATGACCATTTCATTAAGCCTCTTCATTTATTTCAAATTAATTAAGGTTTAATTGATTAATTAGCCACTTAATTAATCAATTAAAAGAAAAGGATATTTTAATTATTTCAGAGCCTAATTGGTTGTTTGAAATGACTTAGGGGTTGGGATTAAGGCCTCTTCCTTGATCTCTTTCCCTAAGTTAATTTCATTATCCTAATTAAAAATATATAATCAAAGGATTTAATTAACCAATTAAGGATTTAAAATGCTATTCATTCATAACTTTGATTAATCAACCTTGGGTAGCTCTTTAGATGTTTAATAGTCTAAAGAAGTCAAATGAAATTATGATTAGCTTACACATGTGAAAAAAATCATAAAAGTAATGAATTAAAATCTTTAAGCCTAATTAACTATTAATCTTGAGCCAATTGCATAGGCACCTTTCATTCTTTAGGAGCATTGCTAATTTACTTTTCATATGATTGCATATCTTGTTGGCTCATTATTAATTAGTTAATTAACTTAAGGTGATGTAGGTAAGGGTTTAATTAATTATTTAATTCATACCCCAACCTAATTAAGCCATAAAATTAATTTAATTACAATTAATTAAATCAAACTAACTCACACATGGAGAATGGGATTAATATTAGCAAACCTCTTTCACATCCCTTAAATCAAAACAAACATGAGATCAAAAATGGCTTTAAGAAACTTTGGTTTATTTTAAATAAGCTTGTTTAATGTGATTGTCTTTAGGAATTAGTTGGATTGAATGAAATTATATGCTTTTATGGCTTTACTTCTTTCCAACCATATTAAAATATTTTATGTCACTTAATTCATGCATTCATCTCTTTCAAAAAATTAATTAAGTAAAATGATTTCCTTTATGTCAAATTTACTTATGTTGACTTAATTAGAAATATGTGTGGCTATTATCACTATTAAATCTCAAATGTATTTTCAAAAGCTTATTAATGAATGATAAAACATATTGTGGCTTTAGTTATGTATACATAGGAGGTGCATGTGAGTATAAGCTTAGTGTATGAAGTGAAGTCTCTTTCTTACATTCATATGTTGATTTACATAAGTTTAATAGTTAATCGGTATATTAGTCTAGATATCCTGGGGACACACGGCTTTAAGTAGCACCAAGGAGGTTCTTACCTCACTCCTCTAGTGCGAAATAATGGTGATGTACCTGTTTGATTTTATTCTTATGCATTTTAACATTAGAATTGGGAAAGAGCTTTGATTCATTTACACAAATAAATCAAATAAACCAAATTCTACGTTTGCATGAATTTCTATTCTCATAGTGGCTTATACATCCATATGTATTTAGGAATAGCGGGTATATTAGTCTGGACATTTCGGGTATACATGACTTTAAGTAGGTTCCTACCTCACTCCCTGTGCAAAATAATGATGACATACTTGCTTAAAACCCCCCTTGTAAAAGACATGCATTCATAATTACTTCAAGTGGTCTGGATTGATTAGTCATTTGATTTAGAGTTCTTTTCTTATGCTTTTGTATAAGAATTTAGATAGAGGTTTAATTTGCTTGCATTCATCATTTAAGCGTGCTAAGATATAAAATGCATGTATAGTTATGTTTACGATTTAATCATATGCATGTTATATATGATGAAAAGAAATAAACAAACATGTGTTATATGATAGTAGTTCATTCCAATTAATCTTAAGATGCCTTTCTTATTGAATGAGATTATTTAAAGTGAAACTAAACTTAGGACTAATTTAAAACATATAATAAGCCATTCACTAAAGAGAATTTATTTTATTAATTTGCTTTAGATGTGGCTTAGGGTAGAGATAAAAGAGAGGAATCCTCTCTTTCCTTCTCTTTAAAACACTTAGTTATTTTGTGTAAATTAAATGAAATAAAAAATATTAAGTGAAATTTACAAATCAATTAAACCACTTAAAGTGAAACTAGCCTTTATAATTAAATGTCCTTCATACTTAGAGAAAGATAACTCTAAAGCCTAGTTAGAACATACCACACAAGCCTTAATACACACACATTAGATTAAGTCATCATTTCTAGCTTTATGTTAGCGCGGTGTATGATTTGATGTATGTTTATTTTGTGATGTGTTGTTGTAGACTAGATGGTAGGCCGTGATTATCCTAATAATGTTTATGTAGGAGATTATGCTTAAGGGGTGCTTAAAATAAATATAAATGCTCTCTTTTGTAGGTTTCTTAACCCCTAAGCATAATCTGAATTATGACAGGTGGACTTGGTTACCCATGTGTGAATTACTAAGTCTAGATTATATATATATATAACTATTTGGGTTGTATGGTGTGTTTAGCTAACACTTATTTTGCAGGTGTAGTTAGATTTACTTTTTTATTCTTTTAATATAATTGTGTATTAGGAATTTAGTTAAGTGTTATGAGGGTTAAAGATGAACATTGACCAGAAGGTTTAATCCTGGGGTGCCATGTGATACCTAGAAGCCTACCAAATCAAATGAAGAAATGGAGGAAGCATGAAGACTTGAAGACCTCCCCATAACACTTATCATTTTTAATTTATAGTTATTCTTTCATATACCGGATTGTATAAGAGTAGAGCTCGGCTACTCATTTCCCTTTTTGGGTTGTACGACCGTACCCGACCGCACCGGCCTATTATTCTTTCACGTTGAGTTTATGAATTATTTGATGATTTGTTTACATTGTGCAATAGAAATGACATGTATTTTCCTAGTTTCTTCGTGTATGGTGATTTAATGTGTGTCATGGATCTGCTTAGGCTCTTAGGAAAAAATAAACTTTTTACCCCGATCATAACTCATAATCTAATTTTCTAAACAACTCATAACCTCATTTAAAATCAAGATAATTAAAAGATTTAGCAACCCTTTAGCTGGATGTTGTATGCTTAATATCATGCATATCACCTTGAATCACTCTTGTAAAATGGGGGGCTCCATTCTTGCACATATGGGAACCGCTTGACCTGTGAGAGCAGCTCCTACTAATAGAGCTTCACCCTCTTCTCTCTTGATTTAGCCCATAACTCATTCCAACATGCATTTAGGCATATAAAAATCTTATAGCCTTTGTTAAATGAAGTGTCCAAAATCAAATTAAATTAAATTAAATTTATATTATACTAAGTCATTATTCATAACACTCATGCTCTAGTCTCTTAGGGAGTGGATTTAAGGACTTTAGTTTCTTTCTAAACAATAATAACCTAACCATTTTGCAAAACATATAACTTGACCACATGGTTTTAAAATATATGAGGAGTTAGCTGGCTGTCACTCTAGATGATTATATGTTTAGCAGTCAGGTGATTTACCCTCTCTTGTGGATGTAAACAATATACCCATTTTTTGCCTTAGATTTAGGATGTGTTTTGGTCTTCGCTAAAGCTCCCTAGATTTAGGATCCGAGGTCGTTATTTTTCCTCAAACTACAAGCATAAATCCTCACCTCTTAGGCATTTCCACAATCTTGTGTTATGGAATCATAAGTCCTAGTTTTCTAATAAAATTTCAACTCAAATATATAATTTCCCTCAATTTTAAATATATAAAGCCCAACCATAGGATAGTTTGGAATGCTCACTAGGTTTCCTAGTATCATGAGCATTTCCTACTCATCTTCTTTTAGCTTCAATAATAAGTCTCCTTTTAATCTATCCCATTTAATTTTCCAAACATAGCCAATTCATTGATAATCTTATCTTTGAAATCTTTGGAGACAACAATAGCCTACTTTAATCGAGAGTATTCCTAAGGAACTCACCTTCCTTAGGATTTAATTAACTATGAGGGTTTGCCCCCATAGAAAACTTTATAACCCGGTTTAAATACTTTATTCATCCATATAAAGTAGGGGAAAATCTTTGGTATATTTGAAGACCCATGATATCTTACGAGTTCTTATTAGGTGATTAGGTCCATTATAGGGTAGTGATTTCTATCTTTCGAGATAGTGCACTATTCCTTGATGTCATACCCGATCATCTCGATAAGTACACCCTCAGATCTGTGTGGTGTCCCTCCATATACATATAATCTAAAAATAAACACCACAACCTTCTTATAGAGGCATTACAAGAAACCATTTAAAAAAATAATGTACTAGGTTAAAGCACCAAATAAAGAATATTTAAGCATAGTTGGGCCGCCCCCATCATTAAACTTATATGTATCACCAAGTAATAGTATTATAATGTTACTTTAAATAAATAGAAGTCTTTTATCATTATGCCTAATTCTTCTATTACAATATAATCCAATTCTTTCACAATAATAAGATGTCTAACTTATTTTTCAAAATTAGTATTTTTACTATTTTCATTTCAATAATCTGGATTAAAATAATATACCTCCCATATGTTATGAACTCCTTACACTTGAAGCCAATAAAATCTTACAAAAAATTTAATATGAATAAAAATAAATTATATTTTTATAATGAAGTCTAACACCACAGTCATAGTGGCAATCTTAACTTTTATAAAAAAAACTTAAGTAACTAAACCATCCTCATTAATTATGCTCACATTTAAATTAATGTCTTAAACCTTAGTTAATTGAGTCATAGTTTTGACAAATCTTCAAGTGAAGATGTAGGTATGATCTCTAGGTCAAATAAAAAATTATTTATTTAATAAAGATAATTAACATGTGGCTATTAGATTGGTAATTTAATCTATTTCTTAATCCATTATTTAATTCATTGCCACAAAATTAAAGCAAATAAATAAAAGAGGCAAGTTCATCTTTTACACATTAAATATCATATATGTTATAAGAGGCATATTTATGTTGGAAATACTAAATGAAATTGCTAGATATATGAATTCAAATGTTTTTTTAATTAATGTTTAAAACTGCATTAAACAACTTATAGAATATCTCATAAACTATGCTCATTTTAATAAAAAATTTGTTAATTTAATTATATAAAATAATTAAGCTATAAGTTTAAATAATTAGAATCAAAAATATATTAGCTTTACAAGATTAAAGCTCAAATGCATAAATTTTTTTTCTTAATTTAGTCTTTTCATTGGATATAGATGACCAAAACTAAGTGCATGGATGTTCCTTCTCAAGTAGGCTTATGTTGGGTCCAAGTGACCAAAACCTAAAGCAACAAACTAAATCACATGCATATTCTTTTATAATTTAACTCCTTATAAATTGAATTTAGTCTTGATTACCAAAATCTATATTCTTTTGGGTTTAATCTCATTGAATATACCAATCTTTATTAATCCTTTTTATGAGGTGAGTTTCAAGGAGTGTTTAAACCTTTTAAACTCCTTTGATCTCTTGATGGTTCCTTATTAGTTGAGTTAGCATGACATACCCTCTTAAGTTAAATTATTTGTAAAAAAAATTCAAACTTTAAAAATGATGTGTCACCTTCCCAATGAACGATGAATTACATTTTAAAATTTTAAAAAAAAAGCAAAAAAAAATTAAGAATGCATTGATGATTTACTAATCAAAAGATAATTTCCAAAATAACATATTTTAGATCTTCACAATATGTTTATAATTCTCATAAAATACATTATATGTGTCACTCTTCAAAAGTGTACTTTTGGAGCTAATGCAAGCAAATTTGTTGGCTTCTTACTCCCTCATAAAGCATTATAGTAAACTCATTATGCTTAATTCTTCTATTACAATATAATCCGATTCTTTCACAATAATAAGATGTCTAACTTAATTTTCAAAATTAGTATCCTTACTATTTTCATTTCAATAATCTGAATTAAAAAAATATACCTCCCATATGTTTGGAACTCCTTATACTTGAAGCTGATAAAATCTTATAAAAAAAATTTAAATATGAATAAAAATAAATTATTTTTTTATAATGAAGTCTAACACCACAGTCATAGTGGTAATCTTAACTTTTATAAAAAAATAAAAAAAAAAATTTTAAAGTAACTAAACCATCTTCATTAATTATGCTCACATTTAAATTAATGTCTTAAACCTTAGTTAATTGAGTCATAGTTTTGACAAATCTCCAAGTGAAGATGTAGTTATGATCTCTAGGTCAAACAAAAAAAAGTATTTATTTAATGAAGGTAATTAACACGAGGCTATTAGATTAGTAATTTAATCCATTTCTTAATCCATTAATTAATTCGTAGCCACAAAATTAAAGTAAGTAAATAAAATAGGCAAGCTCATCTTCCACATACCTGTTCTCGAAAAATTAATTATAAATTATTTAAATTTTCAAAGTTATGAAGGAGGAACGTGACATAAGCATATCACGAAGATACTATTTTTGGAATAAATATTAATTTTTTATTTGAGTTCTTAATGACTTCCTTTGCCTATACCTATACCTAGTATTTTTTTTATTTTTTATTTAATTTATGTTATTTTAAATATTACTTAATAATTAAAACAATAAATTATTTTATGATTGGTTGTAAACCTAAGATCAATTTTCAATATTTGTTGGAGAGTTTAGGCCTCGTTTGATTCCCTATTTTCAGCACCTTGCGTTTTTTTAAAGTAGTGTTAATAAATTTTAAAACCCATTTAAAATTTCTACTCTTTTTTACTAAACGGTGATTTCCTCTTTTTATAAAATGATGTTTATATATATCATTTTAAAATGTCTTTTCTAAAAATTATTTTAAAATAAACTTTTTTTTAAAATTAAAAACTCAGGCAAACGAATTCTTAAGATAGTTAATATGATTTTTGATGACTTGAGCATATATATATATATATATATATATATATATATATATATATATATATATATATATATATATGATTAATAGAATTGTCAAACAAAATTAATTTTTATGAATTAGGAGAAAGAAAGCATAGACCAAACGTTAAAATTTATAAAATAAATATGATATAATTAGTTATATTTATTTTTGTATGACATGATGACATCTAATAAAGTTAATTAAAGTTTTGAATGATGTAAATAAATACATCATTTTTATTAATTATGTGAAAACTAAATCTTAAAAATAAGATGCATAGATCTAAATTTATAGTTTTAGGTCGGGCAGTATAAAGGCAGAGCTTGGCTGTATATTTGCTCATTCTTTCGAGGTGTATAATGATACCTGGTCGTAGTGATCTTTTTTTTAAATAAAATTAGTTTGATTTATTTTGAATTGGCCTATTTTTCTATATTTTTTTCTATATTATGCTTCCTTGTGATTGATGCCTCGACGATTAGACTCTTAGAAAATTAAATTTTCTGCTCAATCTAAATCTAAATAATTTTAACAAAATAAATAAATAAAACTTGAAATCTCACATAAATTAAAATCTTAGATAAAACTTAAAATTAATCAGAAACAATTAACATTTGAAAATCATGCAATTATATAATAGAGAGAGAGAGAGAGAGAGTAGAACGTTGTTTTTTTCAACAACATAATATATTATCCTCCTTTAGTGGTTATAAGAAAGCCGTAATTTTTTTTAAATAAATAAATTTATAATACTCATCATAATTTTTATAAAAAATAATAATTTCTTTTACAACTTTATCATTATTTTTTTATATAACTATAATTATTTCAAAATTAATAACTCTTAATATATTCATAAATACGCAGCACATAAAATTATATATGCACATTTCTAAATTTATAGTTAATATATTTTACATTACATATTTCAAAATTAATATCTCTTAATATATTCATGATTGATGATTAAAATTTACATTTTTTTTTAAATAATAAGCTTTACATGAATAAAATGGAAACTCCCCGTCATATAAGGGGCTATTTGGTTGCGTGCATTTGGAGTGCACTACATTCCAAATGCACGCATTTTAATATTTTATTTTTGGGTGTTTGGTTGGAAGTAAACTAAATTTTCAATATAATGTAATGTATTTCAAATATATTGAAAAGATTTTGATTTGATGATAAAAGAAATTCCAAATACACCTGGCCAATATAAAGTGATCACCACTACATTGCCGCCAAGCCACAAAACCTTCGATACTTTACATTATATTTTTTTCAACCAAACAAAAAAAAAAGGAATTAGAACTCAGTCAAACAACCCCTAAAATAATGTGTTAATTAACAAGGTATTATATTTTATTTTTTAGTTTATTTTTAAATATTTGGAATAAAATAAAATTTTAAAAATTTTGAGATATTAAAAAAATGTTTTTTTTTATGTATTATAAATTTTCGCAAATTAAACAATTTTCAAAACCATTTTCAAAACCATTTGCCAATATTTTCAAAACCGCCGTATTATATATATATATATATATATATATATATATATATATATATATATATTTGACATTTGTTTTGCATTCAATCAAATAATAACTATTTTTTAAATACATATATTTTTCAAATACACAAAGGACCCCAAATTTATGAAATATTGGCAATCTATCCTTGCCAAAGAACATAGAATATATACATAATCAAACCGAAAGTCATTATGTTCGATATGGTGAGTTTTTTATCAATTTTTATTTATTTATTTTGAAGTATTAAACAAAAATATGATTTAAATCCCTTTTTACTTGATTTATATTGAATCTATTATCTTAAAAAATAATTAAAAACAAACCCTTTAATAGTAAGATTTTATTTAATATGTTTGTAATAACTGCAATTGCATAAAAAATAATTATAAAAATACTACAAAAATAATTATTGTTTAAAAAAATTACAATATATATATATATATATTTATTTATAAATTTATAAAAATTAAATATAATTAAATCAAATTAAAAAATATAACTTTTTTATTATAAATTTTTCAAAACACAACTAAAACATAATCAAAATATTATTCTAAACTACAGATCACACTGCATCGCCACATCCGCCCCAAAGTAGAGCTTAAATTTCACAAACTTCGAAATTAAATCAAATTAAAATAATATAATCTGTAAAAAGTAGATATCAAATTCAAATCAAAACTATCATTTTTTTTTAATTCAAATCGGTTAAATAGTAGGTTTAGCATGACCTAGCCCTTTCCTATAAGATAATATAACCGTTTTTATTACTCATCTAATATTTTAATTAAAACAATCGCCAGTTATACTAAAAATGAGAAAAAAAAAAAGGTTGCCAGGAAAATACCATATTTAATAAAAGTTCATGGTACATAGTGCGTCATATGATTGCCTCAGGGGATGAATTCAAATTTAAATATATCAATTAATTAATAATCAAATTACATATTATACAATTTTGATAATTACCTTCGCATACAATTATGATAACATTCAAAATTATTTAATTATTATTATTTTTTGTTTTTAAAAAATAAATCACAATATTCTTAAAAATACTCAAAATAACTTCTAAGTATTTTTTTTATTATTTTAAAGAAATAATTATGACTATCAGTCATATATTATCTCAAATCAACATATAAATAAATTAAATAAAAATGATCACAAATCATCCCTTAGCATTATTAGCTAGTTTGGCTACACCGTCCTTCTCCTTTTCCTGCAATAAAACTCTAGATTTTTTATTTTTTATTTTTGATAAATTTATGTTAAGAACTCTCCAAGAAAATTAAGAAATAAATAAAGCAAATGGAAAGGGGCTCAGAGCATGAACTCCAAACCCTAAACTGCATATGATTGCTGGTTATCCTTGTGCCTAGTATTCTCCTGTATTAATCAAAGTGCGCCACTTTGCACATGAAAAATAATGAGGGAATAAAATTGCAATAATAGAAGAAAAGGATATCAAATCTCGATGCAAGTAATTAGGTTTATTAATAGTCTTCTTCCCCATCCTTCAATTCCCCCACCACAGCAGCAGTCCAGGCATTCTTCTTCTCTTGGATCACAGAAGAAGCAATAGGTTCTGTTCTCTCTCCCCTTTCCCTCAGTTTTTATACTTTTGCAGCTTTTTTGGTTGTTTGTAGTATAACACATTCCAATCTTCTTCAAGAAATAAATAATGGGATAAGAGAAATTTACATATATTGCACACAATTCTTATGAATTTAGATATCTATAAGTATCACATTCTAGACTTGAAAGTAATTTTATTCTTTTGATTAAATTTGATTTCTTTCAGGTAAGGATGGAAATGAAAATGGCATCATCCATTGTCATTCTTCTTGTTTCACTTATGTTTGCTGATGCAAGGTATAACAAAGAGCCTGAGCTCAATCCAGAAGGTAATCTTACTATGAATCCTATTTTTAATGTACACATGCTTGAAAGTTTGTATTTTGTGGTATCAAAAGCTGATCAATTCTTAAAAAACAAATAAAAATAAATACCTGAATAGTCCAAGCTTCATATGCGCAGCTCCCTTCAAATCCTAGAGCTCATTAGAACCTATTGAACACCCAAAATAGTTTATAAATAATTTCCTGAGGGCGTTCAAGAAATATACATTCTCTTTTAAAAACAACACTTTGCAAGAAAATATGAATGAGCCTGAAAATAAAGGCATTATCATAGAGTTTTTAAAAATGTTTTACCTTCTATTACACTCTCTATTCACAGGAGACTCCATCTGTAATTCATGTTTGGGAGCTTCAAGGAAAGCTGAGAGAGCTCTGAAGGGCATGGAACTGTTCAGAGAATTTGATATGCTTTCAAGTGAAGTATGTCATGTCCTGCCAGCAAATTTCGAAATTCAGGTGAGAGTTTGAATTCAAAGTGAACCAACAGTAATAAATTCTTCACACTTTGCTCATAATAATAAGGGTTTTTTGTCTTAACAGTGTTTAGAGAAAACAAAGAAGCAAATTCACCGTACCAAACTTTCATTGCAAGAACTCATTCATGAGAAAAGCCTTTGCAACAGCACAGGCCTATGCACCGACCAGCTGATTTTGCAAGAAGAAATCAAAATTATGGGGGAGAACAATAGCCCTCTAGAGGTGAGAGAATAAGAGAAAGCTACTTAACTGTGCGTATAACATTTAATCTAAATGACTTCTCATTTATTCAAAGTTTATTTATAATCTATTGAAGAAAACTGATGATCAGGTTGGAATTACATTCGCAATTGGCGGTAGTACCATTATGCAATATAAATGTTAATCAGTTCAGTAACATGCGACTGAAGCGCATTTGTTGATTCTATCTTTTTTCGCCGTAGATAAAACTGAAAGTCAAGCATTATTGTTTTGCATAATCTAACCTCAAATCAAACATCAAGGTTAAGAGAGTTTAAGTGGTTTACATTTGAACACTTTGCCTATACAAAACAGAATAAGAAATACTTTCAAGTTCAAGATTTTTTGAAGTATAAGTTAATTTCTATAATGAATGACGATTTTTAAAAAAAAAAAAAAAAAGCTTATATGTTAGCTATGTGCACCACAATCATATTGAGCCTATGCGCACATAAGAAATCACAAGGAAAATGACCTTACTGAAGCATAAAACGCTCACCATAATGAAACAGTTTAAAAGCAGAGAAAAGAGTCTTTGATTACCTTCAGGGACTTGATTTTCACTAATGATAAACTCCAAAGAAGTATAATTGCTGAATTAACTGCATTGACATACAACAATCTTATTCTTTGTTTATGCCAAATTCTTTTCAATGGCATAAAGAAAACAGTAGTGCTGCTTCACCTTTTCCAAATAGCCAAATCAAAGAATTTTCTGGCCCCCTATCATTTGCAAATTAATTATGATAATCCTAAGTCCATTTTTTGGGCGGGCACAAGATTGTCAACACTTCAGACTAACCTAATACAGAAATTTATAAGAGAAATTTAAGTCAAATTTAAGCTAATACAGAAATTTATTTAAGCCTTCAGACATGTCGAGTTGTAACAAATTCAATTTTTGCTAAAACTGACACTTCTTCCAGTTGGAAGATGAAAGAGGGTGTATAGCATGCCGAAGGGCTGTCAGGGAGCTACTCATGAAGATGAATCAACCTAAGATGAAGGTAAGTTATATTTTCTTGATGATTTTCTTGTCCTATATGATAAATTTAACTTCCAAGTAAATAGCAAGATATTTGCTTCACTTATTACGCTGGATTCACTTCTTCAGGCAAAGATAATTGAGGCACTTATTGATTACTGTGAAGAGACAGAGGATAATGAGGATCAAGTAAGTTCATCATCATCTTAAAAATCAAATTGTAAAGCATTAGATAATGTTAAATTCCATCTTATTCTTCTGCAGTGCAAACGAACAGTCAAGAAGTATTTCCCTACAGTGTTGACTAAACTGGAGAAGTTGAAACCCACTGATATGTGCCTTATGATGGGAATGTGTGATGAAACCATAGCCTTTGCTAATATCTTGGACTAAGTTTTAAGTTATGCTTCCAATGTTCCACAATAAACGGCAAGGAGGTAGAGAGGCTAAGGGTCATGGGGGCTCTGAATAAAATGAGTTGCATCTACAGTGAGAAATCAAGCCATGCTAGCCATACTATTTAAAGAGAAAATTTTCTATATCATCAAGTGTTTTTTTCTAGATCAGATAACAGTAAAAGTCTGAACTAATGTACCACTTCTGCAGCAATGTTGAGTGCTGGAGAGGATAACCAATGTAGTATTTCATGAGATAAGCTTTTGGAATAATGTTTTGTAGATTGGCAATCTTATAATCAGCTTTAAATGCCTATATAAGCAAATTTGATCACAAAATTCATAAACAATTCATAGCAACAAGTAATACATGCTTTGAATAGGTTACCAGGAGGCTCCAGCTAGATCATCTGCAAGGTTCCCGGTGAATATCATGATGATTAAGAAGCAGCATAAAATTATTGAACATTATTAGCTTAAAATCGCACCTATACTGATGCGTAAAAGCAGTACAATCTATTTATTCTGGAGAATCCATTCATTCATCTTCAGAAACTTAAAAACAGGAATACCAGTAAAATTGATAAAGATCTATACATCTGAATGATAATTCAAAAGATTGCTCACAAAACTATTCAAAAATCTAAATAAATTTTTCGTTGATAGATGAATAAGGACCATCTCATATTATTAATATTAATGGGGCTGGATGGTTTGTTACTTTCATAAATGATTGCTCACACATAGCCTCACTTTTCTCGTTAAAAAAAAAAAATCAAATATAAGTGCAATCTCTTCCATGTTCCATAAAATGATCCCTATATTAAACAAACTAGGTTAATAATAGGAAGAAATGTTTTAAGCAAGCTATATTTTTTTCCTCCATGAAAATGGCATTATCAATGGATCCTCTAATACTGACAAACCGCAATAAAATAGGGTCGTAAAAGAATGCCAATTCATTGAAATCACTAGAGCTTTGTGTTTTGAAAGGAATTTTCAGAAAATTTACTAGAACAAAGCCCATTTAACAGCTACATTTCTAATAAATTGTCTTCCCAAAAAAAATTTACAAAACAACACCTATTAATGGCCTCACCAAATTTTTTTCAAATGTACAACAATAATTGCTTCCACTAAAGTTTTGAGTCTTGCATATGCCCATCAACATCATCAAAACACTAAACTAGATCAAAGAGCCATAAAATGCATCGTCATTGGATATCCCTCAACTAAAAAGGTTAATAATTGTTATCATCCCATTACCAACAAAAGTTTTAATCTCCTGAGATATACTTTTGCTGAAAATCAAGGGTTCTATGATCAAGATTATTTTCAGGGGAAGCTTCAGAATGAAGGCAACTCTAATTTCCTCTCACAACTATCTAACCAACACAAAAAAGTGTTCTTAGTCTAAAACATCCCTACAATGGAAGTAGCCACCTCAAACAACTCCAATTAAATCTTTCGAAATGAATCTAAACCATCACCATAGGTACACTCGAGAAGTAAAATAAAAAAAGCTCAATAATAAACCAAAGCATGCTCAACCATCTGAATCCATGCAAAATCAATCACCAAGCAATGAAAGTATCCTCCTATTGCATTAGTCAAAATAATCCAAACATACACTCGACATCCAATAACCAATTTTAGTATATTTACCAAATTTTCCTCCTACAAAGATAAGCAATATTAAGATTCCAATATAACTATCCAAGTACTTGAGAGAAAAGAATAGAAAAAGTCATCATTGAAGAAATGAAAGCCTTAAAAGAGAACCAAATATGGCGGAGATGGTAGAATTACCAAAAAGAAAAATAACAATATTGGCTATAATTGGGTATACAATATCAACAACAATACAAATGGGATCATTGAAAGTATAGAGCTAGACTCATGGTAAACGACAATACACAGACCAATGGAATGGATTATGAAGAAATTTTTGTACCAATCGCAAAGTTAAACACTATCATCATACTTTTATCCTTCATGGCAACCTCAACAAGTCCTCACAATATTGGGATGTACAAAATGTTTTCTTACATGATGAATTAGAAGAATACTTTATGGAATTTTCTCCAAATTTCAATCTAGATTTCAACACTAACCATGTATACAAGTTGAAGACAACTTTGTTGGAGCTCAAGCAATCCCAAAAAGCATGGTTGGGAAGGCTCACCAAAGTCATGGAAAATATAATATCCAAACAAAGCCTTGGAGATCACACTCTCTAACGAAGGCAAAATTACAATTCTCAAAGTATATATATATATATATATATATATATGACATAATTGTCACATGAGATGATCTTGAAGAAATAGAAAGGTGAGAGGTCAATTATTCAAAAAATTTAAAGCCAGTGACCTAAGAAAACTTCAATATTTCATTGTAATTGAAGTGGCGCGCTCAAAAGTTGTTATATTCATATCTCAATAACAATACATCCTCAATATATTAAATGAGACATGTATAATGGGATGCAAGCCCTAATAATTCCAATTGACTATTGCCACAAATTCAGGGAGGCCAAAAATAGCCTAGAAATTGATTAAAAGATATCAAAGTCAATTTATGCATTATGATAGATAAATCATCTACAAGTTGCATACAAACTCTTTAATACCCCAAAGAAACACCACAAAAAATATTTTTTTAAAAAAAAATAGAAACCTTAGTTTAGAAGTATATGCTGATGTTGATTGGGTAGGCTTCCTTAGATATAGGTCTACTTCTAGTTATTACACTTTCTTATATAAGAATCAAATCACTTTGAGAAACAAACGAGTGAAAATCCAAGCCTCTATCACTAATTCTCCATATTTACTCTTTCTCTAACTTTTTTACCTTATAACATGCATTCATGTTAGTAAGGTTATAATGTTATCCAACAAATAAAATTTCCTTCAACATCCTGAAAGATGCAATAAGTGTTAATAATGCTAAATTCCAAAAGTCAAGTTATGTAGTAACAAAATAGAGAAAAACAAAAGAGTGACAGATTGGTAGCTAAGAACCCGTCATCACAAAGAAGAAACTAGCAAAACTAGAAAGAAAACACGCTAGAATAAATCAAGAAACCGGAAGCATATCCCAACAACAACTTTAGTGATAGAAATTCTAGAAGGATCTTCAAATTCCATCAATTGGATGCAACCCTAAATGTTTTAGAATATTTCCTTCAACCCTATTATTAGACAAAAGCTAAATTCAGAAAATGGAAAAAAATCAACCTGCTCCTTGCAAGAAAAAAAAAAGCAAACCAAAGTAAACACATTTACCAAAGAGATCACTAAGGCACAACCGCCACAAAAGTTTAAAATTCCTCACTTAAATTCTTATAAGGGGAATAGCAATACACCTGATCATGTTGCTTATTAAGTTAGCTACATTGTTAAATATCAATGACATAATCAAATGCAGATTACTCTTTACCACATTCAAGAAGATACCACTAAGATAGTTCATAATACTCAAAATTTTATTGAGGCAAAATTCAAAATAAATCTTTATGCTACATTATTTGCACCTCTCAAAAATATTTAAGCTACTTTTATAAAACGTTATATGATTATATATATATTTATTTATTTATTTATTTATTTATTTAATATTAATATGACTATTCTCTAAACTATTGCACTATAGCTTTTACATCCCTTTCCACTTTCCACATAATGCATTGGTTGAGGTTCTACATGGATGATTGTGATTGATTTAAGTTAGTAGTATGTGTGTGTGTGTGTGTGTGTATTGTTGCGAGAAAGATTGAGAATGGGAGAACTCAATGTCTGGCGTTAAGTTCCACAGTAGAAGAGTTTGAGAGACATCATGATTTTTACGTGAAAAACCCAAGAAAGGAAAAACCACGGGGTCAAGCCCACTTAAAAATAATTTTACTATATCAGTAGTTGTTACAATTATTATCCTGTCTCCAAAGTTGGAAAATGATAATTTACAAGATTAGGTTTTGTGAGAAGCTTCACTGGATCAATGAAAAAGGCTTCGCTTGAAGTGGTAGTCTAACGATCCGACAACAACGATCGAGCGATGGTCGGATGGTGGTTGGTTGCAACTGGCGGTGACCGGCGGCGGCGGCCGGCAATGATCCGGTGACTGTCGGGCGATGGCAGTGGAAGTGGTACGGCCGGGTGACCGACGGCCGAACGATCGGGCCGTCGAATGGCGGCCGGCGACGGCGGGCTACCGATGCATCCGAAGAATCTCGGCAAGTGATGGTGGTCCGCCGACGACACGTCGGGCCATGTGGCAGGTGACGGTGATGCTCCAGCGGTAATGACGGCCGGCGATGGCTTGAGATTCTTCAAGTATCAAAGCTCTCTCCTTTTCAGTTTCGGTCCACTCATGTGAAGAATGAGGGGCTATTTATAGATTATGGGAGTAACATTTTTGTAAATATAGATAAAATCCAAACCACTTCATCGGACTGCCCAAAATGATCCCTTTGATCATCTGATGTATTTTAAGTATTTGAATGCTCAAATAAAGTCAGAATTAAGAGATCTTAGGCATGTTAAATTCGGCTCGTCAAGACGCTCGATTTGACTATAAACATTTCATATTTAGAAGCTATTTAGGAATCTGACTGATATCCCAAAATTTTCAATTATATTTTAAGTGCTTGATCTGGGCTAGTCTGGACTCAGAATCAAATTACTTTTGATCTAATCAAGGTGTTTTATATCAGCTCAATGATGATCAAAAGAGAGTTTGAAAGATTAACATTTTGATTCTAAGTGATGTTCAATAACACATACATCAAGATTCGTGTTTCAACTAAGAGATTTTTCAATGACATATCATGTATATATATACATATATATGTGCATATATATATATATATAAAGAGAGAGACACACTAAATCTTAGTATTTATCCCTCATTTTCCCCATTTCATTGACATCCAAAGAGCTGGAATGGAGAGTAGACTGAAGGAGAAATAAAAAGAATCTATGTTTTCAAGGTCAAAACCTATTTTTTTGGTTATTCCTTCAACACTAACAGTTCAAATCAAAGTAGTAGGCTTTGAGGTTTGTATGAAAATTATTTTGAGGTACAAATTTATGTTAAGGGTATTTTTGTTTAAAAATTGAGTTGTGAAGTTAAAAATTTTATAAATCTAAATAATTTGCATATAAAAGAGCAAGGTTCGAGGTGTCCATAACATGAAAGGTTACCCTATGGTTGATTATCAATTGGATAAGGTACCCAATTTATAATTTGAAAGCAAAATTACTTTAGCATTTTTCTTGTAAACTTATATGTATTTAAATTTATAAGCAACACATTAGAAAGTCTTCATATTACAAAACGCATGTCTATATCCTCATCATCATGATTTAATAAGCAGACATCACATTTAATCTATGAAAAGCACATGTTAAAGTTATGAGTATGCTAATCCTTGATTAAATTATAGTACTTTAAAAATAGGATATTTTGCACCCACAAATTATGGATTGCTACACAATGTTGATTAGCATATATATAAAGAATTAAATATGCATTTAAATATGAGATAGGTTAAGAATTATATTTTTATAATAACCTGTATAGATAAGAGGACAAAGTTGAGCTCTTATGGAGGCATTTGTACAAGCAGGGTGACCTTTTATAAAAGGTAAAAAGTTTTTCAAATTGACATATCTATGATGACATGTATAAGTTAGCTGACAAAGATGAGTCTTTATAAAAATAAATGGGATCTAAATATATAGACATTGAGCTGGATTTTCACCTTATGATATATAGTGCAGGTCAATAAAATTCACTATCTTATGATGACTAATAAAATTAGACTTAAATACAAAACGTATTATACAAAAAAGTTACAAAATAAATAAAATAAGCATATGAATATTATGAAAGGAATAGTGTCTGATAATGACAATTGTAAATTTAATTAGCATAATGCATATTATGAATAAGCATTGAATATCTCCTCAAAAATAAAAAATTCAATAAAACTATTGTATGCTATATTATTCCAGTTTTTATTTAGGAAAGACCAATTTATAATGATTACAAGTAATGCACTAGACTACTCTATATTTTATTTTAATTTCTCATAACTAGTTCATGATTATCATATCACATTAGTTTATTTCTATGAATAATTATTTAAAATTATTTATCTTACTGAGATTTCTAAGTTCATCAAATATTATCCTAGCTATCATTTCAAGTACACTAAAAACAAGATTAATCCTTAATAAGGATCAAGTTCAGTAGCAACTACCTTATGCTTTGATATATGATTTTGATCTAAGATAAAAAGCATATATATATATAAGGTTGATATTTATGCAAAATAACTTTATTGTTTATCAAAGGCTCTACTTTTTTCCCTAAGTTCGTAAGATGGGACTTTATTATAATGTAAGCAGGATTTGAACCAAAGACCTTAGTAATAACTTCCAAAACACTTCTCAACCAAACTAATTGGCACTCACAATTAGAGGCTCTATAGTTGAATGAATAAAAATGTCAAAATATTTTTGCAATTAAGTGAGCATTTAAATGCATTTCAGATATTTATACCAATTTCCAGTAATATCATTAACTAAATCAAGAGTTTAAAAAAAAGAAATAAAACATCTTGATTTTTTTATAAACAATAAAACCTAGAGGTTATTGTTTTCTTGGATTACACTGGTAGCAAGAGTCCAGGATAATTATTATAAATGAGCAGCTTCTCATTGATCAGGCGGACCAGCTGGGAACTGCCCCCAACACATCGTTGGGTGTGAAAGCCGAGAGCCAAGAAAACCTGCATTGAAACCCAAATAAACGAACATGAGATAAGGTTCAGAAATGCAGAAAAAAAAAAGGAAATTCCAATTTCAAGATCCTATAAATATTATAAGATGTTTCTGGCTTAATGCATCCTCCCTGTTCCCAACATAGAGAGGATGAAAAACAAAACAGGAAAGAAGAGAGAAGAGATGATTCTAGCTTAAAGCTCCCACATTACTTTTCAGATGCAGAAAAACTGAAATTGCAATGTCCCCAGTAAAAACTTCTTGTTTGTCTCCACCTTCCCCAACTTTTTTCATTTTCTAAAACTCAAAGAAAGCACCAATGTTGGAAATTAGATACTCGCCTCCTTTAAAAAGTACAAACCTTAACACCAATAGTTCATTATGAACGAAGTTGCAAATCCAGTGCTACCAATTAAAATTCAGACAGGATGAAAACTACATGATTCACATAACCTATAACGATTTCTTCATTTTCTTCTCGGATCATATGGCTTATATAAGCATTGAATAATTGCAACCCTAGAGCAAATTTTGATAAAAGGTCCCTTGATTTGCAAATAGTTATCTTTGCCCCTTTGGGTTAGTTTTTGTTTTTTTATATTTTGATATGAAATAAAAATATATTTGGCATCCTAAATATGAGTTGTTTTATTTTTATTGAATATTGCATAAATAGGGCCACAAATGAATCGAACCAAGTAGAGTGAAAGCATGCACAAGCTCCTTTGCTAAAACCCTGTTCAAACTAAGCTCAAGCTCAATTCAAGTATTTGTGATAGTATTCAAACATAGTTTATTTAAAGTCATAATTGTTCGAGCTAGGTTAGACCTCGGCTCACATTGGGTTCAAATTGTGAATATCAAGCTATTAAAGAGCAGCTTGCTTGATCAAATAAATGATCCATATCAAGCCAATTAACAAGTTCTACTATTGAGATATTTTTTGCTCACAAAATGAGCCTTATCAAGCCTATTAATGAAAAAAAACCATCCAGCAGCTTGTTATTTAACTGAATAAACTTTATCAAGCCAATAAACAAGCAAAACTATCAAATAACTTGTTACGTAACCAAACAAAACTTATCGAGCCTATTAACAAGCAATATATCAAACTTAAAAAAGAGATTTTCATTGGATGAGCTACTAAATAAAAAACATTTCAACACACATAAACAATTAGCTTATGTTTGTGAATAAGAGGAGAAAAAATAAATAAATTTATAATCAACTCTTAAATAAGTATACTATCAAGCTTAAAATGAGTATATTATCAAATTTTAAATGAACATATTATCAAAGCCTTGATCAAGCATCTTAACAAGCTTGTTCAAGAGCTTTAAAAGATATTTTTGATTATCATAAACTAGGAGAGCATAAAACTGTACATGCTTATTCATTTATCAATCAAATATTTATAAAAATAGTCTAGCTTGTTCGATCAATTAATTAAACAATCATGAATCCTAATTGAGTCAAACCACAAGTAGCTTGTCAAGCGTATTGGTTCCTTTTACCTATAATTCAAGATTCAATTTCTTCTAAAATCATATGAAATAACGACACTAACACCTCTCTAGAAGGGTAAGCCACTTAACAATTAAACAACAAAAGAATGAATTATTTCAATATAAATCAATCAATGAAAGATGATTATTAATCTCAAAAATCTAAGACTTTAATAGCAATAAAGAAGATTCCCACAACACTCCTAGAATGCCAAAATTTCTTCAAAATAGACATAATAACTCAAAACCCTACATCAAACCATACACACAACCTTAAAATACCTGACGATAATCAAAGCACTCAAAAGATTTCTACCAATTACACCTAAAAATATGGTCAACCGCAGTTTATGAACCATGGGGGGAAGGTTTAATAAGTTCTGAATCTGAAAACAACCATTCCAAGTACAATGGAGGAGGAAACAATAATTCAAATCTGGAAATATGGCTTCTCTCTGTCTTCCAGCTCGGTACTACCACTCCTCTACTAGTCCTCCCTATAGAATTGGTTAGTCAAATGGGTTAGGGAGCTGATATTTCCTTGTATTTGGTTAGGGAGCTGATATTTCCTTGTATTTGGTTAAGTGGCTTATGGTTAACTTAGCTGAAACGTTCTTTCCCTACAAATCAATCATAAAGAATAGCAGTTATCCATTCAAGAAAGAGGTATTCAAGGTCTGCAATGCAAGGTAGTTAAGGTTTGAAACCAAAAAGTAAATTCAACCTCATTGGGATAAGTTTCTTGATCAAAGAAATCCCGATTCGGAGAGAATTCTCCTTTCATGGCTGCAACTGTTAATCCTTCCCACCAGGAGCCTTAAATTAGCTGATATGAACTACAAGAAACTCCCATAAGACGCCTAGAATTAGTAGTCGAAGGTTCAACAGACAGTTTCTTGGCTGTACAGCCCCTCACCAAACTTCTTTCCAAGAGAAATATCTTTGTTGAATCCTTCCAATGCCACCCGAGATGCTATAGCATAGAGTTTGGACCTTCCACCACTGAAAAATAGTGGTTGGAATTCTTCCCAGCAGAATCCTTGACTAGAAGAAGAATTCGGATGCACAAGAAGTTGGAGATGATGGGAGGAACCAATCTTAGCAAGACTCCTGTCCCACTATGGTT
This sequence comes from Cymbidium sinense, assembly GCA_021442155.1. Taxonomy (NCBI): domain Eukaryota; kingdom Viridiplantae; phylum Streptophyta; class Magnoliopsida; order Asparagales; family Orchidaceae; genus Cymbidium; species Cymbidium sinense. The sequence continues at coordinate 11,002,155 of CM038230.1, forward strand.
TTCCTATCCTCCAAAATCTCAAAAGAGGGGCAAACCGCCCCTCTCACTAGGGAAATCCACCCTAACTCAGGATACCCTGAGACTAAAGTCAAACAAAAAAAACCCTATTCCTGTCATAATGGAGGTATTTATAGACCTCAAGAGAAAAGACCCTCACCAAAGAAAAATTACTAACATGCCCCTAAGCAAAGAAAGACACTAAACTTGAAAATAAATAATTAAAAATAATAAAAGTACTTAAAGAAATCAAATAAGGAAGACACTGTGTCAAACACTTAAAGCGAGAATCAAGAATTAGAATTCAATTAATGGTTATATAAGCGAGAAATAATTGTAACTTTGAGGAAAGTTTTGATTAATGGACTAATTTACAAAGTACTTTGTAGAATAGTTATCTTAAGGATTATCTCCGATCAGTATTTATTTCATTTTTTTGTTTGTGTTTTTATTTTATTTCATTTATGTTTAGATATTAAACAAAATATGTTTGATATCTTAAACATAAATCATTTTTATTGATTATTGAATAAATTTATTAATTTCATAATTTGGAAGAGGCTGATGATGCCACGATCGGACGTATTGATGGATAGATATCATAGATAGAGACATCATCATCTTTGGCACGGGGTTAGCTGGCAGCAAACATGGGCTGACTGGCAGCGAAAGCAAAATCAGCAAGCGAAAGGTGCAATGTTGCATATTGGCAGACACAAGGCTGATATCAACGCGTGTACGGCTAGCTAGCATGGCATGCGATGTCAGGTGTTCCACGGTTCAAGCTTTGAAAATGACAAAAACACCTTAATGTTGTTTTAAATATTTTCAAAAATAACATGAATATTTTCAAAACAAATACACTTAGCAAACATGTTTATCCAAACTTTAAAAAAAATAATAAATAGAGACAAAAGGTGATGACAAAGAGCCTCTTAATTTTTTATGCATAAATACTAAAAATATAAAAAATAAATGTTCATTATAAAAATAACGTACCATTCACAGTGGCGCCCATAAAACTTCCTTGGTTAACCCTGTCATGTCGGAAGCCCCCAGCAACAATGGATTCAACCGAGTTTTGAGCCCGATCACATGGAGCATTAATTAGAGAAGGCATCTCAATTGTTCGTACTCTTAAAATTTGTTCGACCTGTTCCATAAGCACATCTGACTGGTTCTCAATAAATGCACAAGTATCAAAAGATTTTGAAGCTCTAGAAGCAGCAATACTAAATATGTGGCATAAATAGTTGTAGCGCTTTGCTGACAATGTTTGGGGGTTCCCATCAAACGGAAAATCATAGCTGCCACTAAAAGCTCCAACCTTTGCATCCTTTCTCCACCTTTTGAGTACATACTCTGGAGGCAAATCTTTAATATTTCTAGAATCTAGTACCTTTAACATGTGATGGCATGGAATCCCGATAAAATCAAACTTTTTGCAACTGCAAGTAACACTTCCATCTAGTGAATCAAACTTGACAAAATGATCTTTAGGCCTTTCATCCATGGTTACCTTGTACTCTGATATTGTCCCAATCTGACTGCAACTATATAGCATACAATCCATGTAAAACTCAAATTCCTTTTCAAACATTTTAAACGCAGCAGGTGTATAGAAATCTGCAGCTTGTCTCAACACCCTCATTGAAGGCAATTTCCGAGCACTTTGACTGGCATGAGCATCAGCTTGTAGTTCTGCAAACCGTCTTTCATCAAGTAGTCTCTTATAATGCTCGTAAAACTGTAAAAGTTCTGTTTCAGGGGAAAGATACTTTTTTAGCTCGCCATTCAAGTTATCCTTCAGTTGAACACTTTTCATATCAGCATAAAATGCTTCTCGTCCATAAACCAATGCCCATCTTTCCCTCTCTTCAAATAGATTGGCCAACCATTGGTTATCTTTGAGATCATAAGTTTCTAGCATTGTTTTCCATGCCATGAGGAACTCTTCTTCTTCTTCATAATCAAAAAGACATCGACTAAAGTCACTGGCTAAAGTTTTTGAACCATGAAATGCTTGGGTTAGCTGCTCAAGAGCATTTTGGTAAATATGCCACACACAATATCGATGAAATGTGTCAGGCCACACTTCAGCTAATGCTTCAGTCATTAATGCACTCCGATCTGTCAAAATTGTCTTAGATTGCTTTCCACTCATTGCAGTCTTGAAAGTGTCAAACAACCACTTGTATGATTTTTTGCTTTCATCATGCAATAATGCAGAACCAAAAATAACAGCCTGCTTATGATGATTCACACCAATAAACTGTACAAATGGCCTACCATAACCAAAATATTTATAAGTTGAGTCAAAACAAACTACATCACCGAAGTATTTAAAATCCAACACAGACTTTGCGTCAGCCCAGAAAAAGTTGATCAAGTTATCGACATCATCAGTTTGAACTGCATAGAAGAATGATGGGTTTTCATCCTGCATCTTCTGTAGGTACTCAAGTGTAGCCCCGACGTCTCCAACCAGCACAGATTTAATGCGTTTGGACCTTAGACAAGACTTGCTGTCAACAGAATGCATGCTAAAATCCTGAGCACTCCGAGCTTGAATGTTCCCAGAATTATCAGTGGACATGGGGGTCATTATCAAAACATCTGTCATGCCTGATTCATCATCGAGAACACCTGTTTCAGAATTTTTTGAAACCAACAAGTCATTAGATGAAGGGGCGGAGAGTGGATGATTATGGTAGGTAACAAATTCTGAGACATGATATTTGCCGCTGGGTGTTCTTCTGATGATCATACATGCAGGGCACCCAGTCCTTGTTTCTGGGCGAGGCTTCTTCACCCTTTTAGCACCTTTCTTCCTCTCTCGAAAACCCTCTTTGGAGCAAACAAACATCCTTCTTGTAATGACATCATCAGCTGTTACTGTCATGCTTGCTCGTCTAACTGTGAAACCTATCCTTCCAGCATACATGTTATAGAACTCATAAGCCTCATCTTCAGTTTCAAACTCTGGAGTCTTTACTGAATCATCCACCAAACTAACTCTTGCAGCACGAGCCTTTCGCCTCAGCTTCTTTGCCTTCAAGATCTGGATTGATGCTGCAGTTGCAAGAGGATGGTTATGATTTGGTACAAATTCAGTCACACGGTATTTTCCATTGGGTGTAAGTCTTATTGTCATGCAAGCCTGGCAACCAATCCTTGTTTCAGGCCTTGGAGATTTTACTTCCTTGGCCCCCTTTTTCTTCTCTCGGAAACCCTCTCTTGAACAAACAAAAGTCCTTCTCGTCACAATATTCTTTGAGGTCGTCCATAGAGTTGATCTCCTAACAAAAAAGCCAACATTCTCGGCATATGTACCATAAAAATCATATGCATCATTTTCACTATCAAACAGCATATTAACAGTTGGCAAACTGCCAGAACTCCCAACTTCTCCGATCACAGCACTAGTGGTTGCTGTTACATCAGTCATTTCCTACATAAAAATAACAACCAATCACACTCCAAAAAGTATGTGCATTCAACAAGTCTAGGAAATTAAAAGCTGGCTTGAATAGCCAAAAATTGCCTTGTTCAAAAACAGTTGCAGTGATAGCTATATTTGATAAAGAAAAGACAAAGAAAAAACAAATTAAACATATAGAAACCAAAGCCATGCTGCTTAATACCAAACATGACCTTAAGGCATACATTTCACGCATAGACATCCCCCTAATTGCTGTTGAAGACAATACTTTATGGCTTACAAGAACAACAGATAACTAAACCAAAATTGCAGAAGAAGTACAAATGAGAATGAATGAAAAATCATTTCAAAGCAGCCAGAATCAACAAATAGATACTTACTCACCAAAGCACTAAATTCCCTTGTTATCTCCAACTTCGCAGCTCTTCTCAAAGACCTGACAGCGTGATTTTAACTGCAGCAACACAAAAAATAGCCATTCCATCGCTCATTCAAACTAGTTAGTATACCAATGGTCCTAAAACTCTTCGCCAAGATGAGCATAACATAATTAAGAAAAATAATCATTTTCCCGAAAGAAATAGTTTAAGGGGATATCTGTGATAGAGTAACTAAAAAGTAAGTATTATCTATTTAATAGTACATTTCAAGTTCAACGTTATTCTATTAAACTATGTCAGCATTATCTAGATTGTAACTATTGGATTTGGAATTATCTTTCAATTAAATTACAAGTAGTAACACTACCCTCTTCTGGATGATATTTCCATGAGATGATACAAGAGATGCTAAGAATAACAAAGTTTCCTGCAGTTTCTGAAGCCGGAACTTGCAGCCAGAATTGCTCTGCTACCGGTGTGCTTGATCAAGCTAAAACCGTGAACGCAAGTGTACGCACTATTCAAATAATATAATGATGAGTTAAATATCATTCTCACAATGATCTTTTATAATTTTCTATAAGTTGAATACTAATCTTATGCCACATTTACTTTTATCCAACCAAGTGAAAATAAAAAATAAAATAAAATTTATTGAAAATTATAAAAGCTGTTTTTTAAAAAATAGGATTTTAATTAATTTTTAAAAAGCATACTCTGAATTTATGGTTCATTGATTGTTTCTATAAATTTTATAATTATGAAGTTAATGTAGATAGTTGTCAATCAAAAGCAATATTATCTTTTCGTATATAGTTAGACCAAAAAGACATAATCACTACAATTAACTAGTTATATTCTTATATATTAATTAAAATAAGTGATTTTTTATGTTCTCATTTCTATGAGATTATAAATCCCTAAATATCATATGTCTATGTATATTTAAAAATTTTGATTATTTTTTCTAATTATTTTATTAGGATTATTCCAATATCTCCGGATCACACTAAACTTTAAGATTGAAATTAATCAAATGACAACTAATTGAAACAAGAAGAAAAGTATAACAGCATAGTTATTAACAACACAGAACAATTACTTCAAACTTTACAATACATAATCACATAAAAATAATATAAAGTTGCACAAATCCAGATTACTAACAATTTAATTATACATATAAGAAGGAAAGAACGTTATCGTATCATAAATGTAAAAGAACATCAAAGACAATCAAAAGTAAGAAAAAATAGTATTAAATAAAGTCTTCTAAGTTCTTAATCCTATCATTTGCCTCCTAGTCAAAATCTCCCACTTTCGGATCTACTCTTTTGCCATTCTTCACAACGAACAACACATAGAACAATACTGTGCACTAACACATTCATTTAGAGTCACACTCTCCAAGTGACACTACACTCACACTTTGTCAAAATTCTTCTCTTACATTAAGTAGCCTATTTATAAGTGCAACACTGTCCTATTAGTTGTTCCCTACGTCTTCTACAATAACTCACTTGAATTGCCTGGAAACTCCCTGAACCTACTGTTGCAACTACTCAAGATTAATATGTCAAACTGTAGCACCACAACACCCAATAAGCAGCGCCTAGGCGCTAGGTTTTCTGTCTTTCTGCTTAAAATGAGTCAATTTGGTGTAGCAGGGCCGGTCTTCCAACTCCTAGGCAATCTACTTAGTGTTTTTATGTTGAGATTTTGAAGAGTTCTAACACTACAATGTTGGTCATCCAATGCCAACAAGCTCGGGTTATGGCGTTGCGGTGTTGGTCCTTCGGTAGCAAAGCGCTATGGTCACTATCTTCAAGCATTTTTCAGGTTTCTTAAAGTTCCTTCAAGTGTAGTATCACTACACCTTGCAGTGCCAAGGAGCCATGTTAATTGTCTTGAAATCCAAATCACTACCAATGCAGTGTCGCGATCAATGCCTAGGCATTGTCTTCTATATCTCAGCACCTTATTTTCTTGAAATACTACACAGCAATGCTGCATTGCCCTTTAAACTTTGATTTTACTTTTTTTTTTCACTTCATATGAGAATTTTCTATCAAAAACACAAAAAATAATTAAATAACTACAGCTTAACATTAATTAAGCATAAATATAAAATTTAAAATACATAAAATTCACTAAGTTTTTATGCTTATGAGTGCTCACAAGTCATTAGATATTTATTGATCAAGCACCTTAAGGCAATTACAGCATCTTGCAATCTCAGCCCAACATAATTTGCACAATTCAAATTTTCAAAGAATTTTTTAAAAGGCTATTTGGTAGCAAGATTTAACTTAAATCATGCTAAATAGCACAAATACAACAATAAAAAACCTTTATCCCACTATGTAGGGTCGGCTATATGAATCATTCTTCTCCATTGGGTCCTATTATGTGTCAAATTCTCATTTAATTCTAACAAAATAAAGTCATTTTTTATATTTCCTAACTAAATCTTTTTAGGTCTATCTCTACCTTCTTAACATAGATCGGATCTAATACATCTACTCTCCTAGTTGGGTCATCGGATGGCCGATATTTTATGTGACCAAACCATTCAAGACAACTCTCTCTAATCTTATCTACCATTGGAGCTACTCCAACCTTTCAAGTAAAAAGGTGGCACCCATGGGTCCCCGTATTCCTTATTCGAATAATGGCTAGCTCACGTACATACCCTCCAAAAAAAAGATGCGTATGCATGTCTGATTTTGAAGAACTCAACACTACTCCAATTTAGACTTAGCTCGCAAGGAACATAAAGCCACTCATCCACTTGAGCATCCTCATCTTTGCAGCACTAAATTTTTACTGACCAACATTCAGCGCCATAAAGCATCGCCGGTCTCACCACGATCTTATAAATTTTTCCCTTAAATCTAAGCGGTACTTTTCTATCACACAATAAGCTCGAAGCATTTCTAGACTTCAACCATCAAACTTGAATTCTACTAATAACATCCCCATCTATTTCACTATCACTTTGAAAATAACCCCTAAATATCTAAAATATTCACTCTTTTTAATGTGTTGATTACCCATTATCACAACCTCATAACTAAATCTTCTACAACTAAAATTAAACTCGATGTATTCAATTTCAGATCTACTTAAATGAAAGTCTTTAGACTCTAAGGTTGATCATGACATAAATCATTTAAAATAGCGCAAATTATAACTTTAAATCCTACAAGATCTTAAACCCCATTTCTCCTACCTTTTACTTTAAATCTTGGATTTATTAAATATGCTAGTTCAGCAGATTTATGGGATTTAAGCAACTGAAGAGTGCGAAGAAGGTGAGGTGGAAGATGGCGGTTAATTTACTTCTTTGATAAGGCTTTTTCTCCTTAACAAATTGTTGGTCCAACGAAGGCCTTCTCCAACTAGTGTTGATTGCGACTTCCACAAAGTGGTGAAGAGTTTTGATAATTTGGGTAGCGACAAGTGAAGTCAAGGAGAGTACAAGGCTTTTTATTTATTTATTTTATTTCTAAATTATTGATATTAATATTTATTAATTAAAATAAAAATATTAGTTTAATTTTTTATTATTTTGATAACTAATTAATTTTGATTGTTGTTTTACACTAATTATAATTTAAAATTTTGATTTTAATAAGAATATTAATGCATGCTACCATGATTTAATTAATATAAGTAGGGTTAATAAAAAATATAAATTATAATTAGTAATATTCAATTAAATAAATTGGATATTAAATAGATTAATTAAAAATAAATCAATCTAACTAATTATTTATAAATATTAAATCAAGTACATTTGACTATGTAGAAATTATCATTTTGAATAGCTTGATAAGTTAGTAATTAATTATTAATTTAATTATTAGGTTAAACTAATTATGATTTAATTAATCTAATTAAAATTAAAATATGTTACACATAACAACATATCATATCCATATAATTACCATTAAAATCCACTTAAATAACAGACTTAAATCCTAAAATAATTAGCCAAACAATTTATCAAAATTTAACTATAATGTCTAACATACCAAACAAATTTTGGGATTTAAACATCTCAATATTTACTAATTCTATTTGAGTAGAATCCTACTTGCAGCCAAACAACCCTTTAGGTTTAAGTGAGGATCGCATCAAAAGCATCAACTCGATCCAAGAAGAGAAACTATAATAGACAAGAAAGTATATCAATAGAGAAGAGGGATAGGCCTTAGCAATGAAACAATCGAAGCAAAGCACTTCCTCCCTACTAGACAAAGAAGGGAAGATGATACAATAGCAATGTGAGGAAAAGGAGCACATTGGCAAAATTGTAACAGCATTTGAGGTCATTTGAGAACACTTTTTTTTGTCATTTATTTTTATTTTGTTTTATTTAAGTTTTGATTTGAAATAAAAATATGTTCGATAGTGATGGTTGTTTTTAAAAAATACTCAAAACATCTAAAAATCATTTTGAGTGTTTTTGAAAACAATGTATTTTTTTTCAATAGTAAAAATTAAAACACAACATAATTGACCCCAAATAAAAATTCGATTTTTTTTTTTTTGAATTGAACAAAATATTTACAAGAATGTTTCATATTATATCAATAACAAAATAATAGTTTGAACACAACACAATATCAATTTTCTCACATTGTAAAAAAGCTTCAAACTTCAAATGAAATTTCTTTGTAGAGGATAGGTGTGGGTAAGTGATTAACTAAATATATTTTAATTAGTATGCTTTTACCCCAAAACTTAAGGGAAGTTTGAATTCGAATCTTAAGGATCATACTATATGCAAATGTGATGATATTTGCATTCTACAAGTAATTTTGTTGAGGTGTAGAGAGCAACTATGTTTAAAAAGAATTCTATGGCTCTTAAAAAGTTCCCGTATGAAATAAGTCTCCCCCCATTATTCAACTAAACTAGATTTGAATAAAGGTCAAAAAAAGATTTCAACAATTCAGTGCATCAAATTTAAAATGCAAAAGATATATCCATGTGTTTCAAGTAAAATCATCCACAATAGACAAAAAATAATAAGCTTATGAATGAGACTAAACTCAAAAACCTCTCCAAATATGACAAAGCTTATGAATTAATTGAACAGGTTCAATAGAAGACATTAAGCTTGATTGAAGCGGAAATCTAGTCTATTTTACTAATAGACAAAGGTCACAAACTTTATTAGAAGAAAAGGAATCCCAAAAACCAATAAGGCAAGAAGTTTGAATGGCTTTGTGGATGAGTAACCAAAATGTCTATGCAAAAGACCAAGTTGTAAAGAGATTTTATTGACAATTATTGTAGTTAAGTTGAGAAGCTTAGGATGAAAAATTACAGACCATTATGCTTCCTCCTTGACAGAATTATTTCTTTATTATAAAATTTTATAAAAGATAGAGATCAAGAAAGAATATCAATGAACAATTCAAGGATTTTGTCATTTTATTAACTGAAGAAAAATGATATGAAATGAAGGCACACAAAGAACATCATTGAGAGAAAAATTAGAATAAAATTACTCGTTTCCTTCATTATATAAAACAACACAAGGATATAGAGAAGGAGGTGTTTTATGCAATAAATCAAATGATAAAGTAATGTGAACAATAGCACCACCATCAATAATCCATTTATTAGAGTTCTTAGAATCGAGAGGCCAAAAAAACCAAATGGGTATATTTTATTCTATAGCATTACTTTTGGTTGAGGTTTACCATTATTTAAAAGTGCTAAGAGTTATTAATATTGCTCATGAGTAGAGTTTGGGGCGTCTGAGTGTTGTGAATAAATGATTCCATCTTATTGCTAGACTTTTCCTTTCATTTGTAGAACTTTTGGCCAAGAAAGAATCCATGTAGTCAATAGCATCTTTCAATCATGTGATTATTCCCATTATAATGGGTGCAATGTAACTTCCCTTATCTTTGCAAGAAGAATTACTTTCATGGGGAATATGGTTTTTGCATGGTTCAACCATCATGGCCCCTTTAGAGACCACTAACTAACCTTGTTTCTCTTCTTGATGAATCATAGAATGGACTTTGCTAACAATAGAAAGAGGTTGCATAAAAGGTATTGCCCTTGAAAAATTGAGTATGAGCCATTTAAACTCATAAGAAATTCAATTACGTCAATCTTCTTAAGCGCACCACGTAAGCAAAATGGTAAATCATTATAGGATCCTCATTCATCCCATAATGGCAAGGGTTATCCCATGGTGATGTGCAGCAATGTCTTTTTCAATTTGAAAAATTCTTAGAGATCTCTATTAGACCACACTAATCAGTAAATAATGATATTGGTAAGTTTAGGTCCTACAAAGTTGAGAATTCATAATAGAATTATATCATTACATATTCCCTAAATAAACAAAAAAAACTTGGAGCTCTACATTAAAACAAACTAGACCTCAGCAGTTAATCAAAAAATAACAATATTGGTAAGATCAGTTCAAAAGAAATTGTTGGTTTATTGATTGTTCTATCAATGAAAGCAATTTTATTTTTGGCATTGAAAAATATCACCATTCAAAGGCATTGTGATCAATACAATCAAGAGAAGATCCATATGATGAAGGTAAAAAGAGTTTGAAAAACTTAACGGAATTGTGATTAATACAGTCACAAGATGATACGAGTGATGAAGGTAAAAAGAGATTGAGAAATTCAAACCAATTGTACCTTCAATGGATTTCAATAAAGGTTGTAATTGTACCTTCAAAGGATTTCGAGAAAGAGTCCTTCATCACCTCCATTAGATCTACAAGTTTCACTCCCAAAATATTCTTAGAAATTTAAGGATTGTAAGAAATTTCTGACTTACGTAATAAGAAACATTAAACATAATCATCATGACCGGGAAGGAGACAACCAAAAGAACCATCTTCATTAAGGAGAGGACGTTGGTCTATTTTCCAACGTGTTCATCGAAAACCTCTAATTTTCTAAGTGTTCATCAAGAACCTCTATTTTTCTAAGTGGTCGTCAAGAACCTTGTTTTGATAGCATGAAAGGAACAGTGAAGAAAGTTGCTCGAAAAGAATTTTTCTTAGAGGTATCAGACCCCTAGTTTTTATACATAATGAGGCATAACATAAAATATTAAGGCATCTAAAGATGGAATAGACCACTTCAAATCAAGAAGCTCATAAAGATATTTACAAAAAACAATAATGAGAATCAAATCATCTATAAACTAGAAAAGTTGATTGATTTGCTAGAACATTATTGATAGCCTCCCAAATTTTGTGATATTTAATTGTTGAATTTCCAATTATAACAAACCCCTGGAAAAAAAGAGTATCATGAGTGTTGTGTTCTTCTACAAGCTTTCTTTTAAAATGCACCTCCATAATTAATTAAAATAAAATTTTCAATAAAATAATAAGTATAATATGATAAATTAAATTAAAACACGTATACATAAATTGATTTCAATCTAAGCCTAACCACATAAATGCCTAAATCCATATGAACTAAAGAAATTTTAAATAACATTAATTGAATAAATCTTTAAATAATAATTATAATGTAAAATTGATAAAATGTGTTAAATCTATGGTTTAACAAAAATATAATGGGATTTTTAAAAATCAACCACCCAATTCATATGTATTTATAATCTAACCACCTTCTCTATTTTTTTGAACTGTCAGAATCATGTATTTATGTGCGCCTTGATCAAATTGTTGAGAATTTATGAAAATAAAAATATGGGTTGGGCTTTGTTATGAATTGTAATATTTGAATGTCTATTTGAAAAACTGAGGTTGAAGGTGGTTGATTTGCCAATATATAAGAATTGGGTGACTATGTATGTAAGATCCCCGAATAAAATTGAAATTTAAGGGCCCAGGTTTACCTTACAAAGTTTTAGAATGGCTATAAGAATGAAGAAGTAGACGGAGAATAGACAGAATCTCCGATGAAATACTTCCGGAAAACTCCTCTCCTTTCCTACTGTAATTTTGAACAAAAAAATTAATATAAATCCAAGGGAAAAAGAAAAGGGGGTAGAGTCAAGGAGATGACCTGAGTCACCTACACACCGCAGATCAGCAATGCCGTGAGGAAATGCGTCGATGCGAATCCACTTATTTCCCTCCTAATACCCTTGATCTCCCCCTTCGTTATTCTTTGGCTTCGGGCGATTCTTCATATTCCTCGCACCACCCGCTCAAGACTGAGCGTCGACTTTAGGACTCGGAGTCGGCGGAGCTCCGGATCTCCCGAATACCACGAAGGCGACTTTCGTCCTGCTGCGAACTGCCCACTGCTGGATTTCGTGAATCGAGATTTCGAGTTAAAACCTATAAAAAAACTCGGGCTGCAGGGCAAGATCATCATCGGGGGTTGTTTATCACTTAGTTTATTATTTCAAATCCTATCGTTCCTATTAATTTAATAATAGAGGATCAGATCTACTGTCATATGATAGAATTACCTTCTTAGATATTTTATTAGATTAAAAATATTATAATATAATTATTGGATTTTTAGGTTTTGTTAACCCGAATCCAATCTTAAAACCAAATGAATCAATCGGCAAAGATCCTCGACACTAAGTTTAAGTTCAGTGTAGCTTTACGGTGTCATTTTAAACTCTTAGGTGAATCATGAATAATTCATTAATTTCTTAAAATACTCACCTATAAGTAGATGCAATAAGATTGAATACATAGTTACTTTATGATCCATATAAGCACTTCAATTTCATTTGAAGGCTCACACGTATTTCAAGAAACTTAAATTAAGTATAGCGTTACTATAAAGTTCATGTCATGAGTCTATTTTTTCTTAATTATTTACATAAATTTTGAAACACAGTGTTTGCAAAAATATGTCTCCTAGTACGTGTAATGTTTAATTTGAAGTCTAACGCCTTTTGTCCGCTTGTACATATGAATTGCGGATTCGATGGCTTTTATTGTTTTAGCTCTTATTCAATCAATCAAAATAATAATTGTTTTCTTTGCATTTAGTTTTTGAATTCATTGAATTTCTAATTTCAAGTTAGACTTTGTTGGTGGGTGTTGATGAGCCTTGCAAGTTTATTGCTAGGAAGCCTTTCTTATGTTCAAAAGTTTATTGCAAGTTTATAATCTCATTCAAATTCATATAATTCTTTTCAACACACTTGATGTTTGATTATAGTGTAGTCTCATAGTTCATTAGGAAGCCTTTCTTATGCTCATTTGTAAGTTACTCTGTCTCATCTTTACTTGAAAGTAAGTTATCGAGTAACATTCTTGCACGTGGACGAGTTATCCAGCTCTCATGTGAGTTCACCATTGAGTCTGGCTTGAGTTTAACTTTCATTTGAAAGTCAATCTTCTAATTTCTTGTAAGTATAGTGTGAATCCCAAACTTTTATTTATCATAAATTTATTCAATTATTAGCTTTCAGTAAAATTTAATTCATAACTGCTAACGAGCTTTCAAGCCTCTATAAATTCATCATGTCTAATATTTATTCTTGTTTGTAGAATAGTCATTAAATCTCTTTGAGCATGAAAATAATTGTTGGATTCTTTATAAGTTCTCTAAAGATTTTATTTGATCCATGTTTTGATTGAAGGACAAGCTTTCAAATCCACTATAAGTTTTGTTTGTGCTTGTAGGCAACTATCAAGATCACCAGAAGCTCTACTTAAATTTTATTCTTGTCAAGAGACAAACCTTCAAGTTCATAAAAGTCTTATTTATGATTGTCAACAAGTCGTCGAGTCCCCTGTAAGATCATTCTTATTTAAAGACTTTTAGAATTTTTTGTGTATGTTTATTTTTTAATTTATCATTCTCAAACAAGCTCAATTTAAACTAATCAGCACTTTTATTTGTTCTTGTTTAAGTCTCCTGTCAGTACAAAATTCGACAACCTCTCGAAGTTGTCCTCGCATAGGAGGCTACATCGGGGGTATTCGATCTTTCCGTCAGCTCTACCGAGTATAACGATCAGTGTCTTATAACACTACGATCATGTGATCTTCTACCTGTTAGCTCTACTGAGCATAACAGGATCTTCAAACACCTGCAATTTCAATTTTGAGCTTAGAGTTCATTTTGCATTAAATTAATTAAGTTCTCTATCAATCCAAATTTTGGCAGCCTCTTAACGTCTTCCCCGCATAGAGGGCTGCTTCGAGAATGTTATAGCCTTCCTATCATGCTTAAAAAAGCATACATAGTCAATATCTTGCGACACTGTGGCGTAAGAAGTCTTCTAAACCCACCACGCTTAAAAAAGCATGCACAGGCCTTCAATACCTGCATAAGAGGCATCCTGATTTCCTCACTATGCTGAGGCAACATGCACAAGTACTTAGGTCTAGCAAATTTTTCTCAAGATCAGAAAACTCAAACCAAGAGCAGAAATATATGTTTTCTGACAAATACCACTGAAGAAAGCGCATTAAATTCCAACATATATCTTACACCTTCATAATTATTCCATATTTTGGTGATAGAAGATTCTTTCTACGCTTTAGCAAAGTTCTTATGGTTAACTACAATCATTCTATTCTCACCACTGCATCCGCTTGAAAGAATTTGCTAAAGATCTACCGAGTTTCCATGATTTCTTTAAAGGATAAGTTCTCTACCCTCCAAATGAATGCACCCTTTTGGAAATGGCATCAATTTGAGAACAAGAATTCATTCTTGAATTACCTAATGACAAGTACGCGGCATTACAAAATTCTTACATTATAGAAGTTAGTCCATAAAACTAAAATTAGGTTAGGATCTTGGAATATAGGTACTCTTACAGGTAAATTAATGGAATTAATAGATATTATGGTTCATAGAAAGATAAATATTTTATGTGTTCAAAAAACTAAATGGGTTGGTGAGAAGGCCAAGGAGATTGATAGTTTAGGTTTTAAACTTTGGTATTCAGGTAAAAGTCGAACTAGAAATGGTGTAGGTGTGATTATAGATAAAATTTGAAGGATAATATTATAAGTATTAATAGATGTGGAGATAGAATTATAGCTTTAAAGATTATCATTGATACTAAGATTATCAATGTTATAAGTGTCTATGCTCAAGTAGGTTTGGAGGTAAGCAAAAGAAAAATTTTGGAATGAATTAGAGGGATTAATACAAATGAGATACCTTTTGAAGAAAAGGTATTTATTTGAGGAGATTTAAATGGATATATTGATAGAGTGGTAGAAGATTTTAAAAGTATTCATGGTGGATTTGGAGTGACTAATGAAGAATGTAAGAATATATTAGATTTTGCTTTAGCTTATGATTTTGTGGTTGCTAATATTTTATTTAAGAAAAGAAATAACCATATTATTACTTATAAGAATGAATTTAGTAAAACACAGATTGATTATTTTCCTGATAAGAAAAATAGATCATTTAATTGTAAAGATTGTAAGGTCATACCAAGTGAAATTTTAAGTACCCAACATCGACTATTAGTTTTAGATTTTAAGATGAAAGATTGTAAGAGAAAAATAAACTAAATTATTATCCTAGGATTAGATGGGGACACTTAAAGAACACAAATAAAAAATATTTTAAGAGCAAGCTACAAGATATTAGAATTTGGGGTGTTCATAAAGAAGCTAAAGGTATGTGGAAAAAAATATCAAGTGAAATTAAGCAAGTTGCTAAAGATGTGCTTGGAGAATCAAAAGGAAAGCTTCTTTTAATAAGAATAGTTGATGGAGTCGAGAAAAGAAAAGATAAGAAATAAGAAGCATTATTATAAAACTTGGTTTAGATGTAAAAATTCGGAGAATTGGGAAAGATATAAAGTGACATGTAGAGATTCTAAGAAAGTAATATATGATGCAAAAAATTTAGCTTTTAGTGATTTATACAATAGATTAGATACCAAAGAAGGTGAAAGATGTATGTATAAGTTAGCCAAGCAAAGAAATAGGAGAAGTAAAGACATAGCTCAAGTGAGGTGTATTAAGGATGAAAATAATAAAGTGCTTTTCTTAGAAAAAGATATTGAAAATAGGTGGATGAGATATTTTGATAAACTTTTCAATGAAGGAGAAAAGTGATTGATTTTAGCAACCTTAATACCCTAAACAAAAATAGAGAATTTCATTTCATCGTCAGATTAGTAAATCGAAGTTAGTGAAGCTTTAAAGAAAATGAAATGTGGAAAAGCAGGACCGGATAATATTCTAATAGATGTGTGGAAATATTTAGGAGATCAAGGAATTTCTTTACAAATCTTTTAATGTTATTTTAAAGACTAAAAAAGATGTATGAGTGGAGAAAGAGTCTATTGGTTCCTATATTTAAGAATAAAAGGTGATGCACAAGAGTGCAAATTATAGAGGAATTAAGTTAATGTGCCATACATTAAAATTATGGGAGAGTAATTGAGAAGCATGTACGATGTAAGTTTCTCACAATCAGTTTGGTTTCATGCCAGATAGATCTACTATGGATGCTATACATTTGTTAAGAGGTTTAATAGAGAAGCATAGAGAAAGTAAGAAGGATCTACATATGATATTTATTGATTTAGAGAAAGCTTATGATAAAGTCTCAAGAGATGTTCTTTGGAGAGTACTAGAACGTAAAGGAGTTAATATTGGTTATATTCAAGTCATTAAGGATATGTAAAGTTACATTGTGTCCAAACATAAGGAGGATTGACAAAATATTTTCCTATTTCAGTTGGATTACATCAAAAATCAACATTAAGCCCTTATCTTTTTACTTTAGTTATGGATGTTCTTACGAGGCATTTACAAGAAGATGTACCTTGGTGTATGCTTTTTTTGATGACATTCTTCTTGTTGATAAGACTAGAGGGAGTCCAACGAAACTTGAATTATGGAGGTCAACTTTAGAGTCTAAAGGTTTTCGTTTAAGTAGATCTAAAACTGAATATATGGAGTGTAATTTTAGTTGTAGAAGTTTTAGTGATAGTGTTGTGACTTTAGATCAAGTCATTAATAAGAGATGATCGATATTTAGGCTCTATTGTTCAAAATGATGGTGAAATAGATGGAGATGTTATTAGTAGAATTCAAGTTGGATGGTTGAAGTGGAGGAATGCATCTGGCCTATTATGTGATAGAAAAGTTCCACTTAAACTTAAGGAAAAATTTTATAAGATGGTGGTAAGACCTACAATGACTTATGGAGAATGTTGTAAATAAAAGATAAGCATAAGACTAAGTTAAGTGTTACGAGATGAGGATGCTTAGGTGGATGAGTGGCTTTACTAGAGATATAATGCAAAATGAGTATGTTGGAAAAGTTGGAGTAGCTCCAGGGTAGATAAGATTAGAGAGTCTTATGGTTTGGCCACATAAAGCGTCCATGACAGATTAGGAGAGTAGATGCAGATTTGCCTTATGTTAAGAAAGGTAGAGGTAGACCTAAAAGACCGGTTAAGATATATAAAAAATGATCTTAGTATACTGAATTAGATGAGAATTTGACACATAATACAATGGACAAGGATTCATACCGACCCACCTAGTGGGATTAAGGCTTGTTGTTGTTGTTGTTGTTGTTGTATAGAAGTTTCCTTCAATATAAGAACTTCAGCTGCAAAAACAACAGTGTCCTAAACAAGAAAACCAGACTCCTGATCAAAAAGACTAATCAAAGTAACAAATTCACGCCAGACCCAATCCTTCGCTTCCTTGGAATAGCGATTTTGTGATTCCTTGGTCAATGATTTCTCCTACATCTTTTGATTCACAACTGAAAGTCAGTGACTTACAAAGCAACTCCAATCACTGGTTGTGCTCCGAGAGTCAGTCACCTCAAGGAAAACTGAGAGGTGGCATGGCGGTTTTGATCGACCTCTGGGATAAACTATGAGGCGACAGTCCTGGTTGCCAATTTGGCACACAGTCCAGTGATCTTCCTCTTCTTCAACAGGTCCTTCAACCGAATGGAATTCTCAATCCTCCACGTGAACTTGCCGAAGTGGCCATCCAACTTTCTTGCAGCTGCCCTTCCTCCAAGCATCAATCCCGGGTTCTTAAAGAAGCTACTTGACTCCTTGATGACATGAAAAGAGGTGCTGAACATAGCCGTGTCAACAACAAGATAACCAGCCTCATGCTCCAAAAATTCAGACATTCTCATGAAATCCAGCCGCTGCAACGCCAAATCACCGTAAACCCGGTTCCAGCGTTGTTTCAACACAGACACGCGGAAGAGGCACCAGCAACTGCGATCAGAGAGAGTTGATAGTGGCGAGCTTTCGAGCCAGCTTGCTGGGTTATGTTGCTGGTCGAAGAGAGGGATAATGGGAGAAGAGGCGAAGATGCAGGAGAGATCCCCAGAGATCGGGCCGCTGCCTAGCTGCCAGTAACCAGCAGGAAAATGGGATTAAATGGGGTTGCTTTCATGCTTCAATTGATAATATTATCTATACTTTTCATTTCACGTTCCAACTTCCAAGGCATGGGAAAAGAAGGCAAGTTACCCACCGTCTCATAGCTCAGTTAGTGGGCAAGCGGTAATCTAGTTGAATTCTCCGCGAGGCGCCTATACCTAAAGTAAAAGTGGAGATATCCGGTGATAAATGTAGCACTAAGCTCCCGTCGGATTAGTCACAACGATATCATCACTCACAAGATGGGTGAGGTATTGGGTGAATACCCATTGCAAAAAAAAAAAAAGGCAAGATGGCTTGCTATTGGTTGGAGATGACCGCAAAGGCATGGGCAGGATAGAAGGTTTGACAAATGCATATTCATATCATTATGAAGATAATATTTTATATACTCCATACATAGAAGTACTTGGATGAGGAGCGATCAGCCATAAAGTTAAGAGGATGTCTTAATATATATATATTAAGATTAATACTAATCTTAGTATATGATGATAATGATTATAGATTTTTTTATCTTAATATAAATTCTTATCTTATTAATATAGATTCATTCTTATTTTTATGTAACTTACTTTGATATTAAATTAAATTATATAAGTATATAATAATTTTAGAATGAGTGATATAATTAGTTCTATATCTTAAAATTAAATATGTATATACTCATATTTTTTATTTTTCTTTTTTTTTTTTGCTTTCTTAAATTATTCATTATAAATTTTAGTGAATTTTTCATGCAATAATCTAAGTCAATATAGGTAATTATGTTAAATAATTTGGATGTTTTGGATGCAACAACGCTATCCATTTCACGATCGGAAGTCATTTTGCCATCATCACAGCTTCCCGACTCCGATATGCGCATAGGCGCGTCGACAGGTTTCTTTCTTAATCAATTGACCATCGAATTATGCAATATATATATATATTCTAATCAATTTTGACGTTAAAAATGCGATGGTGAAGTCCGTTCGTCGATCGGAGATCGTTTCGTTGATTTTTGGCATCGTCGAGTGTATTTCAGCTCCGATTTGTACGCTGAAGCTCGTCGAATTCACCTTGTGAGCTCTACTTGACTTATGGCGCATGCATGGAGGTCAACAGAAAGTAAGGACTAAATCAATAATAAAATCTATGATTGGTAATACAGGCTCCATATTATAACAATACGTTGAGAAGAGGGCTTCATATAATAGAACGAAGCCAACATCAATTTTTTTATGTTTAAATAATTAAATATTGGAAGAAAACAAACAATGGTTATAGGACAAAGCAAGTTGAATTTCTCAAGGAACCTGAAGATTGAAGAAACAACAATTCTTTGCTAGCACCATGAGCTACAAAAAAATATTCTCATAAATATAAGTTACAATCTAATAATCGTCGAAAGTAATGAAATACTATTGGCCATTCCAAGTACGTAGGAATGGACCACAAATATCAGTACTAATTAATTCCAAGACGTTTAAACTCCTATTAGCACAAACTTTCTTGATATTTGTTTGTTTTTCCTTGACACATTCTATATAGAGTTTATCATCTGAAAAATCAAGAGAATCAAGAATTCCTTTAGACACAAGTTTTTCAATTCTATGTTTAGAAATATGTCATAAACGCTTGTGCCATAACATATATGAATTCTCATTTAATTTTTGCTACCAAAATTACGCGTTTCATTAATTTGTGAAATATCCAATTTATATAGATTATCAATCGAACCGAATATAATATTTGAATACTGAAAGAGACTAAATTTTCTATTTCCAAATGAACAAGAATGAATATTAGGTATCTAAATATTAAAATTTAGATATTAGATGCTTAATATTTAGATATTAGATATATAAATATATGAGAATTATGTAATTATGTAATTGAATATAAATTTCCTTAATTTCAATGGGTTAGTATAGAGGCGGGGTTAACTTTCATGGGCCTATCCAAGACATTGACTTTCTAATTAATGTTTAGAGGATTTACATATATATCATATAATTTTTATGTATTTATATATCTAACACTCAAACTTCAATTTATATATATATAACACTCAATCTACAATATCACATCAAAAATATCATATCACTCACTTTTAAAAATTGAAATGCATCTTTTTAAGTATTTATATACCACATATAAAATTTTAAAATAATGTATATATGTTATTTTGCATAATAATTAAATATCTCAATAAAACAAGTTCAACGTCACAAAAAATTGGTGAAATATGACCTAAATGATCTCAAATTAAGCTTAAAGACTACACCTGAAAACTTCGATACACTAATTTGATGATCAAATGACTTTCAAATTTGATGTGCTTATAGTCGAATCGAGTGGCTCGACGAGACGAATCCAACGAGCCTAAGATCATTCAAATCAAAGATCATGTGAATAGTCAAATTACCAAAAAACCTATCTATGATCAAATGAATCAATATGAACTGTTCGATGAAGTGTTTTGGAATTTTGACTACAATGACCAAAATGCCCTCTCAGAATCATATAAATAGGAACACATTCTTGTCATGAAAGGGGGCAAGAAGCTAGAAGTGAACTTGAAATAAAGATGGGAGAGAGATAGAAGTTCGATGTTTGTCATCACCACCATTGTCGCCGATCACCGCCTATTGCCGTCGTCGACTATCACCAACAACCGTTACACCTCAACTACCACTACATAGCTACTGTAACATGATTCTAGAATTTTCGTTATTAGGATTTCTCACATACAATCTTGTAATCCCGTTGTCGGAAAGACTTAAACTCTGTACTCCAAAATAAATATATAGTGAAGCATTTTTACTAGGTTAGGCCTCGTGATTTTTTCCTCTCTTTCTTGAGTTTTTTCACGTAAAAATTCTAAAGTTTCTTATTCTCTTTTCAACTATCTATGTGCGTGTTGGATTTCCATACAAAGCTAAGGTGTGAAGGTTTATTCTACCGCTACAAGTTTTTTGGCACACAACAGTTTGGCGATGTTTGTTAGAAGTCGATTCTCATTACTTCATCATATTAAACAATCAAGTTTTCCGACAAGTTCAAAACCACCAACCAGGTGAAACACTTCATACCTTTGAGAAGCGTATGAGAAAAATGGAGGAACAACAGGCTTAAATCCTTCAGTATTTACTAGGAGCTGGACAACCAAGAAGGGCACCACAACTTGGTGCAAATCAATGATATCGACAACAGGATAGAGTTGATTTTGTTGAAAAAATTAATGAAGAACCCCCTCATGATCATGCAGAAACTCCCTATGAACATCATTCTAATATAGATATTGATGATACTGCTAGTTCAACACACCATTCTTATGTCGTCTGACCAACCTTCAATCCCCCAACCTCTTTGTTGGCGTTGAATCGGCCCCGTTTTATTGGAACATCCCGTGAAGTCATTAGAAATGAGTTGTGGCATCTAGTCCAAGACGAATTTCTTCAAAAAGATAAATAATTCATTGTTCGTCGAAGTATTTAAGAATCTTCTCCTTTGCATGATTCAGTTCTTCAGCAACCCACCCCGATGTGGTTTAAACTACCTAACATGGAGCCTTACGATGAGACTTCTGATTTTTATGAGCACATCGATCATTATAGGACTATTATGCACATCCAACAAGCCTTTGATGCTTTACTCTATCAAGTTTTTTCGGTTACTCTCAAAGGATAAGCTCGTACGTCATTTTATTCTCTCCCTCAAGGGAACATTCTCAACTTCTCTCATTTGGTCAAACTCTTGTCGAACAATTTATTTCAAATCGACGAACCATTAAAGATCCATCTCACCTTTCTGGAATACGTCAAAACAAAGGAGAAACACTAAAAGAATATTTTCAAAGATTCTCGAGTGAAGCTCGACAAATTCTAGGAGTAAACCCTGAATTGTTACGAGGTATTTTTCCGGGAGGCCTAAGACCTGAACCTTTCTACTCATTATTGATAAGAGAAACAATTCCTTCTTATGAGGACCTCATACGGAGAGTTGAGGCACAGATCATGACAGATGAGGCCATCAATGCCCATAAGAAGCAATTTGAACATCCTTTCAAGAAGTGTAAAGGAGATGCAAATGATAGTCTTCACACATCTCAACAAAAAAAATATGATCGACGAAAGTTTCAGAACCTGCCTCCTAAGCCTGCCCAATCATCACATGAGCTTCGCCTCCAAAAAGAATATACACCCTTAAATACCTCTCGCACGAACATTTTAATGACTGTTCAAAATGAAAATAATATCAAATGGCCTAATCCCCTAAGGCTGAACACCGAAAATTACAATCAGTATTGTTATTTTCATCGAGGATATGGACATACCACTAAGGTCTGTAGACATCTAAAGAAAGAAATCGAAAGGTTGTTATAGCATGGCTATCTTCGATAGTTTGTTCAAAATCAACAAAGAAATAATAATAATCCTATGAGAGGGCAAAACCAACCCTAACCAAGACAACAACCAAGACAACTATAAGAAGATCGACAAATAATCTGAGAAATCGAAACAATCGTTGGCAGACCATAATTCTCTTATCAAGTTCTACTCACTATACCGGAAGAGCCTAGAATGAAGAAGTCATGAATTTATTAATCTATCGTATTTGATGATTATGACTTCGAAAGGATACAAACTCCGCATTAAGATCCTTTAATTATCAACGCGAGGATCGGAGATCCTTGCTATAATGTTAAGAGAATTTTGGTTAATAATGGTAGCTCCGTCGAAGTATTATTCTACTCGACATTCTTAAAATTGGGTCTTGTAAAAGAAAAACTCCAACCAACTACTGAGCCGTTATATGGCTTTGACAATCGACCGATAAGAGTAGAATGAACAATAAGACTCTTGGTTACTCTTGGGGAATTCCCTAAAGAAGTCACACATTAGATTCAATTTATGGTAGTTAAATCAGAATCAACCTATAATGCTATCTTTGGAAGACCCTTGTAATCAATTTTTGGCGCTATCGCTTCCATACCTCATCTAAAAATAAAAGTTTCAACCTCTAATAGAATAGGAGAAGTTCGTGGCATTCAACATATAACACAAACCTGTTACTTAAGGCAGGCCCAACCACAACCCTCAATAATATTAAGCATAAAAAATTTTGATTTAAAAGATGAGAAACACTCCAGAGACCATCACTAGTGGAAGAGTTGATCGACATCCCTTTATCAAAAGAATATCTCTCAAAAACAGTGCAAGTAGGCATGTTGCACTCTGAGGATGAAAGAAAGGAGTACATCAATTTTTTGCACCAAAACTATGATATTTTTGTCTGGAGTCTAAGAGATATGCCAGGAATTGATCCTAGGATAATATCGCATTCCCTCAAAATTAAATCAGCATTCAAGCTCATCATTCAGAAGAAAAGAAACTTCACTCCAGATCGTCTACAAGCAATTGAACAAAAAGTTGATAAGCTCTTGGACACAGGATTCATACGAGAAGTGCATTATCCTATTTGGTTACCAAACATTGTCCTCATGAAAAAGACTAGTGGGGCATGGAGAATGTGCGTCGACTACACCGATCTTAATAAAGCTTGCCCAAAGGACAATTTTTCTCTTCCGCGCATAGACTAGTTGATCGACGCCACTTCAGGTCATCAAATGCTTAGTTTTATGGATGCTTACTCTAGATATAATCAAATAAAGATGAATCCAGATGATGATGAAACCATTGCTTTTCAGACTGATAAAGGGTTATATTGTTATCGAGTAATGCCATTTGGATTGGAAAATGCAGGAGCCATGTATCAACACATAATGAATACAATTTTCAAAACTCTTCTTGGTCAAACTATGGAAGTGTATGTGGATGATATGTTGGTTAAAAGTACTGAAAGGATAAAACACCTCAATAATCTTGAGTAATGTTTCAAGCTTTTTTGACGGTATAATATACGTTTAAATCCCTCTAAATGTGCTTTCGGAGTTACATCTGATAAATTTTTAGGATTTATGGTCACTCATCGAGGAATCAAGGCTAACCTAGAAAAGATTAAGTCTATACAAATATGGTGTCGCCAAAGAGCATAAAAGGAGGTGCAACGCTTGAATGGGAGGATGGTGGCCTTATCACGATTCCTGGCCCGAATGGGAGATAAATACTTACCGTTCTTTAGAATACTCAAGAGTGCTCGAAATAATGGTTTTCAATGGACTGATGAATGTCAATCTGTCTTCGAGCAGCTCAAAAAATATTTGTCCTCACCACCATTGTTATCAAAGCCAATCCTGGGAGAAATGCTTTATTTATATCTCGCTATCTCGCATAATACAATAAGCTCAGTATTGATCTGTGAGAAGGCTGGGGGGCAACAACCAATTTATTGCATTAGTAAAATTCTATCTGACGTAGAAGAATGTTATCTTTTAGCAGATAAAATTACTTTAGCATTGGTGTTCTTAGCAAGAAAGCTACACCCATATTTTCAAGCTCACTCTATCAGCGTTTATACACAACTTTCACTCAAAACTATCCTAAAAAAATCAGAAGCTTCTAGAAAATTAGTTAAATGGTCAGTTGAATTGGGAGAATTTGATATTCACTTTTTGCCTAGGCCATATATCAAATCTCAGTATTATTAGATTTTGTTGTTGAATGCACCATCCCAGATTCTATTGAAATAAATTCTTCTCATTCAATATCGCAACATTAGACTTTATTTTTTTTTATGGAGCATCTGGAAACTCTGGTGCTGGAGCAGAAATTCTACTCATTTCTCCTCAATAGGATGTCCTTGAATATGGGCTATGTTTAAAGTTTACGGCTACTAACAATGTTGCATAATACGAAGCTGTGGGCTCCGAAAATTTGCCATCGACCGCTCGATAAATTGAATTGAAGAGAGTATTTTAAAATGTGTCAGTGTAATTTTTAGAAGGCATATGAGATAGTAGGTAAGACACTACCCAAAGATTTTGTCCTCATTTGGTGAGGACTTTAGATCTGGTTCTAGTTTCCTATAGGCACAAGCCTCTATAGTTAATTACAACTCTCAATAAGTAAGAGAGAACTTTCGATTAAGGTTAGTCGTTAGATCGCTTAATGCGTAGCGTATAGTAACAACATATAGAGTTTTAGAATTTAAGATTATGAAATTCATCATTTCATCTTAAACTGGATGGTTGGGGGAATGATGACGTGCCTAATCTAGATCTCATGATTCTGTCATCCCAAGCTCGTCCAGTCAATAAGGTAGGTAGTTGACCCAACCCGACCAAGGATCCTTATCGCAATACATGGGTTATGTCATCCAAAAATTCAGATGGGTTTATCTAAGGAGATAATCTTAAGTCTATCTTAGCTGATAGAGGGCTTTTTATCTTATCAAGTATATCCTATGATTCACAACTCAAAGGGCAGAGCCATTGAGGAGCATACAGGCTACGATCGTGAGCGTAATATAATGGAGCCTTACCGGCCAAATCACCTAATCAGAGGACTCTGATTATAACTGCATCATCCGCGCCTACCGACCAAGCCATGCGAGGACACAGTCACGCCCCATCGACAAGAGATTGATTGAGAGTGAACATAGTATAACACTTGATTTGACATTGGCTCCTTTGTGAGCTAAAGTTTTCTTAATTTGTCACCTCTGACAAATAATTGCGGAAGATTGTATTTTTTAGATCGATATTTAATTTAAGTTAATTTGATTTGAAAATAGAATCATATTTTGATGGAAGTATCCCCTTCAGTTGAAATCACCATTCAACACATTCATCATCGGGGTAATTAATTAGTTTGAATATATTTAAGAGATTTAGATCTTGTCAACTCTTATTCTAACGTAGAAGACATCTCACATAAAATTCTCGATATTTCAATAAGTTGAAATTCTTATAATAGATTTTTAGGTTTTGTTAACTAACGCCCCAAAACTAAATCGAGTAACCAAGAACATCCTGACACTTGAATCTAAACATTTAGTGTAGTGTCGGGGACTATGCGAGTTTATTTAAGAATGCCTTAATTAACATTTTTTGTTCGCTTGTACAAAGTGTTGTGAATCCGACGGCATTGATTGATACTTGATTTAAGTTAATTTGATTTAAAATTATAATCACATTTTGATGGAAATATCCCCTCTGGTCGAAATCACCATTCAACATAGCCATCATCGAGACAGTTAATTGATTGATTGAATCAAATTTATTTGAGAACTTTAGATCCTGTCAACTTTGTTTAGCTTCTAATAGAGGATCAAATCTACTGCCACATGATAGAATTAGCTTCTCAGATATTTTAAAAATTGAAATTCTTATAATAATTGGATTTTTAGATTTTGTTAACCTGGACCCGGTCCTAAGATCAAATCGGGAAGCAACCCGTGCAACATCATCAGACACTTGAATCTAAACATTCAGCATAATGTCGGGGCCCATGCGGGTGTTTAATAATTTAGATAATTTTTATTTCTGAATTATGAGATTGATTTTATATTTTTAATTAATTTTAATTTAGTATGTGCAACCTTTTCAGACATTAAAATTTGCACTTTAAATCTCTATATCCGAGCACATGCAGGTATTTATGGCTTAGATAACTTCATCTAATTAATGAAATCATTAACATTAAAAATCATAAATAGAATAAGTTTTTTTTATTTTTAGATTGAAGGAAAGTTCCTTCATTCATGAAATATTTAATTTAAGATCGCTTTTATTCGCTCATGAATCAGATCCTGGCGTTTTATTAAATTTTCTAATTCTTAAATATTATTTGACATGTAATCTTTAATGAGCTTTAGTTATGCTTGCCAATAGGTTGCTCATTTTTAGTGAAAATTTCTTTTGAAATTCATTTAATTTTTACTTTAACTTGAAAATAATATTCAACAAATTTCATATGTATCAATTTTATGTTTACTTGAAGCCTTCTTTAATCCACTCTAAGTTAGACATTATGATATATGAATTAAATAAAAAGGCTTATCCTTTGTGAATCTCACTTTAGAGTTTGATTTGAGCTCTACCCCATTTGAAAATTAGCCTTCTAGCTTCATGTAATCTCCCTATAAGTATAACATGAATTCAAAGTTATATTTTAATCCCACTATAAATCTGCAATGATTCACTAGAATTTTCCTTTTGGACTATTTTAAGCAAAATATTATGAGATTTGGTTCATATATATCAAAGGAATTCAAGTTTATTTCAAGTTTTAAAGAGTCACTTGAGTTTGATCTCTATTTTCTTATTTGAAATATGATTTTCAATTTTATTTATAATCAAGTCTTTTTCAAATTCATTTTCAATTCATTTATGTTTAATTTTCAATTCATTTTTTTAGGAATTTATATTTTATATTTAACTTAATGTTAAATCATTTTTTGTTAAGTCCCAAAAATTTGATAAAATTTGAACACTTCAACAAGATTCTAAGATCATCCCCGCAGGGCTACATCTAATCGCTGTTGCCACACCCCTCGATGAGCGATTGGTGTTTGAAGACATTTCCATCCCTACGCCTCGATGAGAATAACGAGACCTTCAATCACCTGCATAAAAGTAAATATATATGCAAATATTATTCTCCCTTTTTTTTTCTAAGTCTCAGATTTAGTCAAAATTTTGACAGTATTTCGATATAGGGGGAGAAACATCTAACGATCTTACTCCAGATGCCTAACAAAGACAAATAACGACGCTCATGACACCACAACCGGATTTTCATCTCTCACGATGAGCATGATGAGATTCAACTACAAAAGAAGCTACTATTTTCGCATATTTCTATACACATCTACCAATTGTATATTGAAATCACATTTCCTATTTTGGATGAGAGAAAGAGAGGGAGAGAGAGAAAAGATCTTTTTTTCTTTTATTAATAGGAGAGAGAGAGAGAGAGAGAGAAAGAGAGAGTGTGCTGATGTTTTTTTTATTATATATATATATATATATTTTTTTCTTTTTTTTCTTTGTTGTGAACCAAAAGAGAGAAAAGGGAGAGAGAGAGAGAGAGAGAGAGAGGCGATGAGATTTTTTATTTTATATATATATATATTCTTTTGCTGTGAACCCGAAAAAGAGAGAAGGAGAGAGAAAGAGAGTAGCGGTGAGGGATTTCTTCTCTTTTTTTTTCTTTTTTTTTTCTTTTGCTGTGAACCCGAAAGAGAGAGAGAGAGAGAGAGAGAGAGAGAGAGTAGTGGTGAGGGGTTTCTTCTCTCTTTTTTCTTTTGCTGTGAACTTAAAAGAGAGAGGAGAGAGAGAGGGGGGGGGGGTAGCAATGAGGATTTCTTCTCTTTTTTTCTTTTTTTTTCTTTTGTTGTGAACCCGAAAGAGAGAGAAGAGAGAGAGAGAGAGAGGGATAGAGAAAGAGAGAGAGAGAGAGAGAGAGAGAGAGAGAGAGTGA
Organism: Cymbidium sinense; assembly: GCA_021442155.1. Classification (NCBI taxonomy): domain Eukaryota; kingdom Viridiplantae; phylum Streptophyta; class Magnoliopsida; order Asparagales; family Orchidaceae; genus Cymbidium; species Cymbidium sinense. The sequence continues at coordinate 11,030,687 of CM038230.1, forward strand.
GTGGCGATGAGGGATTTCACAGCACCAAAATTATCGACAAGGGAACCAATCTCCAAGTGATGTTGGAAGGTCGTAGATATTGATGGTGTCGTCGACACCACCAGATGCTGCGATAGGCCACAAACTGAACCCGGTCTCCCGCCTCACCAGAGACGCCGATATCCGCTTACCAAAGATCAATCTCTTCTTCCAACAAATTTTTAAATTAAGTATGCTTTAATTAATAATTAACAAATTAAATATCGATAAAAAAAATTAATTTTAAATACAGTCATCTGATAAGTGGACGATTGGTCGGCCATCTACGCTAGGTGGCGTGATTCAGCTACTTATCAGCGGCCGACCAAACTTAGCCGATTAGTTACGGAGTTTATGGTAAGAAGTCTAACTTTCTCGGGCGGCCAGATAAAAGTGGCGATAAGTTTTCTTCTGTCAATTTTTTTTTTAAAAGTTATAATTTTTACAACGAAAATTGAAGTATTCAATCAACATCAAATGTACATCCAAGTAAAGATTGCATTCTAAATAAATACACAATTGAGTGCTGAAATAAATAACCATTCACAATGAAATAGAGGAGAATCATATGCTCTGGAGAAAAAGTGAAATAAATAACTGTAAAAATTTAACTATAACTCAATAACTACAAAAGAATTGTTCCTCCCATACAAATTTCACTCATCAAAAATGTTTAGATGCATGAGCATTTGTCGTGAGCCTATCATCGGCGATGGCGTCTATATGCAGCGCACTACCGGAGTATAGTGCTCGGTACAACGAGCGATTCATGGCGATGGGAGACATCATATGTCCCCTGAGCCTGGCTCGCATCATCTGACCCAATGTCGGGCTGCGAGTCTCGTAGAGATACCTAATCACGAGGCGGGTGCTCTCGGAAAGATGATGGTCTGGATCGGATAAGTAGATGGTCCGCACCCATGCGTCATCTGCGTAGCCAGAGCAGAATCGTAGACATGTGTCATATCCTGTGACATATGCTCTGCTGCGACGCCACGGACCCAGTCTCATATGTGTCGTCGGCTCGGATCACTATCATATGCTCGTATTGATGGCGGCGATAGTCCACGTTATCTGAACGTCCGAAGAAAGGCCAAAAAAGATCCTCCGTTGCCAAAATATGCTCCGCCTACAGTAAACCAGTTTAAAATGTTACTACGTAAATATGTGGAAATAATAACTAAGAAAATATGCAAATTATAGAGTTATCTTAACATATGCTCGCCGGCGGTGCTCGAGGTAAGTCGTCGGTGGGTGGTCCGCAGAGTACAACGATGCCCATGACCTAAACCAGATCATGTACTGCTGCAGGGACTGTTGTGCGTCAGTGTAAGTATCATCCACCACAACAACGTGATCTCTACGGGCCTCCCACAGAGCGATGTACTGGATGGTACGCCCTCGTATCTTTTCCCTCCGCCATCGACTCTAATGGCCCGTCCATCGGGCTATATTTGTCTTTGGGCAAGTGACCAAACTGACGAAGGACTGTCAGGAAGGTGTCACTCCACCCTCTTCCAACTAATTAGTGGAACCCGTGCTAACCAGATGTCCTCGCCAGCCAGGCAAATATTAGCTAGGCGACCTCTAATCTGAATGGCTCCCAAGTCACCTGTATGTGTCACTACACGTTAGACAATAGTTTGACAGTATTTGTTGAGAATGATGTATAACAATTAAAAGAAGTACCTGGCTTAGTAGAAGCTCATCTAACTCATCCCTAAAAAATATGATATTGCTGAACGACATCTGACACACATATCTCTCGTTCCACCTGATTAAAAAAAATATCATATACAAGTCAGTTAGTTGCATGTCATTATGTTAAAGCAAGCTATAAAGATATTAATTTCCTTACCTGAAACCGATGCTGAGCCCATCGAGATCTCTAGGGTAGGGGACATTTAACGTCAATCTACCAACATGCAGGCGCTCCTAAGACTACATATGTATGGCCCGAAGACCACCATGTTGGCCCTCCTCCGTAGACTCATGCAACTCCCACATAAGAGGGCTAGCACCGCCAAGATAGAGTGTTGAATGTGTCAAGATCCTCTAGCAATGGGAGATACTGCAAATACACCTCGACACGGCGTGTCGGTAGTAAAACTCCCAAGAAGGAACAAAACATAGCTCACACTCGATGAAGAAGTCCTCGGGAGTGCTAGGACTCCACATATCCAACGTAATCACGAGTGGCATGCAGTGCGGCGTGTGCTTGGCCCATCTCGAATGTCGAATGTACCGAGGTCAGCGGTCATGATACGTGTCTACAGAGATGTCCACACTATAAGGTGTCCGCGGCTGGCCAACTCTGTCATCTCCTACCATGTACTACAACAATAGGATCGACAACCGGTGGTCCATCAATGTGCAAACCCAGGATCATTGCAACATCCTGCAATGTCACTGTCATCTCTCCCACAGCAAAATGAAATGTGTTGGTCTAGGGAGACCAATGCTCAACTAGTGCTGTCAGCATGTGATGGTCAAGTTTGATGTATCGCAACTAGCTAACACAATAAAGTTTGAGTGCGAGAGGCGGAGAACCATGGCACGCGTGGCGGGCCACTCTCTGAGCATAAGAAGGTGAGATGCTGCCTCCAAAATAGTCGTCCACTGTATGAAAAAGCTTAGGTCAAGTAATGTAACACATCGTAAATGAAAAACACAGAAATAAAACTAGCAAGTATATTCATACCGTATCTGGAAGTACAACCACATATCAAGTAAGGTTATCTTTGGGATGAACCTTTTGGTGCGGGTCCAAATCGTCATCAATGGCTCAAGACGCCTCCTCCGGCGTCTAAGAAGGCTCCTCGATCCTTCATAAGAAATGGAAATTTATTGAAATCGATATAATTGCAGAGATAAAGAAAAACTATGCATATTCAGTTAGGATATATCTAAACACAAACTAAACTCACCGCATACTAGAAGGGTTATGTGGGCATGATCTCCGGTAATGACCGATTGATTTACAACTACTGCACATGTGATTGCTTTGTGATGCGCTCTCGGCTCATCAGGTAGTTGTCTAGATGAACTAGGTTGATCATGCAGTTGCGCTTGAATAGGCATCTCGGTTCTGTATTTAAACATATATCATCTTCTTAAAAAATAGAAGATACCCTATACAAAACAAAAATAAAAAACACCAACAGTGATGTCGAGGTGAATGCCTACATTATCTCCTATTCGTGATAGTATTGTTGTGATTCAGCAGCTGTTGGCCAACTGAACTCGTGAGCATAACTAGAGTGTACATTCTACGGCATGATATTAATGTCAATTTCGGTTGCAGCAATACATTATGGTAAAGAATCAATGTTTGGCGGAAGCTTAGTCAATACTGATCGCAGACATCATCATCATCGGCAAAGCTATGTATCCCCTTCTGAGAAAAATGACATGTAATCTCCACTGTAAAGTTATCAACATCATAACGCAGAGACCTGAGCACTTTTTGTTTTAAATCTCCTAAGCTTGCATGACGTGACACTCGCATGGGCTGATTTTTACCACCAACATAACTTGGAATGAACTGACCATCAATGATCAGTTGCCCATCATAGAACAGAATTAAGGAAATGAGATCCTGATTCATTCTACTATTAGCTCAGCAACCAATGTTGTAACAAAACCTAATAATTTACTCAAAATCCGTTACAAAAATACATATTGCTCACCGATTTATACACCTAACAATTAAGCAAAGTAAAAAAATGAACTACCAAATTACCTGATCCCATCGTATACATACCAACCACGAAATTTTAAGAGAATAATTATGAAAAATATGAAAAACTTCCTCTACATTATTTAATTCAAATAAGCAAGGAAGAAAAAAATAAACTTAAGTGGAGCGTGAAAGCTTCTGATCTCGACTGCGACCATGAAAGCTTCTGAAATAGAAAGTCGTTTGGTGGAGCCGGTGAAAGTTACGAATGCCAAAAATCTAAAATGGTCAAGCCGGCGATGGGGTCTCATCCGTACAGAGGAGAACGGAGGAGGAGGGACCGAGAGCTAAGCTTTTACAAAACGAAACAGAAAAAAATGAAGGGGGCTCGGATCGGGGGTCGATATTTAGAAATGCTAAACTTAGTCGCACTTGACAAGCGTCATGATCGCCCGATAAGTTAGCAACTGGTTTCTTACCGCGAAACAAGTCGTTAACTAATCAGGCGACTGGCTAAGTTTGGCCAGTCGCCCGATAAGTAGGCGACTGGTCATGCCACCTCGGCGATGAAGTGAGCCATACTTATCTGGCTACTAAAGTTACATTTTTTTATCGATGCTTAATCTATTAATTATTAATTAAAACATACTTAATTTAAAATTTTGTTCTCTCTTCTTCATGGATGGTTTTAAAGGCCTACACTCTTGCAGCGTTGAAGACCTCGGTATTAGCAAACCTTTTGATGCGTCGCCAGTGATCATTGTAAGGTGTGAAGGCTACGTCGAGTCTGCCATAAGAGAAGCGGTCAGTGGAGGCGAGGGAGAGGACCAGAAAATTAGGAGTGCCGATGAGGATGGCGTCGGTATTGTTGCTGGAGGTGGAACTACAGATGGGAGTTGTAATGTCGATTCCTTGACGAGAAACTGAATGAATGGGCCCAGGGAGAAGGAGTCGATGCTTGCAATTTTTAGAGGAATAGTCATGCAAAGGAGGGAACGGTTGCTCTGCTCCATGCGGTTGAGGGAAAATGGAGCCAAGGGTCTACAGAAGCCTTAGTAGCAGGGCTAAAATTGACTATTGATTGTGAAGTTCAAAATCTTATAATTTACACTGATTCGTAATTTGTAATTTTCTAAGTTGAAGGGGATTTTAACACTCATAATCATGTTCACCTCTATATGTGTGTCATAAATCAAGACAAGCCCACAAATCGAATTCAACGGACTTAGAAGGTGACAGTGCGTAAATTGACGCTCAAAATGCATTGTACGACACCGAAAATGATCGAAATGACCTCCGATCGACGAACAGATTTTGCCATTGTGTTCAGAACATCAAAATTGATCAGAATATAAATATTACAAAATCTAACGATCAATCGATTAAGCACTCGAGCTATCAATATGTCAACACAAATATCGGATTCGAGAAGCTGCGATGATGTCCGAACGACCTCAGTTCATAAAATTGATTATGCCGTTAGCTTCAAAATATTGAAAACTATCAAATGAGACTGTTCACGCTTAATTCAGACGAGCCTGTGCAAATATCGAGTGATTTGAAGTAGCAGTGCGTAAATCAAGACTGAAATACACCAGACGTCACCAACATCAATCCAAACGACCTCCGATCGACGAACGGACTTCACCATCACGTTCAGAATGTTGAAATTAGTCAAGATATAAATATTAGATGATTGATGAGAAACCAATAAAGCGCTCGAGTTGTCAACGCGGTTGCATATATATCAAGGTCAGGAGGCGCCGACGTAAGTTAAATGACATCCGTCGTTCATTGATGATCACCTGATTAGCTTTGAAATATCAAAATCTATCAAATAAGGCATTACTCAATTCGACAGTCTGCATGAAAATCAGTGGCGAAAGCGTGGCGTGCATTCCGGTGAAATGGACTCCATTTGGTCTTATTCGAACCAAACGGCCCGATCAGCGACAGGTCGTTCGTTGACGATGGAATTATCGATATATATATATCGTATGTGCGTTATCGGTGAAATTCATTTAAAATATTTAATAAATTCAAAATTTATTAAAAAATTCCCAAATTACTCTCATTTCCCCCTATTTTCAGTTTTATGCCAGAAAAACAATAATAATAAAAAAACTACTCCCTCGTAATTTTCCCTCCCATTTCTTTCCACTTCTCACAACTCCCTCCCACTTCTCCCTCATTCTCTCCCACTCTCTCTTGTTTTTTCCGATTCCCGTTTCCTCTCGTTGCCCGGGCCTGTCTTCCGCCAACCCGCTTGCTGCCGTAAAATCGCGCCGCCGCAAAATCGCGCCGTCGCACGCCCCTTCCCGACCCGCGCGCTAACCCGCCCACGCCCGTCTTCCCAGCCCGCGATCGCAACGAACCTGACCCACGGCCGCACCCGCGACCCGAGTCCGTTCTGCGCGACCCACTTGGCCCGCGGCCCGCCTGCGTTGTCCGACCCGCGCTGCACCCACGTTGCCGGCCCGCTGCCGCAAATCGGCCAGACCCATGAAGCCGTCGACCCGCATGCGCTGTCCGACCCATTCTGACCCGCGCAAAGGCCCGCCAGCAGCCTTCCTACAGCCTTTCCTTGGCTCGCCATCCAGCCTTCAAACTGACCCAAATCCAGCCTGTTCTGCACAATCCAGCCCGCTGTCCCGGACACCCTTTTTTTCCGGCCTATCGGGCGTCGTTAGTAGATGAATTCTTCCTTCAATTTTGCGTCACACCCACATCATTTCCAATCCATCACCCAGGTTCTTTGCAGAAAATGTGTCCGCGACTGTGAGATTTGTGAATGATATATATATATATATATATATATATATATATATATATATATATATATATATATATATATATATATATATATATATCTTATGTTTCTTCAGTTTGAAAGACCTCGTTGTGCTTTCGTAGAGTAGCGGATGAAAAATAGGTTGTGGTGTCAAAGACACCTCATATAATCGATATGGCATACCAAGTAAGCCACCACTTGTTAGATGTCTCTAGGCGAATCTTTAAAAATTTTGTCAATTTTGACTTAAAAGGAAGAAGGGATAATTATATATTGCATTTTATGTATTCTTGCAAGTTTGAAATCCTCGTTCTGCTCAGTAGGGCGCGATGAGATGAAAAAAATAGGTTTTGGTTTCGCAAGACACCACTTCGCTTCGGAGCATCAGAAGCAAGCCCAAAATACACCGATCTGACCCTCTATATGGGGATGGCCAGGGGCTGAAATTCGTCAAATCTTTTGACTTAGTAAAAAGTGAGAAAATAAAATGAGTTAACTTAAGGGGCGTTAAATGGGAAAACTTGTAGCTAATTTTAAACTAAAAAAAACGTTAAATAAGAAAAAGGGGAATGATTATATATTGCATGTATGCATTCTTTGCAGGTTTGAAGGTCTCGTTGTGCTCAGCAGGGCGCGACGAGATAAAAAAGACCGGTTGTGGTGTCATGAGATACCATTCCTTCACGCTGAGGCGTCACCAAGCAAGCCAAAACACCCCCGATGCTGACCCACCTACGGGGATGTGAGGAGAGGCCAAAATTTCATAAAATATTTTGACTTAAGAAAAATGAGAGAATGAAATGGGCTAATTTAGGAGCGCTAAGTAGGAAAACCTGCAGCTAATTTTATAGCGTCAAATAAAAAAAGGGTGAGAGCCTTTAAAATAAATCTTGAAAAAAACTCACAAACTCTAATAGTTATTTTCTATGGCTTAAAGGAAAGTAATGAGTGAGTTCTCTTTTCTTATAAATTTTTCAAAATTAGGCAAGCTTTAATTGAAATTTGAGGGGGGGCTAATGCCAAACTCATAACAAACTTGTAATAAACTCAAAATCTGAGGATGAATCCAAATTGGGTTTAATAATTCTTATACGAATGTGGAGGTGATTACTATGCTAGCTGATAAACATGAGTAGGGGTAAAGCAACAAATACTAAAATCGACATAACTTATCAAAATTGATGTAAATTGAGCATAATCAAATTGGGAGAAATGTAAAAACTCAACAAGTAAACTAAGTGTCAGTAGTGTGTTAAACTACAATCTAAACCAAAATGCTTTCTTCGCCATCGGATCTGCAACCCTTTGTACAAGCAGACAAAAGTCGATACTAAATTAAAATCTACAAAAATCATAGGATCTCCTTTAATCAAAAATTAATGAATTTCATCTTACTTATAATTTTCAAGAGCAACAATTTCATTAATTAGATGAAATTAGCAAAGCTATAAATTCTTGCATGTGCTCGGACATTGAGATTTCAAGTGCAAATTTTTATGTCTGAAAGGACTGCGTAGGCTAAAATTAGAATTAAATGAAAATACAAAATCAATTTCATAATTCAAAAAAATAAAAACTACCTAAATTCTTAAATACACTCGCATGTGCCGATCTTATCTTTGAATGCCTAAATTCAAGTGTCGAGAATCTTTCGGGTTGCTTGTTTAGTCTTAGTGGGCACAGTTACCTAAAATCTATAATAAGAGTTTCAAATCAGTGAAACATCTAAAAAACTGATTCTGTCAAGTGATAGTAGATCTAATCATCTGTTAGCAGCTAAACAGAGTTGATAGGATTTAAAGCTCTTAATCGTATTCAAACTAATCAATTTTTCAACTCAAATCAAATTAGGGTTGTGCATAATTCAGTTTAAACCAAAAATCCGATTAAAATTGAACCGAAATTTTAAAATTGGATCAGTTTTTTAATTCTATTTTGGATTTAATTTTAGCTAAATTCGATTTTTGGATTATGGATTGGATTTAAAAATTTATAATATAAAAAAACTGAAAATCTGAAATTAGCCGGAAGGCCTTAGCGGTCCGCCCGTGCGTGCCCCGTGCAAAAAAGCCATTAGGGAAGCGAAAGGGCAAAGCCGCAAAGGCAATCCGCATTTCCCGCGATCGCGATCGCGGCCGCTGGCTGATTCTCTTATGGTCTTATCCCTACTTCTCTAGTTCTCTTCGACTTTTATTCTATTCGACTCTTCATTGTAGGGCTGCGGTCGTTTTCATTCTATTCATCTATTTTCTGTTCTCTTCTCGGCTTCTCCCTTCTCTCTCGTCTTCATCCTTGAGCATTGCTTCTCCTTCTTCTCTAAGTTTTTGTTTTTCTCTCGGGCTCTCGGGTCTCGCGGTCTCGATTCTCAGTTCTCACGGATTTCGGCGGCCTGTGGCCCTGTTCTGTCAGCAATAGCATTCAGCAATGCAGCAGGTTTTATCTCGATTCTCATGGATTCTTTTTATTCTGTTTAGTGTTTTGTGGCTTCTGCTTTGGAAGTTTGGAGATTGGAGAGTTAGAGTTGGAATTGTTTACTATTCCGATTTTTGGAGGCAGGTTCTATGGTATTGCTTATCGGCTGAAATATAAATGGAATAATGGATTATTTTGTTATGCTTATTGGCTGATTTGTTCTGTCTCAGTCTTTCTGTTATTTTTTATGTTGTTTAGGGCTAATGAGGATAACAAAGAGATTGATTGTTTCAAAATTTATGCAAATATTTATCTCTTTTAAATGCTTTGTGAATTTCAAAGCATTAGAGTTGAAGCATTGATGTTGCCTCATGACGCATAAAATATTTTGATCTTTTCAGATTATTTATTTATTGGAAAATTGGCATAAGTTTTGAAGTACATGAATGGGGTATAAAACAATTTCAAAATGCATGCAATGAATCCATTTCATTCGAGTGATCACACATATTTCAAAACAGTCAAGTTAAAAGGGGTGGTTACTTCGAAATGCATGCAAGGATTCATCTTGGATTTCCTTCATACTTCCTTTTTGAAACTTTTCAATCTACTCCATGAGGCACATAATGCAACTTAAGCAATCATTAGAAAATTTCAATCATGCTCATTAGCAAGTCATGAGATCACATATATGCTTGTAAGCAAGCTCTCCCATCCTTTGTGGTTTAGTTCTTCATTCGTCTACACAACCTAAATGTTCTTTCTCCAGTTGAAGATAGATTGTCAAATTCATAATAAATTTCATTTGCATTTATTAACAATATATCGAGTGACATTCTCATTGTGTATGAGGTGAGCTGTCAAACTTAATCCAAATTCTCTTCCACATTGAACTTGGATCATATTTTCATCACACAACCTCTTGAAACTATGATTATTGTATTTGACTCAAATTCTTTTGCTCATTTGGCGCACAACAATGACAACATAATGCGATCAAATATCTATTGAAACTTATTAATTATGATAATTTGTGGATTCATTTAAATGTTTAGTTCTTGCAACTCACTTTTGTGCTAAGACTTTATATTTCATTGGAGAATTTATTTGGATTGCATTTATGTTTGAAGGCTAGCCTAGGATAATTAGTAGAAATAATATGGAGTGCAAAGAATATTTATATGGTGTTTATAGTGGTACAGTGGACGATCCAAAGTTACTACAGTGGTTTTGTTTTTTTTATGAGAGGTTTAACATTGGTATAATCAAGATCAGGGTGTATCATATATAATTTTTAGTTTTTTGTACTCTCATTTGGCTTATTCTTTCTTGATCTCTTTACACTTTGATTAGATGTCTCATTGTGGAGAGAGTTTTAACATGATTGGTTCTTCCCAAAATCAAACACCTATCAATCAAGATAATATCCATTATGTTGCAAGTGCTTCAAGTAGCAAGTCATCTTTTGAAAAGAGAACAAGAAAAGGCATCACCAAGATCAGATGTCTGGGATCATTTTACTAAATTTAATAGTTTCATTGGAGAAAAGATGAGTAAATGTAACTATTGTGGGAAACTTATCATAGTGATACAAAGCTTAATGGTACTACAACTTTACGGACACATCTTTCTGTATGTCAGAAGAATCCTCATAACATGGAAAAAAGTCAAACTCTATTAGTATTGCAACCTAGTGGCAAAGGTGAACAAAATACTGGAGGTCTCAAAGCTTGAAAGTTTGATCAAGAAGCTGTTAGAAAAGCTTTAGCAGCCATGATAATTATGGATGAATTACTATTCAAACATGTTGACGGATATAGGTTCAAATATTTTATGACTCAATGTTGTCCAATGTTTAAAATACCTTTCCGTTGGACACTCACTCATGACTGCTTTGAATTTTACTTAGATGAGAAGAATGTTTTGAAAAAAATATTGCGAGATTCAACTACTAGGGTTTGCTTAACAACCGACACATTGACAACAATTCAGAGAATTAATTACATGTGTCTAACCGTGCACTATATTGATGAAGATTGGAAGTTAAATAAGAGAGTCATTAATTTTTGTCCCATATATAAACATAGAGGGGAGATTATTGGGCAGGAGGTAGAGAGATGTTTGATTGATTGGGGTATTAATGTAATATTTACAATCACAGTTGATAATGCTAGCTCTAATAATGGTATTAATCATTTGCAAAAGAAATTTTCTAGACAGGAGGGAAGTGTTCTTGATTGTAAGTTCTTACATATGAGATGTGTTGCACATATTATAAATCTTATTGTTCAAGATGAAATTAAGGAGGTTGGTAGATCGCACAATGTGTAAGAAGCGGCGGAGGTACATTAGTCACCATCAAGACTTTAAAAATTCAAAGAATGCATTGAAATTGAAAAAATACAAAGCAAAAGCTTGTTGTGTTTGGATGTACCTACAAGGTGGAATTCTACATATCCGATATTAAATTCAGTGCTTTAGTTTCAAAAAGATTTTGAGAGATATGAAGAGGTTGATCCTTAATTTAGAATAGAATTGGAGAAGGAAGTGGATGCAAATCATGGTGGAGGTGGAGTTCCATGTGATGGTGATTGGGAGAATGCAAGAAGGCTTGTTACATTCTTAGAAAGATTTTATGAACTAACTCTGCACATTTCCGATTCCTTATATGTTACTTCAAATACATTCTTTCATGAGATCATGAGATTGCGGAGGTCCAATGTGTGCTTCAAAGTTGGGAATCCCATAATGATGTTGAAGTTAGTACCATTGAAAAGAAAATGAAATTAAAGTTTGATAAGTATTAGGGATGTGTTGATAAAATGAATATGAATATTTATCTTGCAGTTGTACTTGATCTCAGGTTCAAACTTAGATATATTGAATTTACTATAGTGGGTATGTATCCTGGCTTGGAGGTGGCTAATTTGGCACGAGCAATAAGGTCTAGCTGCTACGATATGTTCTATGATTATAAGATGAAGTTAGTTAACAGGAATAGCGATGAAATTGCTCCTGAGATAAAACAAAATATTGTTGAAAGCCATCATGATCTAAGGAATGGGGAGAAAGTACATGATAGTTGAGAAGTTCAAGAGGCATAATTATGGGAGAGATGATCTTGAGAGTAAAACGACTTAAATAAATACTTGGACTCAAGTTATGCAAGATGACTTTAACATTTTAACATGGTGGAAGGTTAATGCTCCAAGGTTTCCCATCTTATCTCAATTGGCTAGAGATATTTTGACTTCTATATCAAGCTGTAGCAGTCTACTTTTAGTCGGTGGTGTGTTCTAGATGCTTTTTGAGCTCTTTATCTCCAAAAATAGTACAAGCTCTTATTTGTGCCAAGATTGGATGAGAGCAAATTGGACAAATGAGCCAGTCAATGTTGAGGAGAACATTCGTGATATTGATAAATTTGATGAAGGTATTGTTATATCTTTTAGACTTTTTTTTACTTACAACACTTTTTTCACCATACATCACTACCATACTATATTATGCATTAATTCTTTTTCTTTCAGATCCATCAAAAGTTATAGATGATCCAACCTTTTGGTAAAGAATTGAAATGATACAGTCATACAGATACAATCATACAAATACAGACTACAATCATACACTCATACAGAGTAACATATATACTCATATACATCAGTACATGCTATACTGAGATGATATATTTTGGTTATTCCTTTTCCTAGTTTACTTTTTTATTATTGCTTGGTAATTAGTAAGTAGTAGTTGACAACTTGACATATAGTGAAACACTGTTCAACAATATAGATTGGATATTTGGATTATTTCTTGTCTAATTGCTCCCTTTGTTGAATTCAAATTTCTACTACTGCCTGCTGTTGTTGGTTGTCGGGTGGCAGTTAATGGCCTCTTTAGGATTTGGTTAGCTTTGGTTTTTTTCAATTCTGTTTGGTTGTTTTCCTTTTCCTGGTTTCGGCTGGTTGTGGCTCTCTCAGTCTCTCTGGCTTGGTGACTTGGGATTGGATGTTATCTTGCCTTGGATGCTTGATGCTTCTACACTGGCTATTGGTATTGAATCCCTTTTATAGTCTTACTTATTTTGCTGTCATGTTGGCTATTTTGGTGTTTCTTGATATTTGCTTCTTGCCATCTTGGTCGGTGGTGTTGGATGTGGTGTTTTTCCTGCTGCATTGGTGGTGGCTTTGATGGTTATTTCTGGATGTCCTCTTGGTCTCCCTATGGCTTTCCTGTTTTCTCTCTCTGTTGGCTGTTGCTGCTTATATTCTACTATTTTGCTATTAACCTATTTGGGTGGAGGTTTTGCCTTTGGGGCCTTGGGCTGCTGTCGATGTTATGCTTTTGGGAAGGTAAATTAATATAATATGTAATACCAATATTTAGGTGAGAACAGAGACATACAAAAGTGCAGTTTTGAATAATCCTTCCTTGCTTAATCAAGCTACTATTATGAATGTTAGTTGTGGTACAGGAATTTTAAGGTAAGTTTTAAATTATATCTTTTATATCATAGATGTAACTTTTTTTTTGCTGGAGCATGGATGAGCTTTCTATTGAGCTTTCTACAATCTATTTTTTGATAAATGAACATGTTTATAAAAGATGATGGCTTTGATGTTATCGGATGAAATCTGAATGTGAGCATGGATGACTTTGCTCTGACTTATCCATTGACATGCAATTCCATTTTGTTATCGGCTGAAATCTGAATGTGAATGGAGTAATGGATTATTTTGTAATTTGTTATGCTGGTGGAGTTGTTTAATGTTTACTATTCCGGAGGCAGGTTTTGTCTCATTTTAGATGGATTCTTTTTATGTTGTTTAGTGTTTTCTACTTTGGAGACTTGGAGTTGTTTACTATTCCGGAGGCAGGTTATATAGTTTCTGTTCTGTTGGTATTGCTTATTTTGTTTTGAGTGAGGTAACATATCTAAATTTTAATTTCTTCAGGATGTGCTATTTCAGACTTTTAGTGAATGCACGGTACAGTTTGGGGATGTTTGGTGGCGCTTTCGGCAATGATGGCTTTGATGTTATATTTCATTTACTACATTTGGTAGCATTGTGATTGTAACCCTCAAATCACGGAGTTTGGATGCTCATATTCTATTGCTCTTAGTAATTTTTTTTGACCCGAGCCTTTATTTTCTTTTGAATTTTACTTTCATTTTTTAGTCTCTCTTTTGTTTAATCTCCTATTTCTAATCATAATAAAAGATGTCACCCCTGTTTTAATTGCCACAAAGAACATTTGTAGAGTTAGCTGCAAGCATAAACAGTTTAATATTTCAAGTCATTAATTAGAAATTATTAGCATTGAGCACGGCCTCACAGGTAAACTTTAGGTCATATTTTTTTTCTTAAAAGAAGTTCTTATATTTATGTATTTATTATATTTGTTGCTTTCCATCTCTTTTAGATGATTAGATCTTTAAATCTTTTAATGTTATTGCTTGTCGAAGTTCAATAATCACTTATATCTGTGTTTTGTAGATTATCATTTTAGCTGAAAAAGAAATATGCAAAGGTTAAAATGGAACTCTTTCATCGAATGCGGGCAATCTTCATCATGCTTCCTTTTTTAAATGTGGAAGAGAATTAGAGAAATTGAAAATGTTTATGAATGTTTATCGCGATATGTAATTATAATCCTTTTTAAATGTGGAATGTTTATGAATGTTTGTAATATTGCAATTGAAAATTTTCTTTTTGTTAGCATATAATTTTTATTAGTTTAATGAAAAATGTGTTATGCTATTAAAAATGGTGTGAAAGAAAAAGATCTTCGAAGAAATGTATTTCATCACATTATAGGTGGGGTGTGAGTTAATTAGTACCCTTTAAGTAATAAATTTAATATTTATTTTTTATTAAATACAAAGTGACAAAGTATTTCAAATTAGAATTCAGAAATATAAACATGTCTCAAAAAAATATAAGTATATATGTTTCAAAAAATATAAATCATAAACAAATTTTGAAATCAGCCATTTTAATTAAATAACAGTTTCTTTATTTTAATTATTTTCAGTTTTTTAAAAATCGAACCGAAAATCCAAACTTTTTTTTGGATTTGATTGGTTCGGATTATATTAAATATTATGCGGATCAGATTTTCAGATTATGAATTTCAAATCAAACGGATTAGCAAATTAAAAAACTGATCCGTCCAATTCGACTGAATGCACACCCCTAAATCAAATATCAATCAAAAGTTATTTCCTGGTTTAGTATTAAGACTGGGTCCAGGTTAACAAAATATAAAAACCTATAAAAAGAGTTTCAAATCAGTGAAATATGTGAGAAACTGATTTTGTTGGGTGACAGTAGATCTAATCCTCTATTAGCAGCTAAACAAAATTGATAGGATCTAAAACTCTTAAACATATGCCAACTAATCAATTTTCCAAATCAAATCAAATAGCAATCTGAAACCGCTTAAATGAAATTATATCATTTAAAACTTCAATCAAAGCCAATCTATCCACTTTCCACAATTATTTATCAGGGTGACAAATTAAGAAAACTCTAGCTCACAAAGGACCAAATTAAGTGCTATATTCACTCTCAATCAATCTCTTGTCGTAAGGATGTGGCGTGTCCTTTGAGCTGTGGTTTTACAAGAGCTCCATATGGCGGTTATGACCAGAGTCCTCTGATCGGGTGGTTTGGCCGGTCTAGCTCCATTATATTACGATCACAATCGTAGCCTGTATGCTCCCCTATGGCTCTGCCCTTTGAGTTGTGAATCATAGGATATACTTGATAGGGAAAATAGCCCTCTGTCAGCTAAGGTAGACTTAAGATTGTCTCCTTAGATAAATAACTAATCTATATACATCTGCATGTGCTCCAACACTATGCTGAATGCTTAAATTCAAATGTCTAAGGATACGTTATTTCGGTTTAGTCTTAGAGTCCGTTAACAAAATCTAAAACCTATAAAAGAGTTTCAAATCGGTGAAACATCTAAAATTGATTCGCCGATGAGATCTAATCCTTTGTTAAATAGTTAAATAGTGAGATCTAAAGCTCTTAAACATATTCAAATTAATCAATTAATCAAATTTTTGAACTCAAATCAAATATCAATTTGAAATTACTTAAAATAAAATTCTATCATTAAAAACTTAAATTAAACTCAATCAATCCACCTTCCGCAACTATTTATCACGGGTGACAATTTAAGAAAATTCTAGCTTATAAAGGAGCCAATGTCAAATCAAGTGTTCTGTTATGTTCACTCTCAATCAATCTCTTGCCGAAGGCGTCTGATCCTCTGAATCGCATGGCAGAGCTCTACAGATGAAGATGACCGTGAGTCCTCGATCGGGTGATTTAGTCCGCTCCATTATATTAATTAGACCGTATGTATGCTCCCCAATGGCTCGCCCTTTGAGTTTTGAATCATAGGGTATACTTTATAGGGCAAAGCCGCCGCCTAAGGACTTAAGATGTCTAGATAAACACCACCCCGCATCTACAAGGATTTCTTGGACGTAATTCATGTGTCGCCGATGAGGATCCTTACGTTGGGTCGAGTACCTCCGACTAGACTGGAGCGAGATGATAAACCATGGGATCTAGATCGGGCACGTCATCATTCCCCAACCATCTGGTTTAAGCTAAAATGATGAATTTCATATCTTAAATTCTAAAACTCTACATGCTACTACTATACACTATGCATTCAACGATCTAATGACTAGCCTTAATCGAAAGTTCTCTCTCACTTATTGAGAGGTGTAATTAACTATAGGGGCTTGCGCCTATAGAAAACCTGGAACCAGATCTAAAGTCCTCACCAAATGAGGATGAAATCTATGGGTAATGTCTTATCTACTATTCCATTTTCCTTCTGAAAATTACACCGACACACTTTAAACCACTCTTTTCATCAAAGAGGTCGGTGATGAATTTTCAGAGCCCACAGATTTCTGGCGACTCCACTGGGGACAGGATTCTCTTTCCATCTTTGGCTAGTCAAATTTGAGATATAGTAGCAATAAAACATGATAAAAATTGAAATGTAAAATCAATTATCAATGAAACTAAAACTAAGCTAATTATGACATTATGATTAATCTTTTTGCTCTTTATATCGATGGATCTTCAGAATGCACTGTTCATCATCAAGCAAGGTTGTGGAGCCAACATCCGTCTAGCTAGCATTGTTGTCAATATTGGGGATGTTGGAGGTACTATTCAATTTGATAGTGTAGAATTTCCAGCTGTCACTATTGCAAATAATCCTCCACCTGAAGCATCTGCATATTGTATACACCAACCTGTGCAAAAGAGGAAGATAATTGGAATGGCCACTACTGCTACTGAGGTTCCTCAAAGAGAGCCTTTGTACGTAATAGATTGATTCATTTTGAGGCACCAGTCATAAAGAGAACCTTCACTGGGCAGAAAGTTTCAATCATACCTGTGAATGCGACAACATTGCTAGTTGAACCTTTCACATTAGAAAGGTATGATACTGAAGCCTCCTCTTCTAGAGGAAAATTGAGTAGAAGGCAAAGGAGGAGAAACACTAAACTGCGAGCTCAGTAGTTGTTGTCTGGATCACAAGTCATACAACCAACCTTACAACCAGAAGCGAGTATTTCTATCCCACAATAAATTTAAAATTTTTGAGATGGGTGAAAAGGAATAGCTCTACTAGTGATGTTAAATGGTATTTTTGAGCTCAATATGAGTCAATTTCAATCTTTTTGAAGAAATAACATGAAACTCTATCTATTCAAGCACATAGAGTTCTGAAGGTTGTTAAGGAAAAATATCTTATGAAGAACAGGTATCAAATATCAATTATCAAAGAAGCCAAAAATGCTCCACTACAAAAGCTACAATCAGTGATAGTAAATGCTCAAGACTGTTCTAAGCAATTCTTACACGACGAGCATTGGGGCATGATACCTGAACCGCGTGTTCGGAAATCCGTTACCAAAAGGTCCCGATAGAAAGAAAAATAAATATGGAGGCCAATACCTCGAGAAGAAGTAGCAGTACATAAGCTTCTTTATCTGGAAGTAAGCTAACCCAGAGACTGCGGAGAAAGAGAAATGCTAAACTACATGCTCAATAACCATTATTCAAACAAAAAATTATACAGCCAGCTATAGAACCAGAAGCGAGTGTTCTAATCCATAATAGGTTTGACAGCCTAAGATGGGTAAAAAGGGACAACTCTTTTGGTTAAATCAAATAGTCCTTATGGACCCGACAATGTCAGGTTCCAACTTCTCTAGTGAGGAAACTTGAAACTGTATATGCAAGAGTGCATCGGGTCCTCAAAGTTACTAAGAAGAAATGATTGATGAAAAGAAAATACGAAGGTCCTATCCTTAGGGAGACTAGAGTTGCTCCTCCAAAGAGACCTCCTCTTGCAGCCCTAGCAAAATGTCTACTAATTCAAGTCCCTCATGGTGAGCATCGAGGCATGACACTTAGACCACAGGTACAAGAATCAACCGTCGAAAGGTCCCAATGAAAAGATAAACAAATTTGGAGGCCAAAAACTCGAAGTGAAGCTGCCTCAAAGAAAGGCAACGACATGACATCTGGACCAACCTCCCATAAAATTCACTCCTTATGCCAAAGTATTTGGAGCTGAAGCAGTCTTGTCACTTGAAGTTGAACTACCTTCACTCTAAGTAGCCATTCAATACAATCTCACTCAAGTTGAGAATGTTTGTCTACGGATGTGAGAATTTGATGGACTTGACGAGGTCAGGCACCAAGCTCAACAAAATCTAAAAGTCTACCGAGAAAAGATGTCCAAAAGCTTCATCATTAAATGTTATATCATAAGATTACTCTCATCTCAAGGATCGATCTGCTGAAGTACTTGATGACAAGACTAGCGTTGACAGGTCGCTTGGCAAGATGGTCAGTATTGCTTTTGCAATTTGGTATCACATATGTTCCGCAGAAAATAGTGAAGGGACAAGTCTTAGTAGATTTTTTTACTGCACATCCCATTCCCGCGGACTCTTCCCTTAATGACGATTTGCTTGATGAGCAAATTATGCTCATTCATGAAAGAGAGAAATCACAAATTTGGAAAATGTACTTTGATGGAGCCTCATTGATCAAACAAGTCCAACATCTAAATTTTCCAAGAGCAAGAGCAGGAATCGGCATTATCTTTATAACACCAGAAGGAAGGATAATGAGATGATTATATGGGTTGATCGAGCCAAGAACTAATAATGAAGCTAAATATGAAGCATTAGTGGCAGGTCTAGAAGAGGCTATTTTCATAGGCATTCAAAAATTACACATTTTTGGTGATTCTCAGCTTATTATAAATCAAGTACTTGGCATTTATAGAATTAACAAGCTTGAGTTAGCTTTCTATCACAACCAAATTTCACACTAACTTGAGTCTCTGGATCCAAGAATAGCAAAGCTGACTACTTAGCAAAACTAGCTAAGAAAATGGCAAGTATGAATGGTGATTCTGTCATGATCGGCATATTTACTCGACGAGTTTTAGGCCAATAAAGTATAAATCCCCGCAGGTAGAGGGGTTACCAAATTTGACTCAGCAGGATGCGACTCAGGTTGCTCCTCATACTCCCCAAAATTAACAAAAAGTTGTACCAAGAAGAGCTAAGAATGATATTATCTCAGAAAAGTAGTGTGGAGCCTTTATTGTAGAAGAGTCACATGATTGGATGCAACCCTTCATTGACTACTTTAAAGAAGGAAAATTATCAAGTAATAAATCACTAGCAGCTCAAATCAAAAAGAGAATGCTACACTATGCTTTCGTCAACAACACTTTATATCATAGATCCTTTGAAAAAATGTGGCTAAGATGCCTAGGTGTAGATGAAGCTAGCAAAGTGATAGTCGAAGTTCATGAAGGACTTTGTAGTGCACATCAGTCAGGTCCCAGGATGACAGTAAAGATCAAAAGGATGGGTTATTATTGGCCATATATGGTGAGAGACTGTATTAATCATGCTAAGAAGTGTCATGAGTGTCAAGTATATTGGGATCTCATTCATCAACTTCCAAATCCATTACACCCAATAATAGCATCCAGACCTTTTGAATGTTGGGGTACAGATATAATTGGACCAATCGATCCACCATCGTCAGTTGGACATCGCTTCATCCTAGCAGCGACTGATTATTTCTCTAAGTGGGCTGAGGCTACCCCATTTAAAGAATTTACTACCGACCGAGTGATTAACTTCTTTACGCATAATGCAGTCTATAGATCTGGAGTGCCATGCCGAATAATTTTTGATAATGGCACAACCTTTAAAAGTGTGAAGATTTATAGATTCTTCGATCAACACAAAATTGATTGGTGATATTCTTCAATATACAATCTAAGAGCAAATGGCTTGGCAGAGGCCTTCAACAAGACATTAGTCAAGCTGCTCAAGAAGATTCTCACCAAAAATAAGAGAGAATGACATACCAAGCTAGTAGAGGCTCTATGGGCATATCAAACTAACTATAAGATACCAACTAAAGCCACTCCTTATTCATTGGTATTTGGAACTGAAGTAGTTCTTCCGGTTGAAGTTGAGTTGCCTTCACTTCGAGTAGCCATCCATTACAATCTAACTGAAGATCAAAATGCTCTTCTGAGAATGGAGGAACTCGGCGCACTTGATGAAGTTAGATTACAAGCTCATCAAAATCTAGAAGTCTATCGAGTAAAGATGTTCAGGGCTTTTGACCATACGGTGTGGCCTCGAACATTGCAAAAAGGGGAATTGGTCCTGGTGCTGTGAAGACCAATTATTCATAATCAAAAATTTTATGGAAAATTTGAGCCTAATTGAGAAGGCCCTTTTGTGATTGAAAAAGTATACCAAGGAGGGTTATACATGATAAATACATTCCCAAGGTACAATAGAAATCATCCTACAAGGCAGGGGCATTTTTTTAGTGTATCTATTTAGGTTGACATCGTGCTTCATGCTGAGATCCCTAAATAAACATACTCCAGATAAAAAACTTTTCTGTAAAAATTCCCCTGTTACACATGAGGCATTTTTAGATTTTTATATATAGATGAAATCAATGTTGTATATTAAAATCTCCTTTAGAATACATCAATTCAAATATGGATGTATTTATATATTTTTATCTTGATAAATTCTCCTAAATGTACTTCAAAATTCGTTCTGCAAGACAGGGGCATTTTTTTAGTTTATATTAAGTTTATTTGAGTTGACAACATGCCATGAGATGAGATCCTCAAATATACTTTGATTCAGGTTGACATCGAGCGTCATGTCGAAATCCTTGAATATATCTATTATTATCACTGTTAAGTTGCAGAGTCTTGCAGGAACAAAAAATAATCTATTTCTACACATGAAAGGACAACCCTAAATGTCAAGAAAATTATCTCCCAGATTTGTCAAATTCTGGAGATCAAGTCTGAAGAACTCCTAATTTTAGAAGCTTCAATCAATTAAGTTGGAAAAACATTAATCTCTACATCCTGAAGTCTAGGACACGAATGAGTTCTAAAAGTTTTACTCAACAAGCCACAAATGGTTGAGTTGCTGACGCTCTCCTCACTCAATAAGCCGCAAGAAAAGGCCGCAGTGAAAGAGCCCGTTAGTCGATGATGATAAATCCCCCACTATAGTCTAAGACTTCGAGTAGTTCTAAAGGTCGAACTCAACAAGCCCAAATATGGCCGAGTTGTTGACGCTCTCCTCACTCAACAAGCCACAAGAAAAGGTCATAGTGAAAGAGCCCACATCGGTCAATGCGATAGCTTGATCTCAAAATCCTTTCGGTGATTACAAGCGAGGATCCAAGAGATCTTTCTACTTGATCGATAGATCAAGGCAATCTGAGAAAACGCTCAATTCAGGGCTACCTCAAATCAATCTTCATATTACCTGCAAGGTGATATTTCAATCTATCCTCAAATGATCTGATCAAGCTCAAAGCACAGATCAAAGCTATCTCCTCACCAAGTTCGTCAAAGCAAAAAGCATAGGATCAAGGAAGCAATTTCATAGTTCAAACAAAGCCAACGACCGAACTAAAGGAATTTTGTGGTTATTCAGTCTATTAAAGCACACATTGCTAGACTAATAACTCAACATTGATCCTATGTAAGCCGGAAGGCTGGGTCATCTATGTATCCTTCAAAATCCATCAAAGCGAAACACAGGTTCATGGAGTGCATACACTTCACAAGTTAATATTGACAAATGTCAATCCTTCATCCAGTCAAGCTCAAAGCGTGGGAGAAGTTCAAATCTGTTCAAGCATGGATAAACTGATTCCCCAGTGGAATCCTTCATCAAAATAAGCAGACCAATTCCTCCATCAAACCCAACCAAACATGAAGCTAGGGTTTGAGGAAACTCAAATCTGCAAGGACATAAAAGAAAGAGATCTTCAGCGAAGCCATTGAAGTAGAGAGTATATGGTGTAAGAACTCTAATCAATCCGACAAGTCAATTCTGATAAATCGATCAAGCCTGTCATTTAGGATGTTCTGAATACGGCAGTATACTAATGATAATTCCTGACAAAGCTCTATAAGCTATTGCAATCGAAGCTAAAATGATCTAAGCTCTAGAAAGCCCAAATGGTTAACCAGTTTTCAACAAACATGACTCGCTTCATGCGCAAATCACATTTTTTGGGGGGCATTTGTTGACCTTTATATGTGTGTCATAAATCAAGACAAGCCCACAAATCGAATACAATGGACTTTGGAGGTGACAGTGCGCAAATTGAGGCTCAAAATGCATTGTATGACATCAAAAATGATTGAAATGACCTCCAATCGACGAACGAACTTCGCCATTGCGTTCAGAACGTCAAAATTAATCAGAATATAAATATTACAAAATCTAATGATCAATCAATTAGGTGCTCGAGTTATCAATATATCGATACGCATATCGGATTCGAGAAGCTGCGATGATATCTGAACGAACTCAGTTCATAAAATTGATCATGTCGTTAGCTTCAAAACATTGAAAATTATCAAATAAGATTGTTCACGCTTAATTCAAAGCGAGCACGTAAAATGTCAGTGATTTAAAAGGCGGCATAAAATAAATACACTAGATGCCACCAAAATTAATCCAAACGACCTCCGATCGACAAACGAACTTTGCCATCACGTTCAGAACATCGAAATTAGTCAGGATATAAATATTAGATGATTGATGAGCAACCGATCAAGCGCTAGAGTCGTCAATGCGCCTGCACATATATCGAGGTCAGGAGGTGCAAACACAAGTTAAACGACCTTTATTCATGACATTGATCATGCAGTTGGCTTCAAAATGTCAAAATATATCAAATAAGACTGTTCGCACTCAATTCAGATAAGTTTGCACAAAAATTGAGTGAACGAAAGAGGTGACGCGCATTTCAAGCTGAAATGGACTCCATTTGGCGCCGACTTGAACCAGACGGCTCCGATTGCGAAACAGATAGAGCCATTGCATTCAAAACAATGGAATTATCCTAAATCGACATATATATCGACTATGTGCATTTACCGGCGCGAAATTCACATTTAAATATTTAATAAATTCAAAATTTATTAAAAAATTCCTAAATTCCCCATATTTTCGTTTCTAGAAAAAATAATAATAATAATAATACTCAATCTAATTCCCATTTCTTTCCATCAACTCCTCCCATTTACGCCTCGTTCTCTCCCACTCTCTCGGTTTTCCAATTCTGTTTCCTCTGTTAACTGTCTTTTACCCGGTCAGACTCTTTCATAAATCGCCTGCGCCGCTTCACCAGCTAACCTGTGCAGATCTTCAGGCCCGTGATCATGAACGAACAGAGCTGACTGGTCAGTTCGCCCGACTTAGCCATGACCGCGTGCTATCAGGCCGCTTTCAGTGTTGCCGACCCCAGATCGGGGACCATGAAGTCGTCGACCATGTCTTTGTCCAGACCGGGTTCGACCCCTAAAGGCCCACGACCTTCTGACCTTTCCTTGGTACTTGGCAGATCGACCTTCAAATTGACCCAAATCCAGCCCGTTGATCAACCAGCCCATCCCATGACACGCAACCTTTTCGTCTCATTTGCTATCGCCAAATCGAGAAAAAATATCATCAGTAGACGAATTCTTCCTTCGATTTCCAGCGCCGCTTCCCTCACTTTAGCCATCCCGTTTTCGCTGCGCCGCAAATCGGGAAAGAACATCGTAAGTAGGCGAATTCTTCCTTCGATTTTCGGCATCCCTTCCCTCACTTTAGTCGTCCCGCTTTCACTGTGCCGCAAATCGGGGAAGAACATTGTCAGTAGGCGAATTCTTCCTTTGATTTTTGGCGTCGTACCCCTTACCTTACATTCTCAATCACATACCCAACCCAAGTTCTTTTGCCGAGCCTTGCAGCGCGCCGAAAAATGTGTCAGAGCATGTGGGATTTGTGAATATATATATATATATATATATATATATATATATATGCTTGTGTTTCTTTGCAGGTTTGAAGACCCCGTTGTGCTCAGTAGGGTGTGATGGGATGAAAAATAGGTTGTAGTGTTGCAAGATACTGCTCACTACACTCAATAGGGTGTATCGAGTAAGCCACCACTTGTTAGATGTCGCTCCCCCTAGACGAATACTGCCAAAATTTTATCTAATTCCCAGACTTAAAAAAAAGAGGGATAATTATATATTGCATTATATGTATTCTTGCAGGTTTGAAGACCTCGTTGTGCTCAGAAGGGCATGACGTGATGAAAAAAATAAGCTGTGGTGTCGCAAGACTCCACTCACTACGCTCGGCAGGGCATACCGAGAAAGCCCAAAACACACCTGATGCATCCCTCTATATGGGGATGACGCCGGAGGAGCTCACAAATCTTTAACTTAGAAAAAGTGGGAAAATAAAATGGCTAAAATTTAAAAAAAAAACTTGACTAATTTTAAACTAAAAAAATGTCAAATAAGAAAAAGGGGGATGATTATATATTGCATTGTATGTATTCTTTGCAGGTTTGAAGATCTCATTGTGCTCGAGGCATGTGAGATGAAAAGACCATTTGTGAGACACCACTCATTTCTTGAGGCGTGTAAACAAGCCAAAACAACCTCGATCGACCCCTACAGGGGATGGCCGAGGTCACCAAATTCGACAAATCTTTTGACTTAGAAAAATGGGAGAATGAAATGGGCTAATTTAGGAGCACTAAATAGGAAAACATGCAGCTAATTTTATGGCAAATAAAAAATTGGGGAGCCTTAAAACAAATCTTGAAAAGAATAGAATATTCATTTAAAATCTAAGTAAAATTTGGAGAGGCTAATATTAAACTCACAAACTCTAATATTCTCTACATGGCTTAAGGGAAGTAATGAGTGAGTTCTCTTTTCTTGTAAATTCTTCAAAATTAGGCAAGCTTTAATTAGAATTTGGGGGGGGGGGGGACTAATGCCAAACTCATAACAAACTTGCAATAAACTCAAAATCTGAGGATGAATCCAAATTGAGTTTAATAATTCTTATATGAATGTGGAGGTGATTACTATGCTTGTTGATAAGCATGAGTAGGGCTAAAGCAACAAATACTGAAATCGACATAACTTATCAAAATTGA
Source organism: Cymbidium sinense (assembly GCA_021442155.1). NCBI lineage: Eukaryota > Viridiplantae > Streptophyta > Magnoliopsida > Asparagales > Orchidaceae > Cymbidium > Cymbidium sinense. The sequence continues at coordinate 11,056,179 of CM038230.1, forward strand.
TGGAAATTGAGCATAATCAAATTGGGAGAAATGTAAAAAACTCAACAAGTAAACTAAGTGTCAGTAGTGTGTTAAACTGCAATCTAAACCAAAATGCTTTCTTCACCGTCGGATCTATAACCCTTTGTACAAGCAGACAGAAGACGATACTAAATCAAAATCTACAAAAATCATAGGGCCTCCTTTAATAAAAAATTAACGAATTTCATCATAATTATAATTTTCAAGAGTGATAATTTTATTAATTAGATGAAACTAGCTAAGCTATAAATTCCTGCATGTGCTCGGACATAGAGATTTCAAGTGTAAATTTTAATGCCTGAAAGGGCTGCGCAGGCTAAAATTGGAATTAAATGAAAATATAAAATTAATTTCATAATTAAAAAAATACTACCTAAATTTTTAAATACACCCGCATGTGCTCTGACACTATGCTGAATGCCTAAATTCAAGTGTCTGAGGATGTTGCGCGAGTTGCTTCCCGGTTTAGTCTTAGGTAAACAAAACCTAAAACCTATAATAAGAGTTTCAAATCGTGAAACATCTAAAAATTGATTACGTGACAAGATAGATCTAATCCTAGCGACTAAATAGAGTTGACAGGATCTAAAGCTCTTAATCGTATTCAGACTAATCAATATTTCAACTCAAATCAAATATCAATCAAAAGTTATTTCCCGGTTTAGTTTTAAGACTGGGTCCGGGTTAACAAAACCTAAAAACTTATAAAAAGAGTTTCAAATCAGTGAAATATGTAAGAAACTGATTCTGTTGGGTGACAGTAGATTTAATCCTCAATTAGCAGCTAAACAGAGTTGACAGGATCTAAAGCTCTTAAACATATGCCAACTAATCAATTTTCCAAATCAAATCAAATAACAATCTGAAACTGCTTAAATGAAATTATAACATTTAAAAATTAAATCAAATCCAATCTATCCACTTTTCACAATTACTTGTCGGGGGTGACAAACTAAGAAAACTCTAGCTTACAAAGGAGTCAATGTCAAATCAAGTGTTCTTCTATATTCACTCTCAATCAATCTCTTGTCAGTAAGGACGTGACCCGTGTCCTCTGAACTACGTGGCTTGGCCAGTAGACTCCATAGATGAAGCAGTTATGACCAGAGTCCTCTGATCGAGTAGTTTGGTCAGTCCGGCTCCATTATATTACGATCAAGATCGTAGCCCGTATGCTCCCCAATGGCTCTGCCCTTTGAGTTGTGAATCGTAGGGTATACTTGATAGAAAAAATAACTATCTGTCAGCTTAGGTAGACTTAAGATTATCTCCTTAGATAAATAATTAATCTATATACACCCGCATGTGCCCTGACACTATGCTGAATGCTTAAATTCAAGTGTCGAGGATCTTTGCGTTGTTTCGGTTTAATCTTAGGGGACGGGTTAACAAAACTTAAAAACCTATAAAAAGAGTTTCAAATCAGTGAAACATCTAAAAAATTGATTCTGTCAGATGACAGTAGATATAATCCTCTGTTAGCAGTTAAACAGAGTTGTCAGGATCTAAAGCTCTTAAACATATTCAAATTAATCAATTAATCAAATTTTTGAACTCAAATCAAATATTAATATGAAATTACTTAAATGAAATTCTATCATTAAAAACTTAAATTAAACTCAATCCATCCACCTTCCGCAACTGTTTGTCGGGGGTGACAAATTAAGAAAACTCTAGCTCATAAAGAAGCTAATGTCAAATCAAGTGTTACTATGTTCACTCTCAATCAATCTCTTGTCGATGGGCGTGACCCATATCCTCGGCATGGCTTGGCGATGGGCTCCAGATGAAGCAATTATAACCATAGTTCTCTGATCAGGTGGTTTGGCGGTCCTCCATTATATTACAATTACTGGCAAATCAGTATGCTCCCAATGGCTCTGCCCTTTGAGTTGTGAATCATAGGATATACTTGATAGGGCAAACAACCTCTGTCATTAAGGTAGACTTAAAACTGTCTCCTTTGACAAACACCACCCAGTCTACAAGGATTTCTTGGACAACGTAACCCATGTGTTGCTGATGAGGATCCTTCTATTAGGTTGGGTCGACTACCTCCTCTGACTAAGTAGACTAGGGACCTGCCTGGGATGACGAAACCATGGGATCTAGATCACGCGTCATCATTCCCCAACCTCGGTTTAGTGAAATGATGAATTTCATATCCAAAATTCTAAAACTCTACATGCTTCTACTTATCGTTATGCATTGTGACTAGCCTTGTCGAAAGTTCTCTCACTTATTGAGATGGGTAATTAACTATGGGGTTTGCTTTAGGAAACCGAATCTAAAGTCCTCATCAAATGAGGATGAAATCTCTGGGTAATGTCTTATCTACTATTCCATCTGCCTTCTACAAATTACACCGACACACTTTAAACCACTCTTTTCATCAAAGAGGTCGGTGGCGAATTTTTGGGCATCATCTAACACAATACCTTCATATAGTGAAATCTCTTCTATCTCGAATAAGTAAATATCATATCATTCACATTTTGAGAAATCAAAATGCTAGAGCTAATGCTCTTTCAAAGATTGCTACTTCAACATCTTCTGATATTTACAAGAGAAAGTATGTAGAAGATATTCATTTTCCCAACATACAAGGACCTTGGGAAATATAGCCCGTTGATGAATCAAGGCAAGTTTCTTGGATATATTCGATATTCATCTTTTTATGTGATGGAACTCTACCAGAAGGTCCAGTTGTCGCCATCCATATTCGACGACAAGCCGCAAACTTCAGGATTAACGGTGACGAATTATACAAAAGATCATTCATAGGACCATATCTAAAATATCTGCCATCATTCGAAGCAGAGTATGCACTTCGAGAAGTCCATTCAGGTACACTTAAGGGGCAGAGCACTCACACACAAAACCCTGAGATAAGGGTTTATTAGCCTACAATAAAAAGTGATGCATTAGATTTTGTAAAAAAATATAACAACTGTTAGACACATTCTAATCTCTACCACATTCCACCAACCGAACTTTCATCTTTCCAGAGCCTTTGGCCTTTTGCTCAATGGGGAATAGATATTATGGGACCACTCCCTATTGCAACTTAACAATGAAAATTCATCATTATGGCGATTGATTATTTCACTAAATGGATTGAGGTAGAACCATTAGCAAAAATCACAGAAGCCAATGCTAAATAAGTTATTTGGAAAAATATTATTTGTCGTTTTGGAATTTCAGCTAAAATTATAACAGATAACGGGAAAAATAATTCACATCCTTCTGCAAAGATTTACTTATTCAATTAGTTCATACAGTTGTAGCACACCCCTAGATAGATGGTCAAATCGAGGTCATGAATCAAACAATTCTAAAAGGCTTGAAGACACATTTGGATAAGGTTGGGGGGGGCAATGGGTGGACAAACTCCCTAATGTATTATGGTTTTATCGAACAACTACAAGAACACTAACTAGTGAGACACCTTATAATTTGTGTTTTGGGATGGAGGCGATTATTCCAGTTGACATCGGTATCCCCAATCCTAAGGTTCAAATTTTTGATGCAATAAATAATGAAGAAAAACTCCGATACCATTTGGATTTATTACCTGAAATAATGGAAGTAGCTTCAATCAAAAATGATGCCTATCAGCAATGGATCACAGGTCACTTCAATCGGAGAGTGAAGCCTAGACCCATCAATGTTGGAGATTTAGTTCTACGAAGTTTAGTATCTGCAGGAAAAGAACCACAACGTAACAAAATTTCACCTATTTGGGAAGAACCTTATGTGGTGGTTATTGTGGTTAAAGCTGGAACTTTCAAGCTCAAAGATTTAGTTGGAAAAACTCTTCCGCGCACTTAGAATGCTGAGAACCTATGAAGATATTATCAATAAATTTATTATATAACATTCAAATTAAACTATATATTTTGATGTTTCATATTTTTGTTTGAAAAAAAATGATAAATCAAAACAATAGTAATAAGAAGAAATAAAAATCGATCATAAGTGGTTTCGATTAGACCTACTCCACACAAGTTAACGTCATCGAGCGAAGACTCTAACAAATAATGTTGGATATGTCAAAACTTCGTACATACTCCACACAGGTTAACGTCATCGAGCAAAAATTCTGACAAACAACCTCTGATGGGTCAAAATTTTCCACCCACTCCACACAGGTTAACGTTATCGAGCGAAGACTCTAACAAACAATCTCAGATATGTCAAAACTTCTCACATACTCCAAAAAGGTTAACGTCATCGATCGAAGACTCTGACAAACAATCTCGGATAGATCAAAACTTCTCACCTACTCCACACAGGTAAACGTCATCGAGCGAAGACTCTGACAAACAACATCGGATAGGTCAAAACTTCGCACATACTCCACACAAGTTAATGTCATCAAGTAACACTTTGACAAATAACCTTAGATGGGTCAAAAATCTCCAGCGGATTTGATTCGACCTCTTCCATACAGGTTAATGTCATCAAGTAACAATTTGACAAACAACCTCGGATGAGTCAAAAATTCCCAGCGGATTCAATTCGACCAATTCCATACAGGTTAATGTCATCAAGTGACACTTTGATAAACAAACTCGGATAAGTAAAAAATATTTCACAGATTTTTTCAACTTCTTCCATATAAGTCAACGACATCAAGTAACACCATGAAAAATGACACTCTAAAATTATCTGCCAGAATTTTTGAGTTTTTTTAGGAATAGTTCCTAATCAATGCTCCCCCACCATCTTGGTAGTTGTCAACTATTGAACCATTTATTGGAGTTTCAAGAAAATTAATTTTCTATAAATTATGGGCCTTGATCGCCTCCAAACTCGGTCGGTTTGACGAGGACAGTTGACACCTTTCTCGAGGGAAAACCAGAGCCTCGTCGTATGAACTATGGGCGCTACCCGGGCCGATCCGAGGACAATTGATCTCTCGAGGGAAAAGCAGCTCGCCAGAGATGAGCTACGGGCCTTGATAACCTCAAACCAATCCGATGAGGCGTTGGCGCTCTCGAGGGAAAATCGGAGCCTCGTCGTATGAACTACAGGCCTTGATTGCCTCCAAACCCGGTCAGTCCAACGAGGACAATTAGCGTCTCTTTCGAGGGAAAACCGAAGCCTCACCGTATAAATTACGGGCCTTGATCGCCTCAAAACTTGATCGGTTCGATGAGCACAGTTGATGCATCTCTCGAGGGAAAACCGGAGCCTCGCTATATAAACTACGAACTTTGATCACCTCCAAACCCTGTCGGTCTGACGAGGACAGTTGAATTTTCTTTCAAGGAAAAATTGGAGCCTCGTCGTATGAACTACGGGCCTTGATCGCCTCCAAACCCGATCAATCTGATGAGGATAGTTGACGCCTCTTTCGATGGAAAATCGGAGTATCGCCGTATGAACTACCAGCCTTAATCACCTCCAAACCCAGTCGGTCCGATAAGGTCAATTGGAAACCCCGAGATCGGGAAGAACTGGAGCCTACGAGAGGGATCGGTACCATTATACAGGTTAGTGGAGGCTACCTAAGAGAAGAAAGCGGATGTACTGGAGTCGAATTGGATGACGCCTAACTCAGTTGGAAACCCAAGATCGGGAACCTGGAGCTGCGAGAGAGGCCGTCTAAATATGAAGGCTATCAAAGAGAAAAGGAAATGTGCGAGTTTTCTCTTACTCTTTTAGGGATATTTATGCTAGAAAAAAATGACTCTTCAAATTCTTTTTAAAAAATAAAAAATAAATAAAAAAAATGAAGAAAACTCTTCATATACCTCATTAAAAAAAACTTTTAATCTTCTAAAGTGAGAGAGAGAACAGAAAATTATTAATATTTTAAATTAAAAAAACTCTTCATATTCCTCATTTTAAAAAAAAAACTTTTTCATATATCCCATTAAAAAAGAGAAGATAAAAAAATTCTTCACATTACTAATAATAAAAAATAAAAAACAAAAGAGAAAAACTATTTATATTTCTCATTGAAAAAAGTGAGGCCCACTACCTCCCATATTTCAATCTATCTTTTTCTCAGGCCAAAAAAATAAAAAAAAATAAATAATAATATGGAGGGGCCCGGGACCCTCTCTTTCAAATCAAACCACCAAAAAATATATATAATGATATAAAATGATAAAATAATTTATATATTTATAAAAATTATTACTTTATATATATAAAATAAAATCAAATAAATAAATATAATAACTAATTAGTAAATAAATAAATGAATTTGATATACATAATATATATATATATATATATATATATATATATATATATATATATATATATATATTAATATATTATACTTATAAATTCTAATAATTTTTAGCTAAAATGATTTTATTTTAAAAAAATTTATATAATTTTGAATGAAATGAGTTTTATCATCCAAAAATAGGGAAGCAAATGATATATCATATATAAAATTTTAAAATAATGTATATATATTATTTTGCATAATAATTAAATATCTCAACATGACAAGTTCAATGTCATCAAAATTAGGTGAAGTATGACATAAATGAGCTCGAATTAAAGATTACACCTAAAAACTTCGATACACTAATTGGATGATCAAATGACTTTCAAATTTGATATCTCTTTATAGTCGAATCGGTACCGATGAGGGATCCAGAGTCTAAGATTATTCAAATCAAAGGTCATTTGAATAATTAATCATCAAAAATTATCATGATCGAATGAATCGATATGAGCGGTCAGATGGGTGGTTTAAGATTTTACTACAATGATTAAAATCTCTCGAATCCATATAAATGGGCTCATGAAAGGGGAAGGAGCTAGAAGTGAACTTGGAGAAAGTTGGGAGGAGAATTTCAAGTTTGTCGTACATTATGGTTGATCATTTGCCATTAAACATGCGTTATTAAACCATAGTAATACATTGCGTAAACTGATTCTGAATTTCAATTATCGGGGTTTACATCTGACCTTATAATCACATTTGAGAAGACTTAAATTTTGTACTCTAAAGTAAATATATAATAAAACATTTTTTCTTGAAGCTCGTGAATTTTTCCCCTAATTTTTTAAATAAAATTCTAGAGTTCTTATCTTTTTTACTATCATGTGTGTGTTGAATTTTCATATAAATTTAAGAAGTAAAAATTGATTCTACCGCTATAAATTTTCTGACACGCAACAACTATAAAAAAAAATTAAATAATTAAATATTTAATTTTAAATATTAGTTATATAAATATATAAGAATGGTGTGATATATATATAAATCTTCTCAAATGTTTTTAAGTTGCTTGAATTCACGTTTTAAAAACAAAAAAAAGTTTTTAAATATGTCGTTGGTTTAACTTCAGATTGAAAAAATTTCCTCAAAATTTTCAAAAAATAGACATTTTGCGCTCAAAATAATTAAACATAAAATTATCATTTTCTAAAATATGTTTTTTATCTTCATGCAATCAAATGAGCACTAATATTAATAAAAAAATTAATAAAAATTGAAAAATATTTTTAGAAAAACATAAATCTAGAGGATATATCTTTGCACTTTTATTATATATATATATATATAAAGAGAGTTTTAATTTGAATACAATTGCATGAAATTAAAATCCATAACATTGAACATTGATGTAAATCAACTATGTAAAAACAAATTAATGATCAAGTACCAGCGATTTATAAAAAAAAAAAAAGGTGAAATATGATTCATCAAAACTGTTATTTCCACGTAATATTTCTTTAAATCAAAATCTTAAAAAAAAACCCTTCAACATCAAAACACAAAAGTAATGGTCCCAAGAACTTCATCCCTGAAGCCAACCATAATACCTCCACTTATTTCCAAAAGAAAAAAAGTGTTCAAAAAAAAAAAAAAAAGTTCAAGTTAAGAACTCACAAAAGTCTCTCAATAAACAGCCATTAACGGCGGCTAGGCCAGTCTTCAAGCATCGTCAAGGGCGAGAACACCGGGCAGCGACTTTCCTTCCAAAAGTTCCAAGCTCGCGCCACCGCCTGTAGAGGGAGTCGCCGCCGCCGATGATGGTCGCGACGCCTCTTCCGCTCAGTTCAGCCAATTTCTGGGCGATAGCCTGAGGTCGTTGAGCAGAAGGCGAGAATTAGGGCTCATAATTATAATTTTTTTTTTCCTGAAGGAAAAAGTTTTTTTATTCCTTTAAACTCACATCTGTGCCAAGAGCGAACTTCTGAAACTCAAAGACGCCCATGGGACCATTCCAGATGATGGTCTCAGCACCGTCGAGAGCTTTGCTGAATGTCTCGATGGAATCTGGTCCAATGTCGAGTCCCATCCATCCGTCGGGGATGGCCGAAGCTGGCACAACCTGGGGGCCAAAACAGTTAGATTAGCAGCAGATCATGAAGGCAGGCTTCGAAGATTTAGGTAATTTAGATTTGAGTTCTTTTAGGGCTGTTTTGTCGCAATCGCAAATTTGTTTTGATTTAATTTTTCTTATTACTTTTTGGAAATTTTTATAGTGAAAAGCAGTTTTTTTATGATCAGATTTATTTGAATGTAGCAGTTGTAAGAAGTTTGGTGTTTCATTTTTATCAAAAGATATGAAGTATATAATAACTCAGAACGGCTTTCAAAAATCAAATTTTCCAACAGCAATAATTCTACAGCCATTTTTTAGTAGTTTAAGCCGCCACTAAAGAAGCTGCGACTGTCAGTAAAATTTGATGAACTGTTGTGGGGAGGTATGCATCTGGCCTATTATGGCTCTATTGTTCAGATATTTAGGCTCTATTGTTCAAAATGATGATGAAATAGATGGAGATATTATTAGTAGAATTCAAGTTGGATGGTTGAAGTGGAGGAATGCATCATCGGCTATTATGTGATAGAAAAGTTAAACTTAAAAGAAAAATTTTATAAGATGGTGGTAAGACTTTATGACTTATAGTGCAGAATGTTGGCCAATAAAAGAGAAACATAAAAAGTTAAGTGTTAAGAGATGAGGATGCTCAGTGGATGAGTGGCTTTACCCTTAGAGATAGAATGTAAAATGAGTATGTTGGGAAAAAGTTGGAGTAGCTCAGTGGTAGATAAGATTAGGAGAGTCGCCAGATAGTTTGGTCACATAAGCGTGTAGTCAGATGACGACAGGAGAGTAGATCATTAGATTTCTTATGTTAAGAAAAGTAGAAGACCAAAAGACTTGGTTAAGATGTATAAAAAATGATCTTGATATCTTGAATTAAATGAGAATTTGACATAATAGACACAATGGAGACGAATGATTCATGTAGCCGACCCCACCTAGTGGGATTAAGTCTTGTTGTTGTTGTTGTTGTGGGGAGGGATGGAGCAACTTTTGCTATTTTGAAAAAAATTGAACAGCAGCTTCCTACTGTATTGTAATAGATGTGGTTATAAAAAATCATTTCTAATTATAGAAATGTTAAGAAGTAAAGAAAGGTTTGCATACAAACCACACAATTTCTATTTTTTACACATCTAACACTTAAATTTTATACTTATATTTCTAACATTTTACCTATGAATGAAAAGATGTTTTGGATGTAATTCACTTTTAAAAAATAATAAGTGTCTTTGATGCTATGTTAAGTGTCATGAATGCAAATATTAAAATTTAGGGGTTAGATATATCAATATATAAAAATTATGGGTAGGTAAATGCCCCCAAAGCAAAAAAATGAAAAAATAAAATAAAAAATCTACCCTAAACAGATCCTAAGTGCTTGAAATTCTAGAAAAGTGCTTTTTCAATTAATCGAATTTAGTCCATACTATCATTGCATGGAATTTCAGATCAGAAAAGTTTTTAATAAATCCATAAATGTAAAACTCCTCAAAGGTTTAGAAGCCCAATTCACTACCACCCCTATGCACAAACATCATCTAGCCCGCTTAATTAGATAGATCTACGTAGACAATTCAACCGCATGTGCACACAAATATTGACTACACGTTTAGTTACGATGAAGCAAATCCATGACAAAATCACCAAAAAATAAATAATAAATAAATTCGCATTCCTTCTCCATGAAATGGAAATATTAAGCAGGTTGAATTCATTAATATAACTAAATAAAAAATATATAATTGACAATCAAAAGGTAATGAACAAACCTTGCTGTCGGCATCTGCAGCAAACTTATCGGCAGCGACGACGTCAGTGGGCAACAACAGTGACACTCCTTTCAGCTTTGCCTTCTCAATAAGAGCAGTCGCTAGACCAAGGCTATCTTCCTCAACAAGAGAGGATCCAACACCATGCCCTTGTGCCTTGTAGAATGTGAATATCATTCCTCCTCCAAGAAGAAGGATATCGACTTTCTCTAAGAGTGACTCGATCACCCCAATCTTAGTAGAAACCTTTGAGCCGCCAACAATGGCAGCAAAAGGTCGCTTAGGATTTGCGACAGCTCCAACAAGGTAGTCAAGTTCCTGGAAGTTATAAACAAAATCAGCACACATGAGCTACCAGCTAAAGGTGAATTTTTTTTTCATTATATTTTCATTACTATGCATGTTCTAGTACGTTAAAGGGATCACGATCCATTTGTTTATAGTTCTTTGGTCTTTTAATGTGCCCAAACGGCATTAGTTAAATCATTTTAATTGCTTAAAGAAAATTGCAATGTTTTATGACACATAATATTGGCCAGTAAAGAATAAGCATAAAACTAAGCTGTATTGCAAAGATGAGGATGCTCAGGTGGATGAGTGACTTTATACTTATAAAGACAAAATGAGAAGTGAATATATATGTGATAAGGTTGCAGTAACCCCAATGACAGATAAGATTAGAGAAAATAGTCTTAGATGATTTGGTCACATAAAACGTCAGTCATCTGATGACCCGGTTAGGAAAATGAATGTATTAGATTCAACCTATGTTAAAAAAGTTAGAGGTAAACTTAAAAAGACTTAGTTATGAAATATAAAAAATAATCTTAATTTATTAAGATTAAATGAGAATATAACACTTAATAGGACACATTAGAGAAAAAAGATTCATATAGCCAATCCCACATGATGGGATAAAGGCTTGTTGTTGACGTAAAGAAAAAAATATTTTATAGTGGAATTATCGACAATAAGAGTATCATACCTTCTGCATGAGGAAGCCAGCAACAGCAGGCTTCAAGTACTTTGTGACGCCCTCTGTTGAAGCATGAGCTCTGTGAGCAGTTCCAAAGGCATCATTAACATAGAGATCAGCAAGAGAAGCAAGTCTCTCTGCGAACTCTGGATCATTCTTCTCTTCTTCCCTGTAGAATCTAACATTCTCAAGGAGGACAACACCTCCATCGGGCAATGCAGCAATGATTTTCTCCACTTCCTCGCCAATGGAATCATTGGCCATCTCAACCTATGTTATCACAGTGAAGCTTGAGAAAAAAATTACCTGAAATAAATAATTGTTAGCACAGAAATTAAGAACAAATTGGAAGGCTTACATCGACTCCAAGAAGTTCTGATATCCTAGGCACGAGAGGCTTCAAGCTGTACTTTGGAGTGACACCTTTAGGACGACCCTGAATTTCAAGTTTAATTCAGTAAAGAAATATTCAAAAGTACTGCTAAAAGGTTTCATTCATTTCACAAATAAAAAAAATAAAAAAAGTAGCAAAACAACTGCCATGTTTGTCACAATGCCATATGAAAGAGTGATTTCAATAAAAGTTGAAAACAAACATATTAATGCTAGCATATTCCAAGAAAAACTCATTGAATGATTAAGTAGGATTAACACTACAGCTTCACATATTATTAGAGCCGTCAAAAAAATTTGTTGTTCGCGAACAACTCGTGTTTGAATCGTTTGTTAAATAAACAAGTCAAATAACATAAACAATCCTCCGTTCAATCGTGTTTGGCTCATTTTAGCTTGAAATTAATATATATATACAGAGTTAAATCACCATTATTAAAATGGTAGAGTGGTTGTGTAGTTATGCCTGTGAGGACGTGTGGGTTCAAAACTTGTCATCAGTTTTTCTATAAAATTCATTATTTTTTAATTAATATAATATTTTTAGTCCCACACAGCATAGAGAGAGTTGCCTTCAAGGCTAGGACCTATTAATTGCAGAGATCTTACCTCTAATCAATGCAACCAACAAATCAAATTTCACCTAAACAATTGGTAAATTGAATTGGTTAGCTTCAAACGAGCTATTTCGAGCTGACAATGAACATGAATATTTTTCCGAGCCAAACACTTGCCTTGAAGTTTTGAACCCACCGCTTTTTTCGAGTCATTTCGAACACTAGTTTATTTTGAACAAATAAATTTATAAATGAGCCGAATATGAATAAGTGTTCAGCTCGCTTAAGCTCAACTGGTTTACACCCTGTACATACTGTAATATAAAAGTCAATATCTAAATCAAAAAAAGATGCTATCACTCTTCCTGTAGAAACCTTGACTGACAGACATGGAAAACATTAATCTGTTGAACCTTTACAACCATACATTTGCAAAAATTAACAAACGATTATTTGAAACTGCTGAAAATCTCAAAACAATAGTAAGGTTTAAGAAAACATAAATAATAACTCTAGAAGATCATCCAAATAGAAACAATAAACTAGAGGGTTGCGAAATCTTAAGCAAGCAAACAACACTAGGAAAGTTGGATAACATAACAGGCTTTATATCTATAGAATCATGCTCTCAAATTGTAAAGACCAAAAGGCATCAAAAATTGTAATAAATGATTTCTTTAATACTAAAGTGAAAGTTACATTAAAAAACCTTCACACCCTAAATAGGATGCAAAACAAAACAAACAAAAAATAATAATAATAATCAAAAAGTGCATTGGAAATATAAAAAATAGGAACGCTGATGATGTCAATACAAATGTGGATGATTCTTTTTATTATTATATCTGGAGAGTATACTCTTAAGAGCATTTGGTTGTCTGCGTTTGGAATGTAGTCATTCCAAATCGCTAATATTTGGCGTTTGGTTGCAGTAAAGTAAACAGGTGTAATGTAATGCATTTGAATCGTGAAATGTTAATTTCGCGTGTATTTGGAATTTCAGTTGGCGAATTCAAATCGCAAATATAAAGTGATCGGCGACCATCGGCCATGCGGCATTCGCCACCGCCGCCCGTCGCCGACGCCGCCATGCCGCCCGGTGCCGGCGATCGCGCCGACCGCCCCCCAGCCGCCCCACCCGCCAGCTAAACCTTCGCGGATTCTTTACATTACATTTGTCAAAAAAAAAAAACAAAGTCGTGAATTTGTAAAGTTTCTCAAAACAACTATAAAGTAATTTTTCGCATTCCAAATGTGAAACGACATAATAGATATTCTACAATTATTGTCGAGGATCTGCGTGAGCATCTCTTTTTAAATGCAGCAAACTATTTAATATAATTCTTAAAAGACTTCATCGAAGTCCTTTATAACCTAGTTAATGTTGGCCTGGTTTAGGCCATATTATGCTTTTGGGAAGCAGCCAATGACCAATGCTAAGTAGAATACTCCATTGTGAAATGGCATAGGATGCATAATATATGACATATGTATCTACATAATCCCAAGTTAAATTGAAGTTCATTTAGCTGAAAAAGTGCAAAAAGGCCATCCTATAAATAAAAAAAACTTCTATGAAAGAAATTATTTTGCTATAATTGATTTTATGCTTATTAATAAATTATTAGCTTTGTATAAAGAAGTTTTATCCTATGATCCTACTTATACAAATGAAGCTCCAAACAAGAAGACAGATGATAATAAAGCCATAAGCAATCAATCAATGAAAGAATAACTAAGGAACCAGTCAGTACAACATAATACTTAAAAATACGCCTTTGTACAAAACAATGAGGCTCCACATACTTACTCCTAAATTTATACAAAAATATACACTTGACACTAAATCAAGAGCCATAAGCTATCTACTCCTCGTCAATGCCTCCATATCATCCTAAGTCCTACTCACTGAGGTTCACGCTCGTAACTTACCTTCATAACAAGCTCTTCTTAACTAAAAAGTATAGGTTCATCCCTACAAAACATAGATCAGTATACACAATTATAAACATATCACATAGCTTAAATTGGGCCAAGACCGTTTAAAAGGATAAGTTAACAAAACACCTGTAGAAAAAGCAAAGCATATATGCAACATGAAAAAATACAAAACAAAACTCCAAATGTAAACTATACAATTCATACTCTCTTGCTTGCATATGCAACATTTGGGATTTGAAGGAACAAAAGAAAGGTTTCAGAAAAACAAAAACAGAAAATAATATAAAAGAAGGATTTGACTTAAAGTTAAAAGAAATAATATTCTCGAACAAGTTGATAAAAGAGAAAAGAATAGGATGTAAACATAAGGTCAATCTTGTCCCCATTACCTTCACACCTTAACCTAATTCGGATTCCCAAATACGCCAACTTTGTTTTGCAATTGGTATCTATGTTGTTAGTAGTATTAATAAGTGGTTCGTCCAATAGTATCTTTTGCCAGTGAATATATCGTTAGCAAGGATTTGCTTGAGCTTACATGAGCTGAGGTTAAGGCTTGAAGATGGCTAAATTTAGGAGCAATCAGCCGGTGTTGATGAGTTGCAAAAGTGATTGAAAGGGAAGTAGCCAGTATGGAGGGAGTTGTAGTTGCCATGTCTAAGGCAAAGAACATAAGAGAATGAAATATAATGTTGTCCTTTCATAAGAATAATGGCAGGTTAAATATAATGCAAAAGAAAGCCCACGGTTTTCAATAAAAATAAAGTATACAGTCTCTTTCTATCCCCTTTATTTCTCTTATTTAGTTTTGAATCAAGCTGTTAATTTCTATCCTAAAGACCAATCATAAAAGGATGCACCTTTACAAGACATAATTACCGACAGCGAAGGGGAAACCATCATCACTAGCTCTATCCTAACCATTTTGCATGAATCTTATGACTTCACATTTTTCATTTGTTCCTATTGCACGCTACTAAAAAGAGTTTAATCCTAATCTTCACAAACCATTATAAACAATTTCCATCCATGTTAGCTTAGGTCTACCCTTTTGCTTTTTAAACCTCTAGAAGTAATTTTACTTATTTAATTGATATATTCTCTACCTTTAGTTGCATATGTCCAAATCATTTAATTCATTTTCAATTATCTTATTTTGAATAGAGATCCTTATAACTATTCCTCTAATATATCATTTCTTAGCTTATCCTTCCTAGATTTACTATGGTTACCTCTTAATGTTCTTATTTTTATATGTTAAATTTAGATTCTACCCGATACTCAAATCTATACAACGTGCCAACATAATAATCATTTTACAACATTCACTTTTTAAGTCTCTAAGATATTCTCTCGGGAACTCCATTAACCCAACCTTAGCTCTCAAAAAGTTAAATCTTCATCCTTTTATAACATAGATCCATAATACTTAGACCTATCACACATATGTATAAGAGTTGTAACATTGGGTGACCAAGTCATTAAAAAGTGTGAAAGTTTCAGATATCTTGAGTTTATTGTTCAAAATGATGGTGAAATATATGGGGATGTTGTTAATAGAATTCAACTTGGATGGCTAAAGTGGAGGAATGCATCTGGCCTGTTGTGATAAAAAAGTATATCTTAGTCTTAAGAGAAAAATTTATAAGATGGTGATAAGACTTACAATGACTTATGACACAGAATGTTGGTCATTAAAATAGAAGCATAAGATTAAGTTAGGTGTTGCAAAGATGAGGATGCTCAGGTGGATGAGTGGCTTTACTCTTAGAGATAAAATCCGAAATGAATATATACGTGATGAGGTTGGAGTGGCTCTAGTCGCAGATAAGATTAGAGAGGGTCATCTTAGATGATTTGGCCACATAAAATGTCTGCCGTTTGATAATCCAATTATGAGAGTAGATGTATTAGATGCGCCTTATGTTAAGAAAGGTAGAGGTAGACCTAAAAAGACTTGGTTATGATGTATAAAGAATGACCTTAGTTTATTAGAATTAAATGTGAATTTGATACTTAATAGGACATAATTGAGAAAAATGATTCATGTAACCAACCCCACATAGTGAGATAAAGGCTTGTTGTTGTTATTTGTTGTTGTATTTCTCTAAGAAGTTTTGTACACGTCAATCAATTCATTTTAGATGGATTTGGAACTCACAACCTGCTCCTCACAATGACCTTGTTGTGCTCGTGGCATCCCTAAATGACCATGCATTTAAATAAGAACTAAAAAGATTCATTTTACCTTCAAGTAGACACCAAAATAATAATTATACATTTATTTTGCAATCAAACAAATAACATCGTCCCTCTAGAAACGATTCCATTTCAACTGATTATTCTAAATGCATTTTATATACTTTACCCTGCATCTAAAATGCATCTACATTATAAATGATCGTAATTTGCAACAAAACAACCTCCAAGTCTTAAAAATTTTAACCAACCCCACATAGTGAGATAAAGGCTTGTTGTTGTTGTTATTTGTTGTTGTATTTCTCTAAGAAGTTTTGTACACATCAATCAATTCATTTTAGATGAATTTGGAACTCACAACCTCGCCTCGTCTCACAATGACCTTGTTGTGCTCGTGGCATCCCTAAATGACCATGCATTTAAATAATACTGAACTAAAAAAGATTCATTTTACCTTCAAGTAGACACCAAAAATAATTTTATACATTTATTTTGCAATCAAACAAATAACATCGTCCCTCTAGAAACGATTCCATTTCAACTGATTATTCTAAATGCATTTTATATACTTTACCCTGCATCTAAAATGCATCTACATTATAAATGATGATAATTTGCAACAAAACAACCTCCAAGTCTTAAAAATTTTCTTGAAAAAATTTATTAACCAAAACATTACGACATCCCCATAACTCTCCAAAATATTTATATGCACCATGACATTTCAAACCAAACTCTAACATGAACTTGAGTGCATAACACCTCATTGCAGCTTGATTGAACGTATTATTTGTTCTATTTATTCATACTTCCCCCAGCGTATTATTCCATCACAATTTTCATTTTATCCTCATTTCCCAATGTTACAAAACAATAATACATCAGAAATAAAGAATTGCTATCAACTGCAAATAGATTAAAATAAATTAATTCAGTTAGATAAAACCACAACCACTCCCATCTAAGTAAAATCATATCAGATTCGATCAAATCACACACACACACACACATACATATATACATACATATATATATATATATATATATATATATATATATATATATATATATATATATATATATATATATATAAACTTTAATTCCAGTACACAGATCCAAAGTGCCTATCCTGACAAAAATTAGGTCGGTAAGGATTTTGCACTCATGGGATTGTTTTGAGATGAGTGTAATATAAGAGTTGATTAATTATTTATATATTATACTCATCTCAAAATAAATCCAATGAATAGAAAAGCATCCTCCTCAAATTTGGCTCCGGATATTCTACCCAAATTTTCTCTATGTATTATGCTCGACGACACGCCAGGCAGTGAGAGGCCGAGCAGACATATAATAAACAAAATTCGTAAGGAAAAGTACAGGAAAGTCGAAAACTCAATGGACCAGTGCAGAGATGATAGATCCTGGAGAAATCCAAAATAACATCAAAAATCAGAACAAACCATAACATAGCATCTGCTAATAATTCATTTTCATAGATTATCCTATCAAAAGTAAGGCCAAAACCACACAGGATTCAAACAGACAATCAACTACAGCACTGGAAACAAAAACAAGGCAAGCAAATCAGATCGATAAGAAAAATCTCACCAGATGACTGCAGAGAATGACCTTGGCTCCATTCTCCCTCAAGTAATTGATGGTGGGAACGGCGGCCCTGATCCTGGTATCGTCGGTGATCTTGAGATTGTCATCGAGCGGAACGTTCAGATCTACCCTGACAAACACCTTCTTCCCCTTCAGATCTTCTCCCTTCAGGTCGCTAATGCTCCTCTTCGCTGCCATTCTTAACTCTCTAAAACACGGATCTGATTCAAATAACTCAAGAGAAGTGAAACCGGGATTGAAATGCTTACAGCCACGCAAGAAAACTACAGACCGAGATGGGAGAAAATGAAGGTTTTATAGGACAACAATCGCGTACTTTAAAGTCGGAATGCTAACGTGCGCCTTTCGCTAAGAATCTGTTTACCACAAACGAACGGAGCAATCCTTTGCCGTTGGATCGTCCGGAACTGTACGGCGAAGAAAAGATCCCAGACATTAATTCATTAATTCGGCATTTGTGAAAGGCACTTGAGTTTAAATTTTTACATATATATTATTATGGGGCTATTTTATTGAAAGAATTTAGAATGTAATATAGAGTAAACACAGTAATGTTAATTTTTTGTATTCGGCCAAAGAAAGAATTTCAGCTGAACGTAATATATTTCAAATATATTACATAATTTTTGATTTTAATTGCCCTGATTTCGCCAGCCCAAATACACCGCTAATATAAAGCGATGGCCATTATTGACGGCCAGCACTACCGGTCACAATCGTCAGAGTCAAAACTTTCAAAATATATTACATTTTTTTACCAAACAGAAAAAAACAAAATCATGAATTCATTAAACTGTCAACTAAATAACTGTAAAGTAATCTTTTTACACAGTACTCTTTTTACACTGCATTCCTTTTTGAGCCAACCAAGCAACCCCTATATGCGTATGTGATTAAATTATCATACATTTTTTTATGTATTTATATATCTAATATTTAAGTTAGATATTTATTTATCTAATATTTTTATACACTTAAAAATATATTTTTTACTTTTAAAAAGTAAATGATGATATTTTTAATATGATATTAAAGATTAGAGTGTTATCAATAACAACAATAAGCTTTTATCCCACTAAGTGGGATCGGCTGCATGAATCTTTCGTCTCCATTATGTCCTATTATGTGTAAAATTCTCATTTAATTCAATTTTATTAAGGTCATTTTCTATACATCTTAACCAAGTCTTTTTAGGTCTACCTCTACCTTTCTTAACATTAGACAAATCTAATCCATCTACTCTCCTAAACAGGTCATCGGACTACCGATACTTTACTATCCCAAACCATGCGACTCTCTAATCTTGATTCACTGAGAGTTACTCTAACTTATTCATATTATATATATATATATATATATATATATATATATATATATATAGATGTAGAAGAAAAGTTTAGATATTATATATGTAAATACATAAGAATTGTGTGATATGTGCATAAAAATTAAAGTTTAATATATAATAAATATGATTAGTTGCATATATTAAAAATATTTATCCAATAAAGATAATTGAATGACTCTAGCTAAAATAAACAAAAGTTGTCATATTACCCATAATAATGAAATTTAAAAGTTAATGTTCAAATTAAAGTATAAAACTTTCAAATGAGGAGAAAAATATAATGCAATATAGGTACAATTGATGTTAAGAAAAAAAAAGTCATAACTAAATTACTTATAAGACTAAATTACTGTTGCCTTCATAACTATTTATACTTTAGCCTTCTCCTTATTGTACGAACATTATAATTTTTTACATTTAAATATAGTTTTTAAAATTGTTTTCAAAATTTAAAATTCCTCATAATTTGTTACAAAATAGTCATTATTTGTGTGAAAATTCTTAATAATAGAGATAAATCAAGTTTTAGCTTCATGGAAAATATCCAATATACACACTGTTAGAAGTGATAAGAGACATAAGATTTTCACATGTAAATTTTAAAAAGAAAAAAATCTATGAGGCCTCGCTCAGCCAAAATAATTCATCATATATTTGAAATTATAAAATTTCATTATTCTTCATGATTAAATAATATGAGATTATAAAATATTGGAATATAATAATGGCTAAACAATAACAATTAAGAAATAATAATGCTACAAATAGCTCTATAGTAGTTGTCATACTACAATAGTTATTAGTAGTGGTCAATGACGACTAGCAACGATTACTAATCTAAGTTTTAAGATTTAATTCTTATACTTTCATATTGAAAATAAGGTTTTATTTATAATATTTTGTGATAGACATTTAGATATATTTAGTTAAAATCTCAAAAAATTTATTAGATGATGTGTATTGATTAATTTAATTATAAATTATTCTTTCAGCCTTTAGGTGCCCTAATGATTAGGCTTATTGAATTCTTCTCATCAACTCACTCGATTCAACTGTAAGCATGCTAATTTAAATTTTATTTAACTTTTTAATTAAAGCTTCAAAGTTTTTAATCACACTCTAAATATTTGATCTTCCCTTATTATGGATTTGGATCGAATCTTTTTTAGCTTTGATGGATTCATCTTATCAAAACATTAAACTCGATTATAAATGTATTAAAATAAGAATTCCAATAATTTTGAATTAATTTTAAAAGATTCTAATATTATGTTGTGCCTAGATTTATATCCTATTGGTCAAAATTTTGAATTAGATAACAATAATAATATAAATTCATATTTGAAAATATTTTTACAATAATATAAATATAATTTAGAAAGATTTTACATATCATATATTTTTTATGTATTTATATTCTAATATCTAAAATTTTATATATATATATATATATAGAGAGAGAGAGAGAGAGAGAGAGAGAGAGAGAGAGAGAGAGAGCGAGAGAGTATTTTTTATGCATAAAAGTGTATTTTTTTTTAAATTAATAATATTGTTACGTGCTAGAAAACCAGTTGTTGTAGAGTGAAAGTTTATGCCTTAGCCTTGTTATGAAATCCAGCACACACACAGGTATTTAAAGAGTGAATAAGAAAACTCTATAAATTTTTACATGAAAAAATCTTGAAAAGAGGGAAAAACCACGGGGCCTAGCCCAGTAAGAATCTTCCACTATGTATTTGTTTCAGAGTACAAAATTTTCCGATAACAGGATTACAAAATTGTATATGAGAAGAGGCGAACAGAATCCCATAATGATTCAGCATATAGTCCGTTGAGGTTGTAATAGTTGCTAGTGGTAGCGATGATGATAACAATAGAGATCGGTGGTACGGTGAAGGTCATCATGATGGTGACCACGGAGATTAACGGCGAGGATCGGCCATGTGGCGGTGGTTGACAACCGTCGAGTGGTGGCACAATTGTACTTGGAGGATTTTCAAGCTTTAGAGCTCTCTCCTCTCTCTTGCTTGGGCTCGCTTCATATAAGGAATGAGAGGCTATTTATAGATTGGAGAAGTGACATCTATGTAAATACATGTCAAATTCGAACCACTCCCCTCCATTGGATGGCTCAAAATGATTCCTTTGATCATTCAATCCATTTTAAGTTTTTGAATGCTCAAATGAAGTCAGAATTATGAGATCTTGGGCTTGTTAGATCCGGCTCATCAAGACGCTCGATTTGACTATAAACACTCCATGTTTAAGAGCTATTTAGAGATTTAAGTGATATCCCAAAGTTTTCAATGATATTTTAAATGCTTGATCTCGACTAATTTCAACTGAGAATCAACTTGCTTTTGACATCAAGATTCGTGCTTGGTAGATGAATTTTTAAGTCATATCGTATGGTTGTCCTCCTATTTTGGATGACATTATCTCAATCATCCAAAATATATATGTCAAATATGAAAGTAACAAATTTTTCAATGAAATTTGTGGTCTTAACCATATATTTGAGAACAGATCTTCGTAGAAGCCTTGATATTATAATCCAGCGGGTGCAAAGGCGGATGTGTTATTGGATCGCAGTAGATTTGAGGTTATGGATTATCCCAGACCTACGGCCCGTGGCTTGCAGCGCTACATGGGTGGTCGTGGGCCGCTGGCGGCGGTGGGCGTCGCGGTGCCGTTGAGGGTGTAGCGTCATGGTCGGTGCCAGACCGGCGAGCGCGGATAAGCGCCGCTAGCCATGCAGTGACGGTGTTAGCGCCGCTACGCATGGGGCGGCGGTTAGCATGCAGGCGTACCCGCAAGCAAATGTCCATTTTCGATGATTTTTGATGATTTTAACTTTATCGAGTCTATAAAACAGGGCAAGGAGAAGGCACACTTCTCATGCTCTTTCCTTCTTGAGTGAAGGTCGTTGGGATCAAGACCAGTTCATACAAGGCTCGATTTTCCCTCGAAGAGGTGTCAATGACCTCGTCGGCCGGGTTGGAAATCAAGACCCATAGTTCATAAAGGCTCCATTTTTCCTCGAAGAGGTGTCGTGACCTCGTGGACCGAGGGTTGAGGCGATCAAGACCTGTAGTTCATACGGCAAGGCTCTAGTTTTTCCTCGAAAGAGGTGTCAACTGACCTCGTCGGACCGACTAGGTTTGGAGGTGATCAAGACCCGTAGTTCATATGGCAAGGCTCCAATTTTCCCTCGAAAGAGGTGTCAACTGACCTCGTCGGACCGACCGGGTTTGGAGGCGATCAAGACCCGTAGTGAGAAATTAGATTTCTTGAACCTTCAATGGATAGTTCAATGGATGATAATTGCCAAGATGGCGGGGAAGGGATAGGAGCCGATCATTTGAACTCGAAAAGTTTGACAGTAATTTGAGCATCATTGGAGAGAATAGTTTATCTTTCTCTCTTTTTTTTTTCTGATCTCACATGTATGCATATCTTTTAGTCATATCGTAGTAAAATTCTAACCAACGTCCGTGGCGAGAGTCAGAAAAGGGTATGCCCAAGTATTGGGGTGAGTGAGTAGCTTCACAAAATTCTCAGATTTTTGTCATTTCTCCCCCTCTTTACTTATTCATTATGTATTTTCATAGGGTGATGGTCATAAAAAAACCCATAGCGTGGTAGCTACAAAAGATATACCATCCCTTATCACAGCATATAGTTTAATGGTGTTCCGTAGTAAATTTTATTTTCCTAATGAGTTGGTGGCTATTGTTACCAAAAGGTCTGATCGAGCTCGTTCACCTCCGTCGGGATACTTCACTATTTCTGAGATGATTCTTCAGTGGATGCGATTCCCTTTGGCTCGAGGATTGAGATCTTCAAAACATGTGGTGTAGCTTTGTCACAATTTTCATTTAGCTTTAGTGGTCATCGTGGTTTGACTGTCTTCTTGAAGCGTGGTGTTATTTTGAACATCAAATACTTGTCGAATGTGTAGAGTCACATGTGATGCTTTCGAGGATGTGTTTCTTATCGACTATAAAGAATTGGATAAATTTTACGAGATCCTCTAAAATTGGTCTAATGGATTCTTTTTGTGAAAAATGAGTGAGGCCTCCAGAGATGGGGAAGATTGAATGACCTTCCATCCATTCGATTGAGAGAATGAGATCCAGCTCTTAATATTCTAATGTAGGAAGCTTGCAACATGAGTTACGTCTATTGACAAATATATATAGTTGAAGATAGGATGTTCAAGGTTGGCCTTTCCATTCGGTGAGATATCTCATGCTCCCAAGAGGTCAAGTAAAGGTGATGAAATGTCTCCTCATACTCATAGGGTTCTCTCAAGAATCCCATTACGGAATCACGGTGGTAGCAATGTTTCATCTTCTGAGAAAAGAAGACATGTGGTAAGCCGGATATCTGAAGAAGATGTTCACCCCAGTTGGCCTCAGAATTTAGCTTTCAACTCATGATGGAGGAGTTCGTTTCTCCACACATTTGAGAGGTGTTAAATCACATATACCGGGCGTCCAGTAGATGAATTGGTATGTTATCTTCTCCTCCTTCTTCTTTTCTTCTTTTCCTTTGTGTAATATTTGTGATGATTTTTTTTATAGGTAACTCAAACATTTGAGTAGATGGCTCATTTGGGTGTCACTTTAGATGAGTGGAATACTGAATTTGTGAAGGTAAAATATATGTAAGGCGAGTATGAGCGAAAGATGAGTGTTAAGGCCAAAGAAGTGACGACTTTGGAGGATTAGATGACTAGGTGCAGAACTAAGCTAGCAAATATGTCGACTTCTCTTTATCTCCAGTGTTAGGAGCTGGAGTGAACTCGTGATGAGCTGATTGAGGTGGGGACAGAGACTCGTCAAAAAGAGAAAAGACTCAAGACACTTGCAGTAGAGAAGAGAGCTCTCAAACTGGAGAAGAAAGCATCACAAGATCGTCTTTCTGAGAAGGAGCATATAATGTCAGAAACGGAAGCAAATAAAATCTCCTTGAAGGCAGTGGAAGACTTTAAGAGCTCCTTGGCTTATCGAGGTACAATCAAAGATCATGTCCAGGAAGCTCGTAATCATATTCTTGATATTGAAGTGAAGGACTTGGAGCACCAATGTTTATAGGAGGGCTTCATCCAAGGGTTCCTAAAAGAAATCCGCTTAGTGCATCGCAAGACCTGAGCTAGTATTGAGGATCTATCTCCCGGTATCAAGACTCTTCATTCGGGAGATGAAGGAGTTGAGAGTGAGTTTAAGGGAGCATCTCCTAGTGGTGAGGAGGATGTTGATACTACCAACTGATTTGATATAGCGTCACTTGATGATGCCTATTTTTTATCTATGTATTATTATTATTGTGTATCAAAATTTTGATTCTTTCTTATGTCATCATGTTAATGTTGTCAATGAAATTTTTTATTTTTTTATTTTGGGTGATGCACTCTTGTTTTATTTTACCCATCGGGTGATTGGTGAAATATTATTCAACGTAACCACGGATGAGGTAGGAAGTCCACCAACCTTTTGGCTTATCCTAAGTATTAGTCAAATATTATTTGACATCTTTATATGAAGGAGGTGGTGAGATGTCCACCAAGGACCTTTTGACCTATCCGGTATTAGCCAAAGCGTTACTTGACTTCTCACCTGTATGGAAGAGGTCCGATCAAGTCTCCGTGGGATTGATCATTCCCCGACTGAGATACAATGTGAGTTGCACATTTTTTCAAGTCAGAGGATTAAATGAAGGAGATTGTTCATATGTAAAAAGCTTGAAAGAAAAAGCTATAAATTCATTACTCTGATAAGTTCAGTGATACAATCATAAGACGATTTTAACACGGATATGAGTTTCAAGAGGAAATGACAATAACAACAAGTCTTTATCCCACTAAGTGGGGTCGGCTACATGAAGAGGAAATGACAAACGAGACAAAATAAAAGTTGCAATAATTATGCAGTAGGAATCATTGATAATATTTTCGGAGATTCTCAGTGTTCCAAGTTCGAGATAAAATTTTTCCCTCTGGATCCTTGAGCTTGAATGTTCACATAGCTATAACCACATATGGGTCATTCCAAAGAGGTGAGAGTTTATTGCGTTGAGGGCCTTTGCCTGCAGCTTCGAGACTTCACAGGACCAAGTCACCGATAGATATGAGGCGGGGTTTTACTCATCTGTTGCAGTGACGAGCTACCCTTTGGTGATAGGAAGCAGTCCGAAGTAGGGCCATGTCACAAGTTTCGGGGAGTAAATCCAAGTCTTTGTCGAGTTTTTTCATTACCATCATGATCGAATAATTGAACTCTTGGACTTGGAACCGATATCTGGTATAATAGCTTAAACACAAGTTATATGGTGTCTCACCGGTCGAGTTGATGTAGTGCGGTAAGCCCAAAGAATATTAGAAAGCTCATCAACCCATTGCCCCTCAACCTTCTCAAGACGTATTTTTAGTCCATTGAGTATAGTCTTGTTGGTAGTTTCAATCTGTCCATTAGTTTAAGGATGTGCTACCGTATCGTGTGAATGTTGAAGATCTTTGCAAAAGGATGTAAAGACTTTTCCAAGTAAATTGGGTTCATTGTCGGTGATGATCTTTGCGGGAAGACCGAATCGACATACTTATGTTTTTCAAACAAATTGTTAGCATTTGCCCATTGATTTTAGCGAGTGGTTCGGCTTCCACCCATTTAGTGAAGTAGTCGGGCTAAAATGATGAACTTTGGTTGCCCTGATGCTTTGAAAAGGTCCCATGATATCGATTTGAGCAAAGGGCCACGTACTTTGAATGGATGAGAGCTCATGCGGCATGTGAGGAGGTTAGAGTGCAACGACAACTTGCACATTTTTTGTGAACTCCAAGGCATCTTGTTTCATCGTAGGCCAATAGAACCCTTGCCTTATAATTTTAAGGGCTAGCGCCCTTCCTCCTAGGTGTTCTCCACATATCCCCGAGTGAACCTCTCTTAATGCGTAATTGGCCTCTGATGGTGAGAGACATTTGAGGTATGACCCAGAAAAAGCTCGTTTGTATAGTTCACCTCGATAATAATAAAGTTTGAAGCTTGTCTTGAGGAGTTCTTGATGGTTCTTGAAGGGTCCCTTCTTGTAGAAAAGATATGATGGGTCCATCCACGAAGGTTCCTTTATCTCATTGCTTGTACATGACCACTTGGATCTAGGAAAATATATTTCTTCAACATGCTTTCTCTTAAATAGATCTCCAGTAGCAGATGTAGCAAGCTTAGCGAGAGCGTCAGCTCGAGTATTCTTCTCTCACAGTATGTGAATGATTTGATGTGTCTTGAAATGGGCAAGAAGAGACTTTACCAAGTGGAGGTATTGTGTCAGCTAAGGATTATGAGTATTAAAGTTTCCCTCAACTTGGGAGGTGACAAGCTGAGAGTTAGTGTGGATCACTAAGTCTTGAGCTTCACAATCAATGGCGAGTCTCAACCTGCGATGAGAGCCTCATATTGACCTATTATTAGTTGAAATTTTAGGCGAAAGTACTTTAAGGTATTAGGGGAAATAAGTAAGATTCACACACATTTCTTAAAGCTCCATCAACATGAGGGTCCATTGAGGAGGCATGTAACAGATAGCTCCTCGGAGTTGGGCGTGCATTCCATAAAGTCTGTGACTTGAGACTTTATGAGGTAAAATTTATATCAAACTCTCGCAATTCTATAGACTATTTAATTAACCTCCCAAATACTTCTGGTTTCTATAGGTTGGCCCTTAATAATAAATGAGTATAAACGCCGATAGTATGAGCTTGGAAGTATGGACATAATTTTTGCACTGAGAAAACTAAAGCTAGAGCCACCTTATCTGTAAGTGGATAACGACTTTTTATATTAGAGAGAATTTTCTTTGACGTAGTAAATATCCCATTTTTCTTTCTTTAAACTTATCGTGGGAAGAGACTGCTAGATATAAGTATAACATCTCTCATTGAATAGACTTGTATAGTAAGGGTGGAGATGCTAAATACTCTCTTAGTTGCTTAAAAGCAGGCTGACATTCATCAGTTCACTGAAAATTATTATTTTTAGCTCCATTTAATATTTTAAAGAATGACAAGTATTTATCCTCAGAACGGGCTAGAAAGCGGGATAACGCGGAAATTCGTCCATTCAAATGATGAACTTCTTTGATATTCTTTGGATGAGTCATATCTTTAAGAGCTTTGATTTTCTCGGGGTTGGCCTCTATCCCACGGTGGATTACCATAAATCCAAGAAATTTCCCCGACGTAACCCCAAAAGTACACTTGGTCGGGTTGAGTTGCATGATATAATGTCGAAGAAGGTTAAAGCATATTTCTAAGTCAGAAATATGCTGTGATTCTTCCAAGCTTTTCATTAACATGTCATCCACATATACCTCCATTGTGCGGCCTAATAGGTCTTTAAAAATCTTATTCATAAGGCGTTGATAGATAGCACCAGCATTTTTTAACCCAAACGGCATAACTTGGTAACAGTATAAACCTTTATATGTTTGAAATGTTGTAACTTTTTCATATGTTGGGTCCATTTTTATTTGGTTGTAACCGGAATAAGCATCCAAAAAACTGAGTATTTGATGTCCAGACATAGCATCAACAAATTGATCAATTTGAGGAAGAGGAAAACTATCTTTTCGAGCAAGCCTTGTTAAGGTCAATGTAATTAATACACATTCTCCATGTTCCATTTATTTTCTTAACCATGATAATATTTTCTAGCCATGTAGGGTAATGTACCTCTCGTATGAATCTCGTTTCTAGGAGCTTGTTAACTTATTGTTCAATAGCTTGGAGGCGATCAGGTGCAAAACTTCGCTTCTTTTGGATGATTGGTTTGAATGTTGGATCAATCTTGAGGGAGTGCATGATCACATTGGGGTCGACTTTCGGCATATCCGTCGGACTCCAAGCGAAGATGTCTTGATTTCTGTGCAAGAAGTCAATGTATTTTTCCCTTTGTTCTTTTGAGAGCATGGATCCCACTTGCACTGTTCATAGTGGTTGGTCATCTGATAATACAACAAAGAGCAAGTCTTCTACAGGCGAAGCTTTATGAGATACTTCTTCATCTCGAAAATTAAAATCTTGATCTTTGAAGGTCACGAAGGGGCATGGTTGAGCTTATGCGAGGTAACATGATTGCGCTATATGTTGATTTCCACAGACCACCTCAACTCCAACGGGGGTTGGAAATTTCATCTTAAGATGAGATCAAGTGACGCCAAAATTGATTGGAGGCCTTCCAAAGATAGCGTTATATGTTGAATCGACCACCATGAATTGGATTAAATGAGTCACTTGTCGAGAAAATTCAGAGGACAACATAAGGGTGATTGTCCCCTACTGCAGGCGATTATCAAACCCGTATATAATGGTCTGGGGTTTGGAGCTTTTCCTAACCAAGATCATGCTAAGAAATGTGGAGTAAAATAAGACATCAACAAAACTTCTATTGTTAATCAAAATTCTCTTAACATTATAGCATGGGTCACCGATCCCTGCGCTGATGACAAGTGGAACTTGATGAGGAACATGAACTCCTTTTAAGTCTGAGTCATTAAAAGTGATGGAATGATCAATACGAGACTTATTTAACTCTATCTCTTTAGAGGTGGTAATGAGAACTTGATTAGATAGTATTGGTCCTCCTGCGATTGTTTCAATTTCCCTAACTGTTTGATGATTATTTTATTGTTTCTGTGATAATTGTTCTGGTTGCCCCCCAGTTGGAGGTATGTTTGTTTGAGTCGATTGATTCTTCACAAATGGACGTAGATATCCTTGTTGAATGAGCCTCTCGATTTCTTCTTTGAGTTATTTGCATGCCTCAGTAGTATGTCCACGACTTCGATGGAAGTGACAATATTGCTCCTGATTTCCTGAATTTGGTTTCAGTGGATGTGGCTACTTGATATTTTCTTCATCTCGAATAGCCATCAGGAGGTTAACACGATATGTGTTCAGTGAAGTGTATGCCTTTTCTGGTCGTGGTTCGCGTCGTTGATATGGGGGCCGTGGGGGGAGATCACGACTGCCTTGTTGCTTCTTTTGATGGGGTGTCGGTCCATTCCTGGGGTGCTCTTACGTTTTCCTGTTGATTATTCAAATTATTTGCGATGAGCATTAATAGCTTCGTCGGCAGAGATTTGTGCTTCCACGATGAACTAAGTCGCATATGGCGGGCCGTCATAGTAGTGACAGTAAAAGGCCAGGCCGGAGCCTCGGAAAACTCCTCTTAATAGTTCACTCGGGTATTTGGCGAGCTTCTAAGGAGAACCTCTGGAAGTATTTCTTAAGTGATTCACCCTCATTTTGATGAATATCGGAGAGATGGGGAATCTTTAATGATCCTCCGGTTCGTAATGAACTGTTCCACAAAAATCTTGGCGAGTTCGTCAAAGGTATGAATGGATCCCCTTGGAAGGAGTAGAACAAGTCGAGCTTGCCCGGACGGAAAGATCGACAAAGCGTGTCGAGTTCGTTGGATATGTATAATAGTATTGTAATGATCGATGTGTTCATGTGGGTCAGTCGCCCCATCATAGGAATCAATGCTCGGAAGCTTGAAACCTATGGGAATAGGATGTTGAAGAATAACTTTAGCTAAATGTGAGGATTCTTTATAGCCGCGGTGAGGGGGAAGATGATTTCTGTCTTCAAGATGAAATTCGTCTTGCATTAAGCGTTAATTACATGCGTATAATATGAGTGGGGTTAGGGGCGAAATGTGTCAACTACCGGCAATAAATGGTGGATTAGCGGTTGGTTGGTAGCGTGATGGATGAATAGAACTAGTAGTGTGAGATCGATCACGGTCTCTACGGAGGAACTTTGAGGAGATTAGCATTTTGACCTCCCCACTAACGATCGATCTTATGGGAGATGTGTTTTTGTGTAGTGGCTTTGTGTTCCTCACAAAAGTCGGATCATCTCATTTTGAGACTCTTCCATTCGGCGATATTCTAAAGAGATTCTTGTCGCGCCTTGTGGGAGGAGTGAGCGAGCTTGGCGTCCTTGGTTCAAGTTGGTTTAGTGAGTTGGAAGGAGGCTCCGTTATTACAGTATTGCGCTTTAGCCATAACGGTGTTCACGAAATGATTGAAGGGTTTGATTCCATGACGGTGCCAACTTGTTGTGCTTGAAAACCATTGTGGTAGAGTAAAAGTTTGCTTTAGCATATGAAATCCAGCACACACACATGTATTTAAAGAGTGAACAATAAAACTCCAGAAATTTTTACGTGAAAAAATCTCGAAAAGAGAGAAAAATCACGGGGCCTAGCCTAGTAAGAATCTTCAACTATGTATTTGTTTCAGAGTACAAAATTTTCCCATAATGGGATTATAAAATTGTACATGAGAAGGACTGACAATGAGAATCCCAAAATCAGATAATAGCAGCCATATAGTCACGTTTAGGTTGTGATTTAGTTAGCAGATGATGATGACAACGGGGATCGGTGGTGGCGATGAAATGCGTCGATGGTGATCGATGAAGATTGGATGGCGAGGATTAGCGGCGGCTGCGGCGGTGGTTGACAACCAGTGGTAGCACAATTGTCTTGAAGGATTTTCAAGCTTTAGAGCTCTCTCCTCTCTTGGGCTCCCTTGTGAAGAATGAGTATTTATAGGTGGAGGTGCGTCTATAAATACATTAAAATCGAACCACTCCTCCATGACGACTCAAAATGATTCCTTTGATTATTTGATGTATTTTAAGTTTTTGAATGCTAAAATGAAGTCGAAATTATGAGATCTTGGGCTTGTTAGATCCGACTAATCAAGACGCTCGATTTGACTATAAACACTCCATGTTTAAGAGCTATTTAGGGATTTAAGTGATATCCCAAAGTTTCGAATGATATTTTAAGTGCTTGATCTCGACTAATTTTAACTGAGGATCAACTTGCTTTTGATATTAAGATTCGTGTTTCGACTAGTAGAATTTTCAGTGTCATATCAAATATTATTATTTTTGATGTGATATTAAATTATGTGAATATACGTAGATGCCCTCGTTAAACTGTTTTTGCCCTGAAAGTGTAATATTTGATTTGAGAAGATCCGAACTCGAACAAAACTAGTATCAGGATTCATAGCCTGTAGGGCGACGCAGCTTGGATGTTTCATCCACATTCACTTTGTTTCTTCTCTCTCTGCATCCGCCATGTCATCTTCCTCGCTTTCCTTCGCTTACCCCGCTGCAATCCTGTGGCTCCCCGCCTTCAAAATCTCAAAATCGACTCGACTGTCGATTTCAATTCGAAGAATTCCAGCTAAAACATCCCGGTCTATTGTATTAAGAGCTATAAGAGAATGGCGCGAGTACGAGGATGCTGTGAGGGAGAAAGACCTCGCTCGAGCCCTACGGTTTTTGAAGACCATGGAAACCGTTCCCAATTCTATCCAATCCCCTAACTCTACTTCTCCGTATGCCCGCTCAAACCCTTCTAAGTCTTACTCGCTGGACCTCCCCCGACTGGAAAAGGATTGGGAGGTGTTGGATACTTGTCTCAATGCCGATGATATGAGGCTAGTTGGAAGCGCTTATGCGTTTTTGAAAGATCGTGGTTTGCTGGAGAATTTTGGAAAATGCAGAAATATAGGTAAAATTTGACTGCCTTTTCCTGTTTTTATGCAATGGGGAGGGGGGCTTAAAAGCATTAAAGGGATTTTAGATTATTGTTGATTTTTCGTTTTTTTTTTCTTTGGATGCTGAATGTTTGCTGCTTGCTATTCTTAATTGATTTAATGGCTCATTTGGTTAGTTGAAGTTTTCAAACATGTTTTGAAAACAGTGAAGCTCATTGGATTCACCATTTGGTGGATGTAGGTCAGTTTGGAGCAGCTTTTGTTCTGTTTTAAGAACTTCTGTCATGTTTATGTTTGGTTACAAAATTTTGTTATTTTTTATTTTATTTTATTTTATTGACAAGAAATACTTTGTGACAAGGCTCATTATTAATTTGTTAGACGCATATTGTCCTCACCAGCTTGGATATAAGTGTACATTTGACCGATCATGCATAAGTTGATAAGGGAAGAGTTTATAGTCCACCTAGGTTTCATTCTATGCCTACAATAAGAATAAGTGACTAGCGTATCTGGACTTGAAACTAAAGTTTGTATACCTTAAATCTAAAATCTTGAGAATATGCAATTTATCCTTGTGGAGGAGGTCATCTATTCCTCATGGATACTTAGTTTGTTCGAGGGTAAATTTTTAAAATAGGTACAATCCTAATCGTAATTAGCAGTTTATGCATGAAATTTTTTTTTAAGCAAATAAACAGTTATCATCTAGACGGCCGTTATATATTTTTTAAAAAATTGTGTTGCGATTATCATATTTTGCATGCTCAATTACGGTGTATGAAGCTTTCGTTAATAATAGAATTATCAAACTTTATGTTGTTTGAAATTTATGATTGCGGCTTCATACGCGGATTTTGCAAATCTGAATAAAAGCTGGCTGAAAATTCATCAATCATTATTTTATGCGTGCTCAAGTCATCTGGTGTGAAAATTGAGCAAAATTTGTATCGTTGGATAAATGAAATTCAAGTTTTCATGTTGGTGAGAATTATTCTTTACGTCATAACAGATTTCAATCAAAGCGTGGAGCTAAAAGTTGAGCGAAATATTATTTGCGTGCTCAGTCATCTGATGTCGAATTGAGCAAAATTTGTATGTTGGAATCATAACGAAATTGTTTCTTTTATGTTGGTTGAAATTTGTGATTGATCTCGCTGCGTAGATTTTGCAAATCTTGAAGCGATGACACAGTGAATGTTTGGATGAAGCGATCTTATTTATTTAAAAGATTTGAATGTATTATATGATAAGCAATCTGAGTATTTTACAAATAACATATAGAAGCTTTGATAAGTGGATTCACCAAAAATTCTTAGAGATTCATTTCCTCTTAAACCAATAATTATAATATTTAATATCACCTCACTATTTCTACATTATTAAACTCCTTTTGTCATGAAACATTTTAGGATAAACAACATACAAATTAAAATTTGTCAATAATGCTTTCTTGTCTAAGAAATATATCTTGCTACTACATGCGCATAGCATACATCTCATGAATGAGGTGATATTTGAGATTAGTTGATTTTCCTCAATTTATAAAAAGCGATCATTTAGAACCATACGTATGCAAGTCTAAACAAGTTGCGGTGAAATCCCAATGATGCATGTATCAGGCATCTTATAAAAGCAGTCACTCGAGTAAGTAAACATACAACAAAATGTAATCCGTATGGACAAGATAATAGTACATCTATCTTCACGATACTACGATGCGTCGCATCCTTATTGTGTAATGGGGTAGTGGTCATTAATTGGTCTCGAAGGCGATATGTCGTCGTCCGTTCGACTTTACTCGGATGGTTGTTGAGTATCGAGGTGTATGCTTACATCGTGGCCGAAGGCTGTGAGCAATATGATCATATATGTCTATGGAATGAGGGAGACCATCGTAGGAGAGGCGGTTCTGCCAGGTCATCTGTGACAGCTTACAAATGCAGAATCTGATGGTCGTGTGAATGTATATGTAGATAATTGAACTTGGTGAGATGATGAAGCATATCCATCGGCCCATAAAGCGGCGATGAAGTACACGGAATCTTGTGTCGATATTACATGTTTAGTCGTCCGCCGACTCATACTCGTTGATTGATTCTTTGAATCTCTCTCCTCCTCCATCCCAAAATAAGCGGAATATATCCCCGGTATTTGATATGTTATGCGTGGTAACTCGAATTATGATGTAATTAGTAAAAAAATTATTACTACGGTTAAGAAATCGGCTTACCATGAGTCGATCTGGGGCTCGGGGTATCGTGCAGGGTGCTTGTGTGCAGCTATATAGTGAAGCGAGGCATCTGATCTATCGATTAATAATGCACCTCTGGGAAGAGTCACCACCACAAAACTCCGTCGCTCTCCATATGTAATACGGTGGTATCGACCCAATCCGCGTTGGCTTTCCCTCGACCATCCACTGAAGAAGAATCTAGGTTCACCTGAATCGTGGGTGGAAGGCGGCTGCGAGCACACGATAGGAAGGTCACTCAATTTATTTCTTCAAACTCAAATATGTGATCATGTAAGCATATATCTGCGAGTGCGCGGATCGAACTCCGGTATGGCTCAGATCCTGTGTTGTTTGAGATGAATATTAGGGTTCTTATACATCAAGTTAAAAAATGCACTTACAAAAAAAATACGACTCTGCGGTATCAATTCATCCGGTAAACTCAATATGGTGGCGTCACCACCGGACAAACCCCCTTCATTGACCCCCACGCCATCTTGGGGTATGAAATATGTAGCGTTATTGCGATGAGCACTCCCATACACTGCCATGCAGAACATATATTCATCGCCCGGCCGTTCTCGTGGAGCTCAGCTGAATGGCAAGCACAAGCTTTTAAAGAACTCCACGAGCGTGTCAAAATCCTCCGGTGAGGCGGAATCGTAGGTGAATCTCGAACACGGTAATGCGGCATAAGGAAACATCCAATCGAAAAGTATGTAAGCTCGACATGCATCTGGCGGAAAATTTAATCTAGTAAGAATCCATATCGTCATAGCCCGCCGTAAGAGCAAACAAGTCTGCGTCTATCGAACTCGATGTGATATGAAATTTGGATCGGATCGTGGTAGATAATGCGGCTCAAGATGTGCTCTATCAACTCATTACGCAATCAGCCAAGTGCGTCCCCCTCAACAACATTCGCCCAATAATGGTAGTCTATCGACAAAAGCGTCATGCGACGTCTGCATTTGGCCATCGCATGGATATGTGTATGCAGAAGAAAGTTCGAATCTTTGTGAGAAGGTAGTGATCATGCAAATGTCTTGCGTGGACACCAATCCAATCCAAGCGTAAGCGATCATGAATCTAGGACAGTTCACTGGCTACTCTTTGAACATAAGCACATGAGATGACATCGAGCGGCTACGCTTAAGTATGTTATAAACCAACAATATAAGAAAAATCTATACACTTGACTTACAAATTCTTACAGTCGATGTCTGCTCATGCCACCTGTATACTAGTGAACTTCAGGCAGTCCAGTCCATTCTGATCTCCTCAGCGTCTTAGCCTCTGTGTGCGGGTGAGCACCTTCTTAGACATCACTACAACAAAGACAAATCAATTAAATTCAAACTAATTAACATGAAAGCTTGGCTAATATAAAAATAGATTCGGTAGCTTTGAAATAATCATCTCAGCTTAAGATCAGTGCTTCATATCCCTAAACATGGAGAACAAATTATATAAACACTCTTGCTTTGCTGAATATTAACTAAGTTGTCGATATAGCTTCTTTTATGTTCTTCGACTCTTTTCTTTATGTACTAGTTTGAGTTGGCTTTGATTTTGGGGTCCCATATTTTGCAAGTTTCATGTGTGAGCGAAATCTAAGCGTCGATGTCGGCTTTTGACTAACGGAGAGTCGTGAAATTTTGTTCGGTTCAGACGATATAAATTTCCATTCAGACCGTTTGACACCGATGCAGCGCAAATTCAAATTTGTGCATTTTCGCTGCGGCTGAGAAAATCGTCAAAACGCAATCTGCTGTCGGGCGATCGGCGCCGATAAGAGTTGTAGAGAATTTTGTTCGGTTCACGATATAAATTTTGCTCCATTCGACCGTTTGACATACGCAAATTCACTTGCGTCGCATTTTAGCCGGCGAAAATGCGTGAGCGTCAATCGCAGCGTCGGGATGTAGTCGGCTTTCGACCAACGAGAGTCGTAGAATTTTGTTCGTTCGACGATATAAATTTCGCTCCATTCGTTTGACAGTGCAGCCTATCGCGGTGCATCATGCATTTTACGCCGGAGCAGAATCGTGAGCGTCGCGAAATCACCATCATGCATTTTTGATTGTTACGGCCACTCATCACGATCGGGGATGACATAAAGCGTTCCAGTAGGGCGGTAGTAATTCGAGGTGTAGTAAGTAGATCGTGCGGGCGTGGCTTATATCATACAAAAATGGCGTGAGGACATGACATGTGATAAGCTTGTGGTGATGCGCATCTAGACATATGATTCTCATACGACTCTACCTTATAAGTTATTCGGCATCAAAATTTGGTACTCATTGTTGTTAATCGTGCCAGGCTCGAAATCTCCTTCTCGTGTTCCTACCGCAAAGTTGCCGCTGGGGAGACACGGTCGTCTTGGTTCTTTGATGTTCTTTGAGTCTGGCGTTTTCATAAATGTAGCGTATGTTATAATATATTGCGGGACTGTCTTGAATTTAGCGTGCTCTCTTAAGTCTGTTGTTGAGCGTTGCATTGCGTTTGTAGTCGTGGTGCATATCTGTACCCATCATCGTAGGTCGGAGACCACGATGTACATCCGCTACTTAACAATTGAGCCTCTTGTCGATGTTCGATGCTCGGTCATACACTTTTAAAAATATATATCATCGGTATTACGCGTACATTTTTTTGGCATATGAACTCAACGTCTCACTCAAGTTGTTACGCTTTTTTAAAGTTCTCTCTCGATGTCTGCAAAGCGATGTAACCCGGTAATATCTCCCAGCACCAACCTCAGCGTGCGGTCGAAATGATGCACAAATCAATGGAACTAAGTTTTGGGTGTAGTATAAACTAAAACCGCCTCAATACGATTCTTTCTGCGAAGGCGGTAGAAATAAACCGTTGTTAGCGTCAATTCCATCGGTGAGTATACTTACCTTGGAGGAAAGTCCCATCCAGACATAAAATTGGGCGACAGTAATGCCAACCAATAATTGAAGGCTCGAAGGGCCAGAATAATCGTTGAAATCGGTATGACTTCGGCCGTACTGCTAGACCGATCCGGCATTCGAGCATATAACGTAAATCTCTCCAACGATCGGTAGATTCCTCACTTCGAAAATAACCTTGCGCTGCGGCGTGCATCCGCTTTTCATATACGGTCGTATGTTAAATTTTGACTCAATACGATAATCTCGAGCTTTAAATCGGGATGATACAATTGCGGGTTGAATGAAATAAGCGATAAAGCTGTCATACATTTCTATGTTCGATGAATAACTATATGTATACGTCTATCACCTCTTCTTTCTCTACTTACTTGCATTAAGCGTGAGTGTAGCCTTCACATATTGAGTGCATAATATGAAGAAATAATAATAAAATAACTAAGATAAGTAAGACAATTTTTAATTACTTTGTATTTAAATGTTTGAATCTTAATATATTCTTAAGTGATGTTAAATGTGAATTTTTTTTATAATTAATTTGTTCTTGAGTTAATGAGTCGAATTAAAGTTAGTTTAAATTTGACTCAATAGCTCATTAAATTAGACTCAAAAGTCATTTATCGAGTCAAATTTGAGCAACTTAAAAATCTATTTCACTATTTGAAAGCAAAAAAAAAAAAAGATCACATATATAAATATTTAAGTGATGGAAATAAGCAAAATCAGACACCCAAGATATCACAAATTAAGCATTGAGAAAAAAATTACCTTAATCGGCGCGAGCGAAGAAATAACCCGTTCCGGCAATGACGCACTCGGAGACGGGGAGCTCTCCTTGGCGATGGCGACCTACCCTGTGGCGTGCTTCGATTCTTGAAATCCGGCGGTGGGCGGAGCCGGCGATTGGGAGGAAAATACAAAGGAAATCGCGATTTCTACGGTTTGTTTGCGAAATAGGGACGGTGAAACTCTCCCTTGGCGGCGGTGTATTCTTGAAATCCAGCGTAACGAAGGGCGACGGAGCGAACGCGACGGAAGAGGAAAAGGAAAGTAGATCAGCTCTGGGTTTTTTTTGCGATATAGAGGCCGGTCGTCGTCTGACAGACGCTATTTCTTAAAATTTTTTTTTTCATGCCTAAACTGCTAATTACCATTAAGATTGTGCTATTTTAAAAATTTTCTCTTTGTTCGATTCCTCATTATGGCCATATGTGTTCATGTTGGCATGGTAATGCTATTGATATTTGCAAGATTTTTTTTCTATCTAAATATAACTTGGCATTCTATTTAGCTCCTTTTACTGACAAATTTCATCTAAGACAGTTTAATTTCATGTTTTTTCTTTTCCTTTATATTATTTGCCCTGCAGTTCTGGGTGGAACAAGAGAGGTCACACCAACAACTTTAAAGGAATTAACTGGTTTGGAAGGTAAAATCTATCATCTAGATGTCTGTCAAACTAACTGTTCATTTTTCAGATGCTATAACATGCCTGAAAAACTGATTGGATGATTGCTGAAAAGTAACCAGATGTTATTTCCTTCCTAGTTCTGTAGACAGCTCTATACTTACTTATTGTGTTGTTTTACTGCTTCATCATTTCTCTATTCAACTATTTAGGATTTGCTTTATGAATCCTCATTTTTTTATTGTTCTTGTTGATTGATGCTAAATGTTTTAAATATATTCTTTGTAATCTTTTTTACTCTTCTTATATCCATGCTATCTCAACTCCACCCTTCTTTTTCTCAGCTTTCTGATATTAATTTCATCTGCTTGTCTAATGGTGAATCTTCTATCATTTATTGTACAAGTTGAAATAGCACTAGTCTATTTTCAATAATTTCTTTCTAATTGATGTCACTACAATGATTATGCTAATATAATAATTTTTTAATTTATCGTTCTTAATTTTGCTTTATTCATCTCAATATTCTCATTTGTGCTCCCTTTAACATATATTTTAATTAATTTTTTTACTACTTTATACTCATATCCCTATAACATCGTTGACCTAAACAATTTATAAGATTTATCTTTAATTATTTGAGAGATCATCTTATCATACAATACTCCCTAGACACTTCTCTATTTTAACCACTAAGCCTTAAGTACAAAGATTATATCGTCATCTATTTCCACATTTCTATAAATAATAGATATGGGATACTTAAATCTATCACACTTAAGTATCAAATTATCTTCCAATAATATTGAGGTACTGATTATTATTAAACCACTAAAATTTCATATCATAAGTTAAATTTTTGTTCTACTATTTTTAAACCTTTTATCTTTTAAATTTTTTTTTATTATTATAAATTTTGTTCATTAATTTTAGTGTATGTTTTACCTATTAGAATTATATTATTTGCCAAAAGCATATACTAAAGCCCACACTTTGAATATCCGTGTAGCACTCCATTAGCCAATATAAAAAAGACACAATGATGTAACACTCCTAGCATACAAAGGTCCATATAACTTTGCATTACCTTTAACAAATTGACAAGTCTTATGCTACAAAATAATGTCTTTATAACTTTTTTTTAGACTTGGTTAGATATACTCATTCTCAATCTTTGTAATGGTCAATCTCTCTCAAAATAGTTCTCAAATTAAATATTATCTTAATGAGAAATCATGAATGCATATATAATTATCTTTAGATAAATAATTATCCTTAGATATATAGTATTTGTTGAGATAAGATAAATCATTATTTAAGTCTTGGTAAATCTCATCAAAGTCCTTCCAAATGATATTCCTCTTTTATATGATCAAATAGTCATCTCAAGCATTATGTGTAAAATGATAAAAACTCTACTCAGAGAATTAACAATTTTATTTTCAATTCCAACATAATATTTTAGTATAAAGGAATATTTAAAAAAAAAAACAATCCATTTAGCATTTTGTTTCTTAATTTTTTTATTTTTTATTTTTGAAAAGTTAGATAGTTGAAACTTAATAGGGGCATAGCACAAAATCTTTAGGTAATAAATAAGATAGGCAATATCAAAGGTCTTCACTTAAAATAGAACTCCTTATTATAGTTTGAATATTATTTTAGTTTCATTCAATTTTTCACTCAAGAATGCAATAGTATACCTTATGTAGCTTACACTACTCCAACACCAATTCCAAACATGTCAAAAGAAATCTTTTACACCTTATTAAAATCAGGTAATTAAGTGCAAGTGCATCTATGCTCCTCTAATAGTTTAATTTGCCCAATTACTTTCAAATTTTTTTCAAATGTTACTTGTCGCTAATCAGATATTGTTTGTCTTTTTAAAAAGTTATCTAATTCCAATGCACAATCCATCAAAACTTCCGAATTTTTTTTCCATCATAAGTAAATATTTCATCCTTAACTTTTTTATGTTATCACTCACATATTTATGCTTATGATTTCATAAAAATCATTGTTGAAAATCCTAATTTTTTATCTTAATTATTTCTTTCGGCTCCTATGAGAGTGAACCATCAAATGAATGAGTTCATTATTATGATTATAAGCTACATCATTGTAGTTAAGTTCCTACAAATAGAATACCAATCATGCCTAATTTGAATAAATTTAATATTAAATTTTATAGGAGAAATAATACGAAGGAATAAAAATATCAAAATAAGAAAAATGAAGCCTCATGTTACCACAAGAAGATGATTTTCTTGATAATCAAGTAGTCATACTTGTACTACACTCAAAGGAATCACACTTCCGACTTGCATATATGAAAACTAGAAAGAGACATTTTATTCGGCCATTGTTGTTCATTAGATGTCTCGAAACATCTACTTGTTTACTTATGATCTTCCAAGTTATCATTCATAGTTGGCATGGGATTACCTTAGTACTTATTGAAATAAAATCCAAAATTAATTATAGCTAAAATTTTGAAACCTTTTTAAGTTCTTATCCATAGTCAAATCAGCTTAAGTAACCCTATTGTCTTTGGATGTTAATTATTAAGAGTCGCAACTTCATGCAAGTCTCGATATCATGAGAAGCCACATCGACAATCTTCCACAAGAAAATTGTAGTGCAGCAGAACCTGCAAAAATTGTCATAATCGAAAGACTGCAAACTATAGTGGTGCTGGGTAAGTCTTGTAGCCATCACCCAAAACATTCACAAGGGAATAAGTCTATAAACCATCGCCTTTTAACCTCAACAATAACAAATAAGAAGATGTATTGTATTCTAACAGAACAATTCATAGTGGAAACTAGCCTAGACTGAATAAAGATTTATAATTGAAACCGTACCAAACCATATGAATAAGCTAAGAAAAAAAATATATCTCTATGCTATGATGTCTACATGTTCATAACTACAGAAATAACAAATAAAATGAGCCAACCATTTTAAAAAAAAGCTATGTTCAAATCACTTGATGTGATACTTCAGATGAAAATAGAAACAAAATTTTTAATGCTATGGCCAAATATTGATCCTTGATTGGATCCTATTCTTATTGGAAAGTCTTTGGTTACTCTCTTACCACTTTTAATTACTTATTAAGGATCCATCATGAATATATTTAATAACTTTAACATAACTTTTCCACACACATTTATGTCATAATCTAAAAACTCACTTTTATAGTAGATCTTTTAGGCCTAAAAGTAGATTGATTATTTGATACCAATATAATTTTTCTTAGCCTATATCCATCACTTTTCTCTATATCTTCATTGTAGTATTGGTTGTTTTTATTACTACAAAAATATTTTTCTTTCAATCATTTGGCATATTTTTAATCTTCAAAATGTCAGTAAAAAATTTGTTAATTAAATGATTGTAATTTCCTTCACAATTCTCTAAAACTCAATAGATATTTCTTCTAGACATAAAACAAAACTTCTACGTATTTTTTCAAAGCTAACTTTTTATTTTGTTGATTTTGTACTTCCATTTTTTTTTTTGAAACTCTCATTACATATTTTCTTGTGTTGCTAAACTGTCCTCTTTATACACTCCTTTGCCTTCTAAGTAGAATCACGCACTTCTTTTGTGAGGAATATTTTTAATTTACTAGTGATTTATATGTCATTTGTACAGCTTCGAAGCTTGCTCCTAAGAAGTGGGGTCTTTCTGGAACCTCTAGAATTATATTGCTTGCAGTTTTAGGTGGTGCTAATCTTCTGATCTCTCAAGGAATAGACATAAGGCCTAATATTGCAGCTGTATTAGGATTGGCCGCTATTGACGCCGTTTTTCTTGGGGGAACCTGTCTTGCACAAATACTATGCTTTTGGCCTCCTTACAGGCGCCGAGTTCTTGTTCATGAAGCAGGGCATGTTCTAACAGGTGATTTCTTAAGCTACGTATGTATATAAACTGTCATTTGTATAACATATGCATATTGGGCAGCATAATGAAAGAAATATGTGCAGTTGTCTTTGAATTTTAAATCGGTATTCTTTGTTGAATTTGTGAATTAAAAGGACTAATTAAATTTTCTCTTCAATCATTCCAGCATATCTGATGGGATGCCCCATCAGAGGGGTAATTTTGGACCCCATTGTGGCAATGCAGATGGGTATTCAAGGCCAGGTATTATACTATTTATAGATTTGCCAATAGCCTATTTGTTATTTTCTGTGTGTATTTTTGCATTTCTATTACATTATTATTATTTTTTGATGTTATGACAAGCTTCTCCATGCAGGAAAGTTGGATCTCTTTCTATGCTTCTCTGTTATTAATTCTTAAAACCCTATATTCTAGATTATTTAGGTGAAAATGCATTTTACTTACAGATTAGCATATTGTGTTTGGTTCTAACGTAATTAGTAAGAATCCGATTTACCTTATAAATGTGAACAAATACATTTTTTATTAAAAATTCCTAATTTTCTATCAAACGCTAACGAAATAGAGAAGAAATTTTTATCTGGCATCACCATGACTCACCCCCCTTATTGCAAGGAAAAAAAAATTTATTTCACTAATTTTCTAATCAACCAAAAAAGTGAAGCAAAACAAATTCTAATTCAATCACTATATCATTTTCATTATTAAATTTCTTCTTATAATTCCTACAGCTCAAATGGAACCCAATTGTTAAAGGTTTGTTGTAAGACCACCATATAATGGGTTAAATCTTCACAATCTCACAGGCAGGCACTCAATTTTGGGACGAGAAATTAGAAAAAGAGCTCGCAGAAGGTCGACTTAGCAGTACTGCTTTTGACAGGTGAAATATTTGAAGGTTGAAAAAAATACTAGCAGAGCTATGTAGCTCTTTTTTCCCATTGCTGCCACACAATATATCACTATACATCCTTATAACATTCTCAGGTACTGTATGGTTCTCTTTTCTGGGATTGCAGCTGAAGCTCTCATTTATGGAGCAGCAGAAGGGGGAGAAAATGATGAGAATTTGTTTAGGGGTATCTGTCTTCTCCTCCAACCTCCATTGACTGTGCCACAGGTCCATTCACTCTTCAGCTTTTTTTTCCATCAAACCTTAGAAGTAACCGTTCTGATACTTGTTTGATTTTTTATTCCGTTAATCAGATGTCAAATCAAGCTCGCTGGTCTGTAATGCAGTCTTACAATCTTCTTAAATGGCACAAACGTGCTCTTCTATCTGCT
Organism: Cymbidium sinense; assembly: GCA_021442155.1. Classification (NCBI taxonomy): domain Eukaryota; kingdom Viridiplantae; phylum Streptophyta; class Magnoliopsida; order Asparagales; family Orchidaceae; genus Cymbidium; species Cymbidium sinense. The sequence goes on from CM038230.1 coordinate 11,099,673, forward strand.
GTTAAAGCCCTCCAATCAGGCCATTGCCTTAGTGTGGTCATAAAGAGGATAGAAGAGGCAATGTCTTCTGGTAGTTGACAAAAGAAGCTCTGTGGATTCTATTCAAATAGATGATGACAGCTTTATATGCAAATATCATGAAGGAAGATTTACATACATACCACATAATTCTTATATATTTACATATCTAACACCTAGAGTTTGACATTTATCTTTCTAACACTTTACCTTCATATGAAAAGGTATTAATAGTGATATATTTGATGTGATGTTAAAGATTTGAATGTTATGTATGTAAATATTAAAGTTTAGGTGTTAGATGTATAAATACATTATGTGGTATGTATATAAATGCCCCTATCATGAAATAACTCTTAAGAGCAGCATGGAAGGAAGGCAAATCATTGAGCAACAAGATTGATTCAAATATTTGTTTATGATTTATAGCAGAGGATATCCATAAATGTCATCAAAAGAAGGGGGCTTTCTAGTGTAGCTTGTTCCTCTTTGAGTATTTCCATGTTTATACACAACTGATATTAAGAAGGTTAGCATGGAGTTTTGTGGCATCTAAGCTTGTCAGTATTATTTGTTGATGAGAAATTAAGCCTCAGTATAACTGTAATTCATTTGTGTTAATGGTTTTGGAATATATACTGCAAAAATAAGAACTTTTACTTGCTTAATACTGCAAGCCTGTTGTATATTGATAAGAGGAGTTGAACTCCTCAGTCTTAGACTATGTTATTATTATTATTATTCTTCTTTTTCTTTATGGAACAGTGTAGGGGAAGTTAAGTGCCCAATCACATTAAAATATATGCATGATATGACATTTTATTTTAAAAATATAATAATTTTGAAATTTTTTATTTAATTTAAAGATTTAATTATTATATATATAAATATTAAAATGTATGTATTAGATATGTAAATATGGAGGAAAATATTATGATAGCTCCTGTGAAAAAAGAAAGAGAGGGAGAGAGAGAGAGAGATGATGATTGGTTAATAAAGTGGTAAAGAATATGCTATTGGAAAATGATAAAGAAGAACAACATTTTATAAGATTTATCAAGCAACAAGGATCCCTAGAATTCATTGTTTAAACCAGCCATCAATTGTGCCCTAATGGTTAGTAGGTTAGAGTCTCTAGCATTGATGTCCTGAGTTGGCATTGTTAGATTGAGGAATTTAAGTTTTTACTCTATAGAAAATTTGCTAAGCATCATGAGTTGTTCTAATAAGAGTGTTCTAAATTTTTTTTGTATGTTTTGTTGCTCTAACTTTTCTTTATAGAAAGGGAGCATGGTTTTTCTATTGCATATTGTAGGGATTAGAATTTTAACTCTTCACAAGCAAAATCATAATTAAATTTATACAATAGGACATTAATTGTGAGAACTTATATAAAATTATTTGTCTTAATTTGTCTTTTATATTTTCATTCCCTTTTTTAGCTCTCTGTTTTTAAGTCAGATTTTACTTAGCGAAGTGTTACCCAAACTCTTTTCCCTAACGTTTGCCTAGAGTCAAACACCCACTTAGATTCACAACCTCACCTCCTATTGGCTCTCTTATCAATATCTCCTTTTTTGTCACTATCAACTCCCGATCAACGGTTTCATTTGATTGGCCCTATTGATCAATTTTCAATGATCAACATAAACATGGTTGATGCCTTTGGCTCCTTATAATAATCTTCACTCTCTTGTGAATAGCATCTTATCTTTGACCATATCTTATTAACTTGTAATTGTTTCCACTACTTTTTCAATTAACACTTCATTTTCTATGAGGCCTGCTCAACTAATATTCAATAGCCCTCTTAGTTGATTTGATTATCTTCTAAGCATTTATCATCTAAGCTTTTGCCTTACACCTTTGCCAACTCTAATGCCAACAAGCCTATTATTGGCATCTTATTTAATGCAATCCCACAAAGTTCCAATCTTCATTTCTCCCATGTTGACTTATTTTCATATGTTACTCATGTAGTCGCATCAACACTCATTGCCTCTTTAAATAACCTTAACCTGATCTTTCATGACATTAATTGCATCATTTTAAAATGTTGTCACCATTAATTAATGAGACATACGATTTTCTTTGTGCTAATGGAGGTGCAAAATGTGTCCCTCCATATCAAACAATTCCTTTGTAAAGGATGAAAATGTCTGCCTTGAACATTTGCAATGACTTTTATAACAGTTAATTTGAAGCTTATCTCCTCCCATAGACATCTGTCTTTTAGATCCCATAAGGACGTCAAAATGTAATAAAAAGGACACCAAAAATTAGATTTTTTATGACAAAAATCTATTTTTTTTAGTATGATGACATTGTGATTTACCTTGTAAGCAAAATTATTATCATGAAAATACATGTCATTGTCATTGTTCATTTATGAAAAGATACAATCATCGCTATTTTATGAAGAGTTTTATATGTAAAAATTATTATACTACTGTTATCATTATAAAAGAAGTTTATAAAAATTGTAATTATCGCTTAAATTTATAAATAAATCATTTTTACTTCTATTATTCAAATTTCATATATATATATATATATATATATATATATATATATATATATATATATTATTGACCTTATTTTTGGAGTGAGTTCTCAATTTTCTCATCATAGATCTATGACTTTTATAGATACTAAGAGTTCTTTAATCTTAAGACACTTCTAATGATTAGATGAACACTTAACTTAAGCTTAAAGACTTAAAAATGTTAGCCCTAAGAATAGGCTATGCCTTAGGGACTTAAGAAAACTTGCATACCTTATAGCCTAAACTCAATCCATGCTTTTCTTCTCAAAACAAACCTCAAATTCATACCAAACTAAATTTCCAAGACTTATAATCAATCCCATGATTAAATTCAAAACCCTTCATAAGCCCTTTGATTTCAACTTATGGACTTAGCCTTAACCAAATTCAAATCAATCCCGATTCAATTGATTTTCTCAAAGATCAATTCAATCCTTCAATCATTTACAAAATCCAAATCCAAATTCCAAATGAAATAAATTGATCTCAAATCAAATTCAAGATCAAATTTCCTACTTAAGCCCTGTGAACCTACCTCCATAGGCTTAAACAAATCTTAACCCAAATTATCCCACGCTTGATTGATTTCTTTATAAATCAATTATTCCTTTATTTATATTCATAAATATAAATAAAATCCATCCTCCAATGACCAAAAATAAATCAAACTAAATCAATTCTCTACTTAAGCCCTTTTGACCTACATCCATAAGCTTGGTCAAATTTGCTTCCAAATCACTCTAAACTCAAGTGATTTTCTCATGGATCTTTTATATCTTCATTTATATCCCCAAATATAAATGACATATAAATCCAAATAGCCAAAATAAAATCCAAAATTAAACCAAAATCCTATTCAAGCCTTTTTAGCTAATTTCTTGAATTTGGCCAAATCCTATCCAAATCAAGCCAAAATTAATGAATTTTCTCTTGAATCAATCATTCCTTCAATCATTTAGTCAAATATAAATATAAATTACAATTATGAAATCAAACTCAAACCAACCTAAGTCAAGCCCTTCAAATGAGCCAAAATTCATTATACTCTAAATTGATTGTAGTTGGATTTATATTTCAATCCTAGGCTCATATATAAGTTTAACTAACTTGAATTAAGCCAAAACCAAACCAATTGACCAATTTAGGTCCACTTGACCCAAAGTGACCTAAAGGACCTTTTTGAGCAAAGTTCTAATTCAACCCAAATTGGATTGAAGCAAGACCATTCAAATCTCATATCATGATCAACAATCATCCTTGGGTGATCAACTACCTTGAATTGGGTCAAACCAAGTCAACTTGCTCCTTTGACCAAATCAACCTTTAACCCAAATGAAATCTAAACTAGCCAAAACCCACCATATACTAAATTAATTAAAACTATTGATTCAAACTAATTCATAATCAATGATTGAACACGATTAAACCCTCAATTAAGCCAAATCAAATCTAAGTGACCATTTGACCTAAGTTGACCCAAATCGACCTAAAAGCTAAAATGGGTCAAATCATGATTTAACCCAAATTGATTGCAACTAATGGCTCAAGTTCATTCAAAATCATTTATTGAACTACTAAAGTCACAATCAAGCCCAATTTGATTAATTGGTCAACCCAACCTAGCCCGAATTGACCTAAAGGGTCAAAAATGCCAAAATCCAAATTAAATCTAAATCAAATCAAATAGAAGCCTACAACCATCTTTAATTAACCAATTGAACTTGAACCAACACCTAACCCAACCTAATTTGGTCAAATTGGTCAAATCGGTCAACTTAGCCCATTTTACCTATTTGAATCCAAGTGAGCCAAAATCAAACCTAAGATAAATTGATTGAAACCACTTGAACTAAAACTCTTCAAATCATCATTTGAACCTAACCCAAGCTTTGGTTTGACCCAATTTGACCAATTGGTGAACCCAACCCAACATGAACCCATATGAACCTATTTGACCAAATAAAGCCTAAGCACCCAAAATCAACTCATGGGGCTTTGGTGGCTGATTGAACCTAACCAAAATTGATCCTAATTCAACCCAAAATCTACCCATTAGAAAGTGGGCCCCACCTAAGAAGATTAGCCACTGGACAAACTCCTTTACATTAGATTCCTTCCCCATTTGGAAAAGTTCACTCCCCCCATCACTTGGGCAGCCATCCAATTGCTAAATGGAGTAAGCCTAATCTTCCTAGCCCACTCTAAGCACTAGGATCAACTATGGACCAAAGGGAACCCAATCTCTCCCCCCTCACTCCAAACCGAGCACCCAATGGACAAACAAAGCCAAATCTCCCCCATATCAGAGCTTGAGCCACCTCCCAAACCTTCCCCTACCCCTAGCGAGCCACGTGGACCCAATGGAGACAAGTCCAGCGGTCTAACGGTGGCTGCCCGATGAAAAAATGAGATTGATTCCCATTCATCCACCTCAGCAATTGAGGGGATATACCCCCCTCAATTCAAACAGGAATTCAAGCATTATACTTCGTGTGAGCCAGAGAGAGCGAAGGAGAGTCTAACACACCCTTTATACAAGCTCCCAAGCTCCCCCATTCTTCCCTTTCTTGGTTTTATGTCAAGCCGAAATAGGGGAGGCCAATCTGAAGTCCCATTTGTTCAATACTCCACCAAACTTCAATCAACCTTCCACACACCATCCTTGGACCTAGTTGAAGCCATACAAATCATTTCCAAAGCTCCAAAGGCCCCAGAGATAAGAGTTCGTCCAAGATCGAACACCAAATAGGACGATCTTGGTCTCCAAGACAAGCTATCCCAAATCAAAGTCCAAGCTTCTCAACAGGGCTTTTCCTCAACTAGGAGAAGCTACCTCCGTTGATCCCACCACCGGTCTTGATCTCTAGCAAGGTAATTTCTCAAAACCGTAGATTTATGAAAAAGTTGTTAGCCCTTTTCGAAGAAAACTTGCATGTCATGTGATTTTGACCGTTATATGTGTTCCTCTCCTTCCATTGATGGTGTGAGATCAATCCGGAGCTTTGGTGGGCTGGGAATGGAATGGAAAGAAGGGCGACACATCCATCTCGCTTCGGGAGGAGATATATCACGGGCCCTCCATTCCGTGTGATTGGAATGGACGATCCTGATCTAATCACACTTAGATACCCTTTATTTTCTCTTTAACCATGGGATTTAATTGTGGTCATCCGATCTTAGATCAAATAGTCCACGGGAAAGCGCATTCACCACCGGATGACTCAGTGTGCAGATGTGACAACTTAAAGAACCAATCTTGCATCACCACGTGGAAAGTGCGCTGCATCAGCGTGCCACATGGCATTGATGGATTAGGCTTAATTAGGGCTATTTAATTAATTTTTAAGGCTGAAATTTTCAAAATTCATAGCTAATCCTAGAAAAATCTAAGAAAAATACAAATGCGAGCTCATTTTGAAGGTATTCTAGAGGAGAATCCAAAAAAATTATCATTAATTGAATTGGAATGGTATTTTTTTTTGCTTATTTAAGGTTTAATTAAAAATTTAATTAACCTAATTACTCTTTAATTAATCATCTGATTAATTTCAAACTTTCTAGAGATGTTTAGGTGGATGACCTCTCCCTCCCTCAATTTTCTTAGAATTTATTAGCTAATTAATTGGGGTAATAAATTGGTTAAGCCTTAATTACCCTTTTAGCTTAATTAAGGATAATTAATCAAATGAATAGTAAATTAGTTGATTAATTAAGCTTAATGACCTTTGTTAACAGTGAATGGACTTAAGGAAATGGATTGAGACCTTTCTTCTAATCTTTTCCTTAAGCCCCCATCATTTTCTTTAAAAGAGTTAATCAAGAATTCATTAATCACTTAATTAACAAATTAACTTAATTAAAAATTGGATTGCAATAGAATTTAATTAATTAAGCTAAGGGCTTGGGGATAGGGATTGAGGCTTCTTTCTTGGTCTCTTTCCCTAAGCCAATTTTATCTCAGTTCAAGGATGGTTAAGGCTTAATTAATTGATTTATGGTTTAATTAATCTAACTCTAAATTCAAATAATCTTTAATTGGATTAATTAAACCTTGGGTAGATCTTTAGATGTTTAATAATCTAAAGAAGCTTAATGAAATTATGATTGGTCTACATGTGTAGAGAAATCATGAAAGTAATTAAACAAATCCCTTAAGCTTAATTAACTATTAATTATGAGCCAATTGCATTAGGCCCCTCCATTTCTTAGGAGCATTGCTAATTTACTTTTCTATGTGGTTGCATATCATGTTGGCTCATCATTATTTAGTTAACTTAAGGTGATATAGGTAAGGGTTAATTAATTGATTTAATTCCTATCTTAACTTAATCTATCCATAAAATTCAACTTAATCACTCCACATTAAACCCAATTAGTTTACATAATTGGAGATGGGTTAAGGTCGAAAAACTAAGCCTCAATTTCATAAATCAAAACCCAAACATAAAGCAAAAGTGACTTTAAAAACTTTGGTTCATCTTAAATAAGTTTATTTAATGTGATTGTCCTTAGGAATTAGTTGGATTGAATGAAATTACATGCTTGCATTTTTTTATTTCTTTCCACTTATACTAAAGTGTTGTATGACACTAGATTCATGCATTCATTTATTCAAAAATCAATTAAATATAAATGATTTTCTTTATATCAAATTTGCATGTGTTGACTTAATTAAAAATATGTGTGGTTATTATGACTATTAAATCTCAAATGTATTTTCTAAATCTTATTAATGAATAATAATACATGTTATGACATTAGTTATATATATACATAAGAGGTGCATGTGAATATAAACTTAGTGTATGAAGCGAAGTTCTCTTCTTTCATTCATAAGTTGATTTACATAAGTATGAATGTTAATAGGTATATTAGTTTGGACATTCCGGGGACGCACGACTTTAAGTAGCCCCAAGGAGGTTCCTACCTCACTCCCCTGGTGTAAAATAATGGTGACGTACCCGTTTGATTTCTTTCTTGACATTAGAATTGGGATAGAACTTTAATTCATTCACACAAATAAATCAAATAAATCAAATAAATCAAATTCTATTTTTGCATGGTTTTCTATTCTTATAGTTGCTTATACATCCATATGTATTTGAGAATAGTGGGTATATTAGTCTAGATATTCTGGGGACGCATGGCTTTAAGTAGCCCCAAGAAGGTTCTTACCTCACTCCCCTGGTGCAAAATAATGGTGACGTACTTGCTTAAAACTTTTATACATTTAAATGTGTATTCAGCTAATGAATGCAAATCCTCTTTTCTATAAAACTCATTTTTATGCATCTTATATTTAAGTGTGCCAAAAACATATTGCATGTATATACATGTTTAGGGCTCAATCATATGCATGTTATATATGATGGAAAGAAATGAATGGATATGTGTTATGTAATAGTAGTTCATTCCAATTAATTTTAAGATGCCTCTCACATTGAATGAGATTATTTAAAATGAACCTACACTTAGGATTAACATAAAATATGTAATAAATCATTCACTAAAGAGAATTGATTAATTAATTGGCTTTAGAAGTGGCATAAGTCAGGGATAAGAGAGAGTGACTCTCTCTTTCTTCTCTTTATAACACTTAATTGTTAAGTATAAATCAAGTGAAATAAAAGAAAATACTAAGCAAAACTCACAAATCAATTAAGTCATTTAAAGTGAAACCACCCTTCATAATTAAATCTCTTTATACTTAGAAAATTACAACAAAAGCTTAGTTAAGGCATACCATGCAAGCCTTAATACACACACCTTAGATTAGGTCACTATTTCTAGCTTTATGTTAGGGCAGTGCATGGTTTGATGTATGTTTGGTTTTATGATGTATTGTTGTAGAATGGATGTTAGGGTGTATGCTTCATAGACTGGATGTTAGGCCGTGATTAGCCTACTTATGTCTTTTGCAGAAAATTGTGCTTAAGGGGTGCTTAAAAATAAATATAAATGCTCTCTTTTGCAAGTTGTTTAACCCCTAAGCATAATCTAAATTAAGACAGATGGACTTGGTTACTCATGTGCACGGGGTCAAGTCTAAATTATACATATAACTACTTGGGTTGTATATTGTGTTTAGCTAACGCTTTTCTTGTAGGTGTAGTTAGATTTACTTTTTCTATTTTTAATGTAATTTTATATTAAGAATTATGATTTGTGTTATGGGGAATTAGGATGAGCGATGGCTAGAACAATTTATCCTAGAAGGCCCTCATGATACCTTTGAAGCAATCAAACCCAAATGAAGAAATGGAGGAGATGTGAAGAGATGAAGAATGAAGTCCCCCATAATATTTATTCATTTATATAATTATAATTATTCTCTCATATACCGGGTTGTATAAAGGTAGAGCTCGACTATCCATTTCTCTTTTCGGGTTGTACGACAATACCCGATCGCACCGACCTATTTTTCTTTTACGTTGGGTTTATAAATTATTTGATGCGCTGTTCAAAATTGTGTAATTGAAATGACATGTATTTTTCTAGTTTCTTCATGTATGGTGATTTAATGTGTGACATGGATCCGATTAAGCACTTAGAGAAAAATAAATTTTCTACCCCAACTATAACTCATAATTAAATTTTCTAAATAACTCATAACCTCACATAAAGCTTAAGCATTAAATCAAGATAATTAAAAGATTTAGCAACCCCTTAGCTGGATATTTTATGTTTAATATCATGCATGCCATCTTATTTCACTTTTGCTAAGAGAGGGTTTTCATTCTTGCATGATAGGGAAAGACTTGACCTTTGAGGGTCTCCTCTGTGGTGGAAAATACATCTTTCTCTCTGATTTAGTGAATAATCTCATTTCATCATGCATTTAGACATGTAAAAATCATATAGCCTTTGTCAAAATGAAGAGTCCAAAACCAAATAAAAAATGATAAATTTATATTAGACTAAGTCATTATTCATACCACTCATGCTCTAGTCTCTTAGGGAGTGGGTTAAGGACTTTAGTTTCTTTCTAAATAATAACAACCTAACCATCTTGCAAAATATATGACTTGATCACATGATTTTAATAAAATGTAGGAATTAGCTAGCTGCCACTCCAGGTAGTTATAAGTCCAGCACTCGGGTAGTTTACCCTCTCTTGTGGAGATAAACAACTTGATCACATGATTTTAATAAATGTAGGAATTAGCTAATGCCACCTGTGTAGTTATAAGTCCAAAGAGGGTAGTTTACCCTCTCTTGTGGAGATAAACAATATACCCATTTTCGCCTTAGATTTAGGACATTCTTTGGCCCTCGTTAAAGCTTCTTGGATTTAGGATCTGAGGTTGCTATTTTCCCTCTAGCTATAAGCATAAATCCTCACCTCTTAAATATTTCTATAATCTTGTATTGTGAGATTATAAGTCATAATTTTTTTTAATAAATTTTAACTCAAATAAAAAATCCTCCTCAATTTTAAATATATAAAGCCCAACCATAGGATAGATTGAAATGTTCACTAGGTTTCTTAGTATCATGAACATCCCCTACTGATCTCATTTATCTTCGATAATAAGTCTCTCCTTTTTTATCTATCTCGATTGATTTTCCAAACATAGCTAATTTATTGATAGTCCTATCTTTGAAATCTTTGGAGATAACAATTGCCTACTTTAATTGAGAGTTTTCCTAAAGAATTTACTTTCCTTAGGATGTAATTAACTATGGGGACTTGCCCCCATAGGGAACTTAGAATCCGATTTAAATAAACCATGCTTTATTCATCCATGTAAAGTAGGGGAAAAATCTTTAGTATATTCGAAGACCCATCATGCCTTAGGAGTCATTATTAAGGTGATCAGGTTCATTATAGGGTAGTGATTTCTATTTTTTGAGATAGTGCACTATTCCTTGATGTCGTACCTGATCACCTCAATAAGTACATCCTCAGATTTGCGTGGTGTCCCTTATATACATCATAATCGAAAACAAACACCATAAATTTTTTTGGCGACTCCGCTGGGAATGGTTCCTCTCTCTATCTCTAGTAGATAGTTATTGTCTCCAAGCATCGATAGTGGACTTGTATTTCATATGAGTCCAAGATTATCTTTCTTTCCATTGACACTTAGCTTATTTCATTCTTAAGCAAAGCTAGCCAGCATCCTTTAGGTTTTAGGATCTCACTTCTTGTAGGTCTTGAAACCCCTATTGGGTCTCCCAATTGGTGAAAGATAAAATTAATCAATGAAAGGAGATGACAAAAACTTGGAACCTCCTCACCACTAGCTTGGTGAGGCAAGGTTCATCTTATATTTAAGAAAATAAACTCTTTTGCAAAAATGCCACTTTCCAAAAGTAGTTCTTCAAAATTCACATAATAAAAGATCTTACACAAAATTCATAAGAAACTTTCAAAAAACACAAAAACTCATATAACCAAATCTCATCTAACAATCCCCATGATTGATACATGGAGGTTCTTTTAAAAATCAAAATCAAAATCAAAATCAATTTTTTTTTCAAAAATCATATTTTTGAAAATAGTTATCCCCATTCAATATACCCAAATTTGTTGAATGAAGATTCTATTTTCAAATGAAATCATAGCATAAAATTAAAACTTCACTTAACATATGTCACATATGTTAGAGTTGGAGATTCTCTCTTTTTCAAAGGCACACTTTTGAAGATAACCACATTCATTCAACATGTTCAAAATTTCTGAATGAATATCCTATCTTCTAATCAAATCATAGCACAAAATTGAAACTTCACTTAAAATATTTCACATATGCTATAGTTGAAGTTTCTCTCTTTTCACAAGCAAGAAATCACACACATAAAATCAAAATATATTTTGAACTCCATTTGACACACCTAAATTTGTCAAATAAGAGTTCCCCTTTTGAAAATCAAAACTAGTTGAAGTCTATTTGACATATACTTTTGTCAAATAGAATTCCTCTTTTCTAAAATCTTGAAAAATCATAAATACACTTGATTCCTGCTTAACATACCAAATTTGTTAAGTAAGAATCCTATTTTTAAATCATATCACAATTGATTCCTATTTAATATACCAAATTTGTTAAGTAAGAGTATCATTTTCAAAAATCATAAATAGATTTGGCCTCCTACTTAACATACCAAATTTGTTAAGTAAGAGCCTCATTTTCAAATCAAAATAAATTTGACTCCTACTTAACATACCAAATTTATTAAGAAAGAGTCTCATTTTCAAAAACCATATCACATTTGATTCCTACTTAACATACCAAATTTGTTAAGTGAGAGTTTCATTTTCAAAAATAAATCAAATCACATTTGGCTCCACTTAACATACCAAATTTTTTAAGTGAGAGTCTCATTTTCAAAAACAAATAAAATCACATTTGGCTTCAACTTAACATACCAAATTTGTTAAGTGAGAGTTCATTTTGAAAAAAAAAATCAAATCACATTTGGATATGACTTAACATACCAAATTTGTTAAGTGAGAGTCTCATTTTCAAAAATAAATCAAATCACATTTGGCTCCCACTTAACATACCAAATTTGTTAAGTGAGAGTCTCAATTTCAAAAGCAAATCATAATCACATTTTATTCCTACTTAACATACCAAATTTGTTAATTAAGAGTCTCATTTTCAAAACACAAAGTCATAATCACATTTGATTCCTACTTAACATACCAAATTTGTTAAGTAAGAGTCTCACTTTCAAAACATTAAATCATATCACATTTGATTCCCACTTAACATACAAAATTTGTTAAGTGAGGGTCTTATTTTCAAAACATAAATCATAATCACACTTGATTCCTACTTAATATACCAAATTTGTCATGGAAGAGCCTCATTTTTAAATTGTAAATACACTTGACTCCCACCAAACATACCAAATTTGTTAAGTGAGAGTCTCATTTTCAAACACATAGCAAACACATTTGGCCTCTACTTAAAATACCAAATTTGTTAAGTAAGAAGCCCCATTTACAAATCAATATATGTCACACACATAACCAATAATCACAAGCAAAGATAATTTCACAAAATCTTCAAACATATAATCAAAATCTCTTTCTTAGCATACCGAAATTTGCTAAGTGTGGATTTTCTAAATCAAAAATTTCAAACAAGATACATAATACAAATATCTTCAAAAGTCTCTCCAAATATTTGAACCCTTCCCAACCTACTTAAATTGGTTGAGTATGGGTTCTAAATCAAAATCATATGGCAAAGTCTCTCCTCCAAATATAAAAAATCTCTCCAAAATTCAATGAACCCCACTTAGAATACCTAAATTTGTTATGTGTGGGTTCAAATTCCAAATTAAGTATAAAAGATAATGATTGAAGGCAAACATCAAGGAAAGGGTCTGACTCAATTATATTTTAACAAATGCAATGATTTCAATACAATCAATAAGTCCAGCTTCCAGTCAGTTCAGTGATGATGGCTCCTAGCAAGTTCATCTTCTCTTTTCCTTTTAGTGTGAATTTGGCCTTGGATCAGGCCAATCTCACCACGACTGATGCCGCCAACCTGATCTATTTTGGTCGTGGCTTTGAGGGGGTCTGTATTACTTGTAAGGGGGCAGCCCTCACAACCGTTAGTAGGGAGGAGGTGGTGGGACAGACGCCACTCATCCGCTTAGATATCCCATCTGACTATGGGTGTGCGTTTGGTTGACTTGGATGGATTGGATGATAAAATTTTAAAACCAATTGGTTTTGGATTCCTAAAAATATTGAACCAAACTGACCAAATAAAATGTAAAACCAAACAAACCGAATAATAATTTGGTTCGATTATTTTGGTTTTATTTTGGATAAATTGAAGTTCATTACATTTAAAAATTATTTGCATAATATTTTATTATATAATAAACAAGCAATAGTAGTTTACAATTATAATTCTTACTATAAGCTTATAATATATAAATTAATAATACCGTATATCATATAATTAGTTTGGTTTATTTGGTTCCATCCAAAATTTTTTTTAACAAACCGATCCAAAAACCAAAAACCAAAGTTTTCATTAATTAAAACCAAAATCCAAATTACAAAGTTCAAAACTGAATCAAATTACTCAAAAAGTTTGGTTCAGTTTGGTTTTTTGGTTACAACCAAATAATGCACACCCCTGCATCTAACTCTGAGTTTTCCTCACTGAAAAGGAAGGTCGCAGTAGTTTCCATGCCCTGTTCAGTGTTAGTTTTAGCACCTGCTTTGTTTATCTCTTAACATGACAGTCCATAAACTAGCAATAGAGCATAGTGCTAACCTTATTAAGCAAGCTCCCAGATGCATACAATTAGACATTGAATAGCAGTTCATTTCTGAAATCAAGAAACTGATCGATGCTGGCTTCATCAAGAAAGAAAAATATCCTACCTGGTTAGCCACTGTAATTCCAGTTAAGAAAAAGAATGACCAGATTCACATATGCGATGATTTTAAGGATCTGAATAAGACATGTCCAAAAGATGAATTTTCACTACCAATACCAGAACTGATGGTGAACATTGCCTCATCTCATGCAGTCTTCTCTTTCATGGATGGCTCATCTGGTTATAACCAAAATAAATATGCCCCCTAAAGATGAAAGAAACACTAGTTTTTGAACCCCGATCAAAATCTTTTACTATAGGGTCATCTCTTTCGGCCTTAAAAATGTCGGTGCTATATACCAATGGGCCATGACTCAGATCTTCAACAAACACATTCATCATCAGATTGAATGTTATGTTGATGATGTTATAGTCAAAAGTAAAGAAAAGGAAGACCATCTCTTTGACTTGATAGTAGTTTTCGAACGGTTAAGATAATTTAACATTAAAATGAATCCCCTGAAGTGTGCATTCAGAGTAGCTTCAGAGAAATTTCTTGGGTTTATTGTCAGGTACCGTGGGATATAAATTGATCTGGAGAAGATCAAGGCAATATTAGAAATGCCACCCCTTAAAAGTCTAACTCAACTCAAATCATTTCATGAGCGGTTGGCATATCTAAGATGCTTTATTTCCAAGCTATCATGAAGGTACCAATCATTTTCAACACTTATCAAAAAGGATGCCAAGTTTAAGTGGGATGACAAGTGCCAATATGCCTTCAAAGACATCAAGCACTACCTGATGATGTCACCAATTCTAGTTGCCCCTATCCCGGGCAAGCTATTGATACTATATACTATTGCTTAGATGACTCCCTTGGCACTTTATTGGCCCAAACAAATAATGAAGGGAAAGAGAATGCACTCTACTATCTTAGTCATCATCTAATTCCTACTGAGGCAAACTATCCACCTATTGAAAAGCACAGCCTAACTTTAATCTTTGCATCATAAAAGTTATGACATTACAAGCTTCCTCATAAGGTGAATTTGATCTTTAGGATCAATCAACTGCAATATCTCATGACACGGCCGACGCTATCCAGATGGTTGGCATGTTCGTCCATGATTTTATCACAGTTTGACATCACTTTTGTATCCCTCTGTGCGGTGAAAGGACAAGCACTAGCAAATTTCTTAGCAACACACCCACTTCCTGTTGCCTCTCTGCTTAGTGATGAACTCCCCGATGAACAAATCATGAACTTAGGGGACACTAGCATTCACCACAGGGAGATATATTTTGATGGTGTGACTTCCTTTCAAAAGGGAGAAGAACCACGATCTACTCTCCCATGAAAGGCATGGGTAGGAATAATTCTCTTAACTCTGAACCATAATGTGATGAGATTTTTATATCGTCTGTCCAATCCATGCACCAACAATGAAGCTGAATATGAGGCTCTGATTGTCGATCTGGAGTTAGCCATTACACTATGCGTCTGAGTATCATCATCTTTGGGGATTCTCAATTAGTTATCAAAAAAATTGTTGGGTCTTACAAGGTTTTGAAGCCTAAGCTCCATCATTACCACAAGTACACCATGGAGTTGTTGGCTTAAATCCCAGAGGTTACCATTTATAAGATTCTTCGAGGAGAGAATGCCGTAGCGGATGCATTAGCCAAGCTTTCTAAAGAGTTGGCATATCCGAAAGATGAGTCCATACTAATAAGGGTCCAAAATAGACAAGTCTTATCCCATATTGATGTTGAACTCATCGATAAACTCTCTCTTGAAGGAGAGGTTGCCGCTGCCAAAAAGGATGAGGAGTCAAATTGGAGGCAACCATTCATGGATTATCTAAATATAGACAAACTACCTCAAGAGTGGTGTGGTGCTTATTTCTCAAACTCTTGGGGGAATTTGAAAAATAAAATTTTTGATATGTATGTTGGGACACCAAGTAGATCCGCAAATGTACTTATTAGGGTGATCGGGTATGACATTGAGGAATGATGTACTATCTCAAGAGATAGAAGTCACCATCCTATAATGGACCTAATCACCTAATAAGGACTCTTAAGGACAATGTGTCTTCGAATGTACCAGAGATTCTTCTCCTACTTTATGTGGAAAAGTAAAGTAAGGTTTATTTTAAACTGGGTTCGTTAAGTTCCCTATGGAGTCAAGCCCCCATAGTTAATTACATCTTAAGGAATGAGATTTCTTAAGAATACTCTCGATTAAGGTAAATGATCGTTGTCTCTAAAGATTCAAAGATAGGACTATCAACAAATTGATTATTTTTGGAAGATCAAGTGGGATTGATCAAAAAGTAGAGAGTTATTATCAAAATTAAAGGGAGATAAGTAGGGGATACTCACGATGCTAGGAAACCTAGCGAGCATCCCAAACTATCCTATGGTTGGGCTTCATATTTTTGAAATTTGAAAAGAGTTGATTGTTTGAGTTGAATTTTTATTAAAAATCTAGTACTTACAATTCCACAACACAAGATCATGAAAATGCCTAAGAGGTGAGGATTTATGCTTGTAGCCCACAAAGGGAAACAACAACTTCAAAACCTAAATCTAGGGAGCTTTGGCGATGTCCAAGGCATGACCTAAATCTAAGGTGAAAATAGGTATATGGTTTACCTCAATAAGAGAGAATAGATCACTCGACTATTAGACTTACAATTGCCTAGGGGTGGCCGCCAACTAACTCCTTATATGATTTTAAATACATGTAGAAAAGTCTTATGCTTTTGTAAGATAGCTAGTATGTTGTTTATTTAGAAAGAAGACTAAGTCCTTAAACACACTCCCTAAGAGACTAGATCATGAAGGGCATGAATAAATGACTTAATCTAATGCAAATTTTTTAAAGTTTTATTTTAATTTTTGGATAATTTATTTGACACAGGCTATGAGATTTTATATGCCTAATACATGAGAAGATTGATTATGGGCTAAAATCAGCAAGAAGGAGGTGTGTTTCCACCATGTCTCTCAAAAGTCAAGTCATTTTCTCTGGTAAAGGTGGAAGCCCTCCATTAGCAAGAGTGAAATAATATATTTTTATGCATGATGTGAGACATACAACATCCATCTAAGGGGTTACTAAATCTTTTATTATCTTGATTTATGTCCTAGGCTTTAGGTGAGGTTATGAGTTATTAATTTTAATTTTGAGTTGATTAATTGGATAACAAATTTATTTTTTCCTAAGAGCCTAATCGTATCTAGGCCATTCATCAATCAATGAAGAAATTAAGAAAATCATGCTATTTCTAATGCGCAAGCTAAACAAACATAAATTTTTTTTATAAAGCTAGCGTAAAAGAATAAGAGGCCGATATGGTCGGGCTCCACCGCACAAACCCGAAAAGAAAATGTGGGTAGTTGAGCTCTACCCTTATACAACTCAGATTACAAATGAATAATTATAATTTAGAAAGAATTCATGTTATGGGGGTCTTCATTCTTCATTTCTTCATTTCTTCATTTCTTTCTTTCTTCATTTCTTTCTTCCTTTTCTTCATTTGGACTTGGGATGTAGTTTGCTCCAAGGCTTCACATGGTACATAAGACATAGTCTTATGACCAATGTTCACCTCAATTCCCCAATAACATTCATTCCAAATTTTAATTGTAAAAATTACATCAAAATGGGAAAGATAAATCTAACTAAACTTACAAAATAGAGATTAGCTAAACATATCACACAATCCCAAATAGTTATATGAATAATTTGGACTTAGCACCCCACACATGGGTAATTAAGTCCATCTGTCCTAATTTGGATCATGCTCAGGGGCATAAGCAACCTGCACAACAAAAATATTTTTATTTTTATTACAGCACCCCTTAAGCATGATCCCCTGCAGAAGATGTGATTTGACTAAGAACATCCTATCATCTAGTCTACACACATGCACCCCAAAATCCAGTCTAAAAATATTACACCACAAAAAAAATTAGGAATCAAACCATGCACCGCCCAAACATAGAGCTAGAAATGATGACTTAGCCTAATGTGTGTGCCATTTAAGGCTTGTGTGGCATATCTTAGCTAGGATTTAAGGTTGGAATTTTCTAAGTGTGAAGGATTCAACTTAGAGGGTGGTTTTATTTTTAAGTGATTTAATTGATTTGTTAATTTTATTTGATGATTTGATTTGGTTTGAATGAACCTACATTTAATTACTAAATATTATAAAGGGAAGAAAATAGAAAAGAACTTCTCCTTCATCCCTAGCTTAAGTAATTTCTAAGATAGATTCATTAATGATTTTTCTTTAGTGAATATTTTATTATGTATTTTAATTAACTCTAAGTTTAGATTTTCTCTAAATAAACCTATTCAATAAGAAAGGCATCTTAGGATTAGTTAAGGTGAATTGCTATCACATAACACTCAACCATTGATTTCTTTCCACCATGTATATCATGCATATAAATAATCCTAAGCATATCTATACATGCAATGCAAATTTTAGCACACCTTGATGATGAATGATAAGAGATGTTATTTAAGAGAATTTGGATATTCTATGATGCATATTTTTATTAAGTAGAAAAGAGGGACTCTATTATCCATTAATCAAATGCACATCCACATGTATAAAATACATAAGAGAGTACGACACCATTACCTACTATATAAAGCCCTTAACTTAATGTCCGTAATATACCACTTTTTTTAAATACATGTGCATTTACAAAAAGAAATAAATGGATGAAGAATCATGCAAAAGATTTTATGTTTGATGTTGGTTGTATAATTTACATATGTAATGTGAGGATCCTTCTTAAGTCATAACATGGGAGAGTATAGGAATAGATTTAGGCAAGTGTTATGTTTTTTCCAAATGAAATATACAATTTGCAAATCCTATTCAAATTCATGTTAAGAGAAGAGAAGAAAATCACATAACACATCTTATGCTATAATCACATGCAAGCTTATAAGTACTTATAAGTAGCATCATCTCATTTATAATCTTTGATTTATAAGTTTTGAAAATAATTTTTGGTTTAATAGTGATAATAGCCACTCATATTCTTACTTTAGCCAAAACATGTAATTTGACATAAAGGAAACATTTAATTTAATTGTTTTTTTAAAAGAAATGAATGCATGATTTCATAGGACACACAATATTTAGCATGCTTGGAAGGAAATAAAGTGATATAAGTATATGAATTCATTCACCCTAATTAATTTCTAAAGACCATCCTATGAAATAAGATCATTTAAAGTGAATCAAAATTCTTTAAAGATATTTTTATTTTTTATTTTGAATTTGATTTGACTTAGGAAATGTGAAAAGAGTTTGTTGGTCCTAACCTATTTTTCCCATGTGTGAATTGATTTAGTTTAATTTTTAGAACAATTAAGTTGATTTTATGTTTTGTTTAGATTAAGGTATAAATTAAGTCCATTAATTTACCAAACAATTATGAGCCACCATATGATGTGCAACCACATGGAATTTAAATCAACGATACACCTAAGAAATAAAAGGGCTTAATAGAATTGGCTCACAATTATTGATTAATTAATCTAAAGGGTTTTAATTAAGTACGTTCATAACCTTCCCACACATGTGGGTTGGAAATGATTTCTTCAAACTTACCTTAGGCTTTTGAACACCTAAGGATCTACCCAACAAGAGCTTGATTAATTCCAGATTGATTTTGAAAGTTTGATTAGACTAATTAAGTAGATCATTAGTGGACTGACTTAATTATATTTGGATTAATGAAGAAAGGGGGTTTAGGGAATAACTTAGGGAAATATCTGAAATCCATTCCATAAACATCCTCCTTACTGAATGTTTAATTATCTCAATTAAGGGATTAACTCACTGTTCATATGCTAAAACTCTTAATTATATTAAGAGGGTGATTAGGGGTTTATTAATTAATTTCCCTAATTAACTCATTAATAAATTCCAATAAAATTAAGAGAGGCAGAAGTCATCCCATTAATCATGTCCGAGAAATTTAGAATTAATTAATGAAGTAATTAGGGAGTATTTAAAGTAATTCAATTTTTGATTAAATCTTAATTAAAGAAAATTCACTATTCAAAATTAGTTAGAAATAATTTTATTAGATTCCCCTCTGAAATATCTTTAAAATGAGACCTCATTTATATTTTTGGATTTTTCTATATTTGATTATGATTTTATGCAATTTTTATGATTAAAAGATAATTAAATAGCTTAATTAATTAACTAATCTCGTCGGCGCCATGTGGACTGCTGATGCGGTATGCTTTCCACATGATGCGATGGGATTGGTTATTTAGATTATCACATCACGCGCCACATCAGCTAGCGGCGCAATGTGCTTTCCCCAGGGCCGTTCGATCAAGGATTAGATGGCCAAGGTTAATCCCGTGGTTCTAAAGGGTTTAAATCAATGGATCTAAGCGATTTAATTAGGTCCGTCCATCCAAAACACGCGGGATGGATGTCTCATGATTCATCCCTGCCTAAGCTGTGGGAGACGGAGGCTGTCCATCCTCCATGGTTTGATCTGAGCTCACCTAAGCTCAAATTAGGCTAGGATTTACCCCACACCATCAAGAGGTGTAGGGAAGAACATCCAACAGCTAGAATTTAATGATATTATAATTCCCTCTACAAAAGACCAAGCATTTTTCAAATTAGGATCGGTTTCGAACAATACCTCACCGGAGGCTATCACCAATGCTTCCAATGGTGGAGGTAGCTTTGTCTAGTGGAGACAAAGCTCTGTTGAAAGTTTCAAGTCTTGATTTGAAGTGGATTGCTTAATTGACCAATCTCCCCTTCAATGGCTTGC
Organism: Cymbidium sinense; assembly: GCA_021442155.1. NCBI lineage: Eukaryota > Viridiplantae > Streptophyta > Magnoliopsida > Asparagales > Orchidaceae > Cymbidium > Cymbidium sinense. The sequence goes on from CM038230.1 coordinate 11,120,374, forward strand.
GGCTTTGATCAAAATCCCCCTTCCTGTGGCTAGGAGACTTGGGAAACACTTTGGGTGAGCTCACTGACCCCTTGATGGTGCAAAGTGGATTTGGTGGAGAATTGAAGTTGAAAATCCCCTCACCTCTATTTTGGCTTTGTAGAAACTGAAGGAGAAGGAGAAATTCAAGCTAATGCTGATACACTTCAATCAAATGCAGAGAACCCAGTGTGTGCATTGAGTGGAATGAGGGGAGTATATTTCCCTACTTGACTTGGATTAAAAGATCGAGGCTTGCTTTACCGATTGGGTTGTTTAGGCGGTTAGGGACTCCATGTGGTTCAGTTTTGGCAGAGGAGTGGAGGAGAGGCAGTGCACATGTGCTAGGTGAGTGTAGGAGGTGATCCAAGTGGAGAATTCCCATTAGAGGGGTCAATTTGGCCTTGGGTTGGGTCATGTGCACCACCTCCCTTGGTGTCCAAATGGACCACTAGGAAGATGCTAAGTGGCCATGAGAAAGAATTGGCCAAATTCCAAGTGAATTTGGCCATTGGTTACCCTTTGAACTAGGGGTAAAATGGTCATTTGGCCTTGATTTTGATTTGAGCAGATTTGAGATGATTCAAAAATGGGTTGGGCCTAATTTCAAGTGATTTGGAGTTCATTTGGTTTGAATTTGTTCAATTTGACCCATTTAGGTCAAGTTGGGTTAGTTTGGGTTAGGTTGACTAATTGGTCAAATTGGGTTAAACCATGAGTTAGGTCAAGTTCAAATGATCATTTGGAGCCTATTAGTGTCATTAGTTTAGTTTGATTTGATTTATATTTGATTTTGGTTCATTTAGATTCACTTAGGTCAAATGGATCAAGTTGACCAATTTGACCAAGTTGACCCAATTAGGTTAGGTCATGGGTTAGTTTAGGCTTGGTTGATCATTTGAAATGTTTTGCAAGCTTTGGTTTCAATCAATTTTAGTTTGGTTTGATTTTAAATTGATTTGACCTTTTAGGTCAAGTTGGGTTCATGGTCAATTGGGCTAGGTTTGGGTCATTGTGAAGTGCTTTGAAGTTCAACAAGTGATTTAGAATGATTTGACCCATTGGTTGCAAATAATTTTGCTTAGATCAAGATTTGACTCATTTTGACTTTTAGGTCAACTTAGGTCAACTTAGGTCAAGTGGCCAATTGGGCTTGGTTTGGCTCAATTGATGGCTTGGCCAAGTTCAATCATTGATTATGAACTGATTTAGATTAATAGTTTTAATCAATTTGGCTTATAGTCAATTTTGGCTAATTTGGGTTTCATTTAGGCTAATTATTGACTTGGTCAAAGGCTAGATTTGACTTAGTTTGACCTGATTTGAGTGATTGATCATCCTATGATGATTTTTGCTTACAATGTGAGGCTTAGATGGGCTTAGTTCAATCTAATTTGGGTTGTATTAGAATTTGGCTCAAAAAGATGCTTAGGTCACTTTGGGTCAAGTGAGTCTAAATGGGTCAATTGACTTGATCAATGCTTGATTCAAGTTTGGTTGAACTCACATATGGACTTATGTTTGAAATATAAATCTAATTTCAAGTGATTTGAAGTCAAATGGGTTTTGATTCATTTAACAATTTCAAGTCAAAAGGGTGAATATTAGTTTGACTTGGGTTAGTTTGATTTTGGTTTGATGATTGAAGTTTATGATTATATTTGGTTTGTGATTGAAGGAATGATTGTTTGAAGAGAAAATCTAAGGGTTTGGATTGATTTGAGAATGATTTGACTAAGTTCAAGAATTTGACTTGGAAGGGTATAGGTTGGATTTAAGTTGGATTTGGACATGAGTTTTGAATTTGGTTTGGGTTATTTGAATTTATATTTTATTTATATTTGTGAATATAAATGGGTTATGAGAAAATCTTTTGAATTTTGAGTGATTTGAATTTGATTTGGTTAAGTTCAAGGATTTGACTTGAAAGAGTTTAGGTTGGATTTACGTTGGATTTGGATTTAAGTTTTGAATTTGGTTTAGGTTATTTGAATTTATATTTCATTTATTTAGTGAATGTAAATGAGAATATAAATGGGTTATGAGAAAATCTTTTGAATTTTGAGTGTTTTGAATTTGATTTGGGCTAAGTCCATAAGATGAAATCAAAAAGGCTTAGGAAAAATTTTTAGGATTTGAATCCAATCATGGGTTTCAATAATTTGATTTGGAATTGATTCATGATTTGATAAAATCCATTGAGTTGGAATTGGTTTAAGGTTTGATTTGGATTTGAAGTTGATTTGAATTTGAAGTTGATTTAAATTTGAAGTTGATGTGGATTTGAAGTTGATTTGAATTTGAAGTTGATTTGAATTTGAAGTTTGACTTGAAAGAAGGAAGTAAGGATTTGGTTCAAGCTATAAGATAGGCAAGTTTTCCTAATACCCCTAAGGCATGACCTATTCTTATGGCTAACTCTTCTAAGTCTCTATGGTTAGGTTAAGTGTTCACCTAATCACTAGAAGTGTCTTAAGACTAAGGAACTCTTAATATCTAGAGGAGTTTTATGTCTAAGATGAAGAAGTTGAATGCTCACTCCAAAAGTGAGGTCAACAAAGGGCACACAATAGGTGTGGTGTGATTGACAAGGCATACCACACGTATTGGTGTTGACCGAGGCGATCGACAATGCTCGAGCAATCACAAGCACTAATAGAAACAATCTACCCCTAGACTAGAGGTGCAGAAGGAATCAGGAGCTTAGTGTAATGCAACTCTACTTATGCCAAAGACATAAGAGAGTGAAGGAAGAATCCACTAGGGATTAAGTATGTGAACCTTTCACTAGGGAAACAAGTTCAAGCCATCCACTGGGGGATGAGATGTTTGATTTGATTTGCATCTCATTGCAGAGAAATTTGATTTGATTTGTTGATTAATGATTTGGTGCTCCACTAGGGATGAAAATATGAACTCTCCACTAGGGGTTCAAGTCATCCACTAGGGATAAGAGGTTATGAAATCCACTGGGGAATTAGAATTCGGGATCCGCTGGGGATGAAAATATGAACTCTCCGCTAGGGGAGCAAGTTCAAGTTGGATTGAATTTGTTCCAATGGGGGAACTAGAAAGATTTATAATTCACTGAGGAGAAGCTGGTTGATTTGTTTGTTTAATTTGACCCCACTAGGGAGGTTGATTGGAAGTTTGACTCCACTGGGGGAGGAGAGATGAATTTATTTTAGATTTAAAATTTTTTAATTTTAAGATGGACCCTATCAATTTGAGATGGAATGTACTGAGTAGGGGCCATGTTGGCTTTAATCTACTTCAAATTTACCAATCCAAAGGGGTAGTCTACCAACCACATGGTAAGACTATCCAACCAAAGGGGTTGCTTTTTGGTATGCAACAGATGTACTAGAAAGAAATCATAGTATAATTACATCTTCCATAGTAATTATCATTCACTAGGGTGATCAGTTGGTGAGGCAATGAATTGAACCCAACCTTAGGTTGATTATTGAGTAAATGCCACTGGGGGACTTAAAGCAGCTCAAAGATAGTCAAAGTCAATTTCATTTTTAATTATTTTTGATTGATCCATCAGTTTGCGATGAACGACATTGAGTAGGGGCCGTGTTGACCTTGGCCTACTTCAGATTTATCTATCCAAAAGGGTAGTCTACCAACCACAAAGTAGGACTATCCAACCAAAGAGGTTGCCTTTCAGTTTGGAATGGTTAAGTTAAGAAGAAAGCGTGGGGACTCATATCTTCCAAAACAAGAAACCATTAGGGTGATCAGTTTCTTGTGCAATAAATCGAACCTGACCTAGGCTGACTATTGAGTGAATGGATCTAGGGGACTTAAATCAGCTCAAAGATAGTCAAGATTAATTTTATTTTTTTAGTTATATTTGATGGATCCCATAGGTTTACGATGGACTGCATTGAGTAGGGGTCATGTTGGCCTTGACCTAGCCTCAGATTTACCAATCCGAAGGGAGTAGCTTCCCAGCTGATGGAGAACTATCTAACCAAAGGGGTGTCTTTCGATTTGTAGTGGTCAGTTCAGGAAAGAAAGCACATAGACTCACATCTTTCCTGAATAAAAGACCACTAGAGTGATCAATTTCTTGAGCAATAAATCAAATCTGACCAAGGGTTTCCCATCAATTTGTGATAGTCATGCTAGAAAGAATGTGTAGTAGACTTATATCTTCTAAAGCAGAATGACTGCCAGGGCAACCTGTTCATGGAAAATAGATTGAACTTGACCTAAGGGCGACTGCAGAGAAAGTGCTAACCCGGGGACTTATCTCAACTCAAGCGTAGTCAAGCAATTCTTATAGGGAGTTATGCTGACACTGCCCTAAAGATAGAATGCCTGCTTGGGAAAGGGGCCGCTAGGGGCTTGAATTCCTAATCCACAAGTGAATAAATTTGTTTATTTATTGCGAACCCTATTGGTATGCGAGATATCATACTTAGAAGGAGCTTATATCAGCCTAGACCTATCTCAAAAAGTGCCCGTCAGTTTGCAACAATTAGCCAAGGAAGAAAGCATCAGGGACTCACATCCTCCTATAGTGAAACTGATTGTTGGGATAGTCTATCTTTGGCTCGATAGTTGCTATCTGACCTAGGGTGACTATTGAGTGAATGCCACTGAGGGACTTATATCAACTCAAGAGTAGTCAAGAGGAAAGGATCCACTGGGGGACTTATCCTGAACTTCAAATATACTCGACCTAATCAAATCATGATGGCTAGTCCAAGAAGAAAGCTTGTAGGCTTACATCCTCTTAAACAAAGTCAACATGAGGTAGCTTATTGGTTGTGCAGTGAGATCTACTAAACTAACAAGGCACTCGTTGGTTTATAATGGTCAAGTCAGAAAGAAAGTGCGGGGACTCACATCTGCCAAACAAATGACCACTAGGGTGACAAATTAGCAAGGTATCATGTTAGCTCGACTTAAAGCAGCTAATGAGTGAGTGCCATAGGAGATTTATTCTCACATCAAAATAGCTTGAGACAAAAGATATGTGTTTATGTTTATGTTTGAGTTAAAAGAGGATAGGATGTCGCTTGGGTTATCTCACACCTATCCTAAAATATGTTTAAAAGTTGATGAAATTAATGGCAATTCAGATTCCACCAAGAAAGGATACCTCTTTGGTTCTCTTACACCTAATTTAGTTATGCTAGTTGAAATAGGATGCCTCTCAGGTTCTCTCACACCTATTCTAGTAGCGCTGGGGAATCATGTTTAATTTGTGTTCGTGTTGTGAAAGAGGGATAGGATTCCTCTCAGGTTCTCTTACACCTACCCTAAACATGTCATAGCGGATTCACAAACAAGCGAACAATGCTTCGAATGAAGAGAATATTTTGATGAATTAGAATAGAATTTTTGATGATAATTATTTTCAAACATGATTTATGGGTAATATTTCTTCAAATAAAGCCCATTAATTGGAAGCATCAGGTGTTTCCCTTTACAATCAATAAGTTGATAAGACCCTCCTTGGTAGGCCTTCTCTATGATAAATGGGCTTTCCCAATTGGATTCAAACTTTTCTCCCATCTTTCAACGGGCAATAATTGGTCTCCTTAGAACTAGAACAAGCTCTCATACTTGAAAAGCTCTAGGGCAGACCAGCTTGTTGTGAGCTTGAATCATCTTGGATTTGTATAACTCGAGATTTTGGCACGCCCATAGGCATCTCTCCTCCAAATCTTCGAGCTCTTCTAACAATAACTTTGCATTCTGCTCTGTAATAATTTTACTACCCATTGCTATCCTTAGTGATAGAAGTTGCACTTCTAATGGTAGAATGGCTTCAGACTCGTACACTAAGGAAAAAGGGGTAGATTGAGTTGGCATTCTATATGCGGTGTGGTATGCCCACAAGGCTTCAACCAACTGTTCATGCCACTATCGCTTATTATCGTCGAGTATCTTCTTTAATATCTGGATGAGAGTTTTGTTGAATGCTTCTGCTAAGCCATTTTTCCTAGGATAGTAGATGGTGGAGTATCTCCAATCTATACTAAGTCTCCTAGCGAAGCTATTGATCTTAGCACTTTTGAATGCAGTACCATTATCGAATATAATTTGTTGAGGCACCCTGAACTTATATACAATATGGTTCTTGAAAAACTAGAGCACATGCTGAGCTGTGACCTCTCTGAATGGGATTACCTTCGGTCACTTGGAAGAGTAGTTGGTGGAAGGTAAGATAAACTGATGACCCTTGAAAGAAGGAGGATCGATAGGACCCACAATGTCAGTACCCTAATACCTAAATGGCCATGAGGCCAATATAGGGTGTAGAATGTTGGGTGGTTGATGTAGGACCACACCATGTACCAAATACTGATGGCATCTCATAGCTATGTTCATGTAGTCTGTGATCACCGAAGGCCAGTAGTATCCTAGTCTCTTGATCTTTACTTTCATCTTCGGACCAGATTGATGCGCTCCGTATAGACCTGAATGTACCTCAGTCATAATCTTATGGGCTTCGTGTTTGTGTAAACTGCTATGATTAATTTTTTATTCTTATCTTCATCTAAAAAAATGAATTAAATGAAGACAAAAATTAAACTCTTCTTTTTGGACACCATGCAGATCTGTATATGTTCTTTTTAGCGTGATCATGTATGACATTGAGGAATGATGTACTATCTCGAGAGATAGAAGTCACCATCCTACAATGGAGCTAATCACCTTAATAAGGACTCCTAAGGATGATGGGTCTTCGAATGTCCTAGAGATTCTTTCCCTACTTTACATGAAAAAGTAAAATAAGGTTTACTTTAAATCAGATTCGTTAAGTTCCCTTTGGAGGCAAGCCCCTATAGTTAATTACATCTTAAGAAATGAGATTCCTTAAGAATACTCTTAATTAAAGTAAATGATCATTGTCTCTAAAGATTTCAAAGATATGACTATCAATCAATTGGTTATTTTTAGAAGATCAAGTGGGATTGATCAAAAGGAGGGAGTTATTATCGAAACCAAAAGCAGATAAGTAGGGAATGCTCATGATGTTAGGAAATCTAGCAAGCATCCCAAACTATCATATGGTTGGGCTTTATATTTTTGAATTTGAAGAGAATTATTTATTTGAGTTGAATTATTTTTAGAAATCTAGGACTTACAATTCCATGGATACAAGATCATGGAAATGCCTAAAAGGTGAGGATTTATGCTTATAACCCGCAGAGGGAAAGAACAATCTTAGATCCGAAATCTAGGGACTTTGGCGAGGGCCGAAGCATGACCTAAATCTAAGGTGAAAATGGGTATATGATTTACCTCCACAAGAGAGGATAAATCATCTGACTGTTGGACTTACAATTGCCTGGGGGTGGCTACCAACTGACTTCTCCTATGATTTTAAATATATGTAGGCAAGTATTATACTTTTGCAAGATAATTAAGCTATTGTTTATTTAGAAAGAATACTAAGTCCTTAAACTCACCCCTTAAGAGACTAGATCATGTAGGGCATGAATAATGACTTAAATCTAATATAAATTTTTATTTTTGAACAATTCATTTGACATAGGCTATGAGATTCATATATCTAATGCATGAGAAATTGGTTATGGGCCAAAATTAGAAAGAAGGAGGTGTGTTTCCACATGGCTCTCAAAGGTCAAGCCAAGTTCCCCGGTAAAGGTGGAAGCCCTCCATAAGCAAGAGCAAGATGTGAAATATCCAGCTAAGGGGTTGCTAAATCTTTTATCTTTAATTATAACCTAGGCTTTAGGTGAGATTATGAGTTAATTTTTAATTTTGAGTTAATTAATTGGATAGAAAATTTATTTTTCTCTAGAAGCCTAATCACATCCAGACTATTAATCATAACAAGGAAGAAACTAGGAAAACATGTCATCTTAATGCACAAGGTAAACAAACATCAAATAATTTATAAAACTAGCGCAAAAGAATAAGAGGCCATTGCGGTTAGGTTCCATTGCACTAACCCAAAATGAAATGTGGGTAGCTGAGATCTACCCTTATACAACCCATATTACAAATGAATAATTATAATTTAGAAAGAATTCATGTTATGGGGGTCTTCATTCTTCATTCTTCTTTCTTCTTTTCTTCATTCCTTCTTTTGGTTGGTTGGGATGTAGTTGGCTCCAAGGCTTCACATGGTACATAAGACATAGTCTTATGACCAATGTTCATCCTAATCCCCCATAACACTCATTCCAAATCCTATTTGTAAAATTACATGAAAATGGGAAAAGTAAATAGAACTAAATCCTACAAAATAGATATTAACTAAACAAACCACATAATCCTAAGAATGCATATAAATAAATTTGACTTAGCAACCCACACATGGGTAACCAAGTCCACCTGGCCTATTTTTGGATGCTTAGGGGTATAAGCAACTTGCATAACAAAAGCATTTATATCTTTATTATAGTGCCCCTTAAGCACAATCTCCTGTAGAAGATAATGATTAGACTAAGATCATCCTATCATTTAGTCTACGCATATGCACCCTAACATCTAGACTAAAACATTACATCACAAAATAAAATCAGGCATCAAATCATGCACTACCCAAACATAGAGCTAGAAATGGTGACTTAGCCTAATGTGTGTGCCATTTAAGGCTTGTGTGGTATGTTTTGGCTAGGTTTTAAGGTTAGAGTTTTCTAAGTGTGAATGATTCAACTTAGAGGGTGGTTTCATTAAGTGATTTAGTTGATTTGTTAGTTTTATTTGATGATTTGATTTGATTTGAATGAACCTACACTTATTTACTAAGTGTTGTAAAGAGAAGAAAATAGAAGAAAACTCCTCTTTTATCCCCCACCTTAAGTAATTTCTAAGATAGATTCATTAGTGATTTTTTTTAGTGAATGTTTTATTATGTGTCTTAATTAATTTTAAGTTCATATTTTCTCTAAATAAACATATTAAAAAAGAAAGGCATCTTAAGATTAATTAAGATGAATTACTATCACATAACACACAACACTTTATTTATTTCCAACATGTATACCATGCATATGAAATGATCCTAAGAATATCTATACATGTAAGGAAAAAATTTATCACACCTTAATGATGAATGCTAAGAGATGTTGCTCAAAAAAATTTGGAGGTTTTATGATGCATGATTTTATTAAGTAGAAAAGAGAGGGATTCTTTTATCCATTAATCAAATGCACATTTACATGTATGAAAGACATAAGTGAGTACGGTGCCATTGTTTTTTACACCAAGGGTATAAGGTACAAGACCTTCTTAGGGCTACTTAAAGCCTCATAACCCCGGGATGTCTAGACTAATATATCACTTTTCTTAAATACATGTGCATGTACAAAAGGAAATAAATGGAAGAAGAATCATGCAAAAAGGTTTATGTTTGTTTGTTTGATTTGGTTATGCAATTTACATGTGTGGATGTGAAGATAATTCTTAAGTTATAACATAGAAGTGGATAGGAATGAATTTAAGCAAGTGTTATATTCTTTTCAAATGAACTATACACTTTGCAAATCCTATTCAAATCTACATTAAGAGGAAAAAACAACAACATAATACAATATTTTATTTATAATAAATATTCATATAATATTTATAAAACATGCATTTAATAATTTTTTATTTTGATTTTTCAAAATATGAAATGATAATATTTTTTTTTTCTTAAAATAAAATGATGTGACAAAGTGATAAACTTTATTCACCCTAATTAATTCCTAAAGACAATCCTATGAATTAAGATTACTTAAAGTGAATCAAAATTCTTCAAAGAGATTTTTATTTTATTTTTAGATTTGAATTTTATTTAGGAAAAGTGTGAAGAGTTTACTGGTCCTAACCCATTTCCCTCATGTGTGTGCTATTTTAGTTTAATTTATAGAACCATTAAGTTGATTTTCTTTTTTGTTTAGGTTAAGGTGTAGATTAAGTCCATTAATTACCCCTTACCTATACCACTTTAACATAATTAACCTAACTTGACAATGATGTGATATCATGGAATTTAAATCAACAATGCACCCAAGAAAAAATGTGCCTAATGCAATTGGCTCATAATTATTGATTAATTAAGCTAAAGGGTTTAGTTAAGTACTTTCATAACCTTCCCACACATGTGGGTTGGAAATATTTTCCTTAAATTTACCTTAAGCTTTTGATCACCTAAGGATCTACCCAACAAGAGATTGATTAAGTTCAATTTTATTTAAAATTTTTATTTAAGCTAATTAAGTAGGTCATTAGTGGATTAATCCTTAAATATATTTGGATTAAGGAAGAAAGGGGGTTTAGGGAATAACTTAGAGAAAATATCCCAAACTCATTCCATAAACCTCCTACTTACTTAAATAATATTTAATTATCTTAATTAAACCACTATTTACATACTTAATTACTCTTAATTACATTAAGGGGTGATTAGGGATTCATTAATTGATTTTCTTAATTAACTCATTAATAAATTCCAATGAAATTAGGGGAGGCAGAAGTTATCCCCCTAAATATGCCTGAGAAGTTTGGAATTAATTAATGAAATGATTAGGGAATAACTAAGGTTATTAGATTTCTAATTAAACCTTAATTTAGGTAAATCCACTAGTCAAAGTCAATTAGAAGTAATTTTATTGGATTCCCCTCTAAATTATCTTTAAAATGAAGTTGAGTTTGCATTTTTTTGATTTTTCTACATTTAATCATGAATTTATGAAGTTTTAGTGATTAAGGGATAATTAAATATCCATAATTATATAATTAATTCTGTCGGTGCCATGTGGACTACTGATGTGGCATGCACTTTCCACATGGCGATAGGGATTGGTTAATTAAGTTGTTAAATCCTATGTCGCATCACCGGCTATGCGCTTTCTTCCGTCACAGGATCGCATCAAGATCAAACTCGTGGCTCTAGAGGATTAATCAGTGGATCTAGCATATTTTAATCAAGACTGTCCATCCAAAACACGCGGGATGGACGGTCCATGATTCATCCCTGCCCTCGCCTGCGGGAGTCGGAGACCGTCCATCCTCCATGGGTTGATTCGAGCTCACTTGAGCTCAGATTGGGCTAGGATTCAACCCACACCATCTAAGACCATAGAGAAGAAGATCCAACGGTGGAAATTCAATGGGATTACAATTCTCTTCATAAAGGACCAAAAGATTTTTAACCTAAGCTCAGTTTTGAGGCATACCTCACCGGAGGCTATCATCGGTGCTTCTAACCATTGAGGTAGCTTTGTTTAGTGGAGATGAAGCCCTATTGAAGGTTTGAAGGTTAAAATTATAGTGCATCTTCCAATTGACCAAAGCTTGCTTCAATGGCTTGCGGCTTAGGTCTAGGTCCTCCTTCCCGTGGCTTGGATGCTTGGAAAACACCTTGGGTGAGCTTGACTTGCCTCCCTGATAGTGCTTGCAAGAGCAATTGGCCTTTGATGGAGTGATGAGTGAGTTGGAATTTCTTCCCACCTCCCCTAATTTTGACTTAAGGAAACCGAGAAGGAGAAGTTTGAATGAGCTTAAGAATGCTTAGGGAAGCTTGTGGAGAGTTGCCTTTGATCCTCTCAGCTCAATCGAATGCAATGTTCATTAATTTGAATGAAATGAGGGGGAGTATATCTCCCCCTACTTGAATTAGATGGCCGAAGCTCATTTTTCCATTTTAATCAAATTATCTTGATTGAATAGGTTGTTTAGGTTGTTAAGAGCTCCATGTGGTTCAATTTTGGCAGAGAGGTGGGAGTGTGGAGGTGCACATGGTTAAAATGAGTGTGGGAGGCGATCCATATGGAAAATTTTAAGTGGGGTGGTCAGTTTTGGCCTTGGGTTGGGTTTGGATGACCCTAACCCATTGGGTCATGTGCACCACCTCCCTTGGTGTCCAAATGGTCCATTAGGAGGATGTCAAGTAGCCATGAAAAGGATTTGACCAAATTCTAAGTGGATTTGGCCATATGTTACCCTTTGACCTAGGGGTAAAATGGTCATTTAGCTTTAATTTTGATGTGATTGAAAAATGGGTTGTGCCAATTTTCAATGAATTTGGTGTTGATTTGATATCATTTGGCTCATGTTGACCCATTTAGGTCAAAATGGGTCAACTTAGGTCAAGTTGACCAATTGGTCAAATTGGGTCAAACCATGGGTTAGGTCAAGTTGAAATGATCATTTGAAATGTTTTGGTATCATTGGTTTGGTTAGATTTGGTTTATATTTGGTTTTGGTTCATTTGGGTTCACTTAGGCAAATGGGTCAAGTTGACCAATTTGACCCATTTGACCCAATTGGGTTAGGTCGTGGGTTGGTTTAGGCTTGGTTGATCATTTAAAATATTTTGCAAGCTTTGGTTTCAATCAATTTTGATTTGGTTAAGTTTCAAGTTGATTTGACCTTTAGTCAAGTTCATGGTCAATTGGGCTAGGTTGGGTCTAGTTGGCCAATTGAGGCTTTGGTCAAGTTTCACAAATGATTTAGAATGAATTTGAGCCATTGATTGCAATCAATTTAGCTTAGATCAAGATTTGACACAATTTAACTTTTTAGGTCAACTTGGGTCAAGTGGCCAATTGGGATAGTTTTGGCTTAAATGATGACTTGGACAAGTCCAATAATTGATCATGAATTGGTTTTGATCAATGGTTTCAATCAATTTGGCCTATGGTGGATTTTGGCCAGTTTTGGTTTAATCTGGGTTAAGTGTTGACTTGGTCAAAGGCTAGGTTTGACTTGGTTTGATCCAATTTGAGTAATTGATCATCTTATGATGATTATTGCTCACAATGTGAGGCTTAGATGGGCTTAGTTCAGTCTAATTTGGGTAGGATTAAAATTTGGCTCAAAAAGGTGCTTTATATTTCTTTGGGTCAAATGAACCTAAGTGGGTCAATTGGCTTGATCAAGACTTGATTCAAGTTTGGTTGAACTCACATATGGACTTATGATTGAAATATAAATCCAATTGCAAGTGATTTGGAGTCAAAGGATTTTGATTCATTTGATAATTTCAAGTTCAAAGGATGAACATGGGTTTGAGTTTTGATTTTAGTTTTGATGATTGAAGTTTGTGTTTATATTTGATTTGTGATTGAAGGATTGATTGTTTGAAGAGAAAATCCAAAGGTTTGATTCGATTTGAAGATGATTTGGCTAAGTTCAAGAATTTGACTTGAAAGGGTATAGACTGGTTTTAGGTTAGATTTGAGCTTGAGTTTTGAATTTTATTTTGGTTATTTGAATTTATATTTCATTTATATTTGTGAATATAAATGAGAATATAAATGGGTTATGAGAAAATCTTTTGAATTTGGAATGATTTGGATTTGATTTGAGCTAAGTCCATAAGATGAAATCAAAGAGCTTAAGAAGGATTTTGGATTTCGAATTGATCATGGATTTCAATCATTTGGAATTGATTCATGATTTGAGTTTTGGAGTTAATTTATGATTTGAGAAAATCAATTGAATTAGAATTGATTTAAGGTTTGATCTGGAATTGATTTGAATTTGAAGTTGATTTGATTTTGGAGTTGATTTGAATTTGGAGTTGATTTGGATTTGGAGTTGATTTGAATTTGAAGTTGGGGTTGGTTTGGATTTGATGTTTGACTTGAAATAATACAATAAGGATTTGGTTAAAGCTATAGGGTAGGCAAGTTTTTTTCTAACACCCCTATGGCAACCTCCTCTTCAAGAGAAAGTCTCTTGACGAGTTCAACGTCAATAAGGGATAGGACTTGTCTATTTTGGACCCTTATTAGAATGAACTCATCTTCCGAACATGCTAATTCCTTGGCAAATTTGGCCAAAGCATCTGCTACTACATTTTCTCCTCGAGGAAACTTGTAGATGGTAACCTCAGGGATTTGGGCCAACATCTTCATGGTATACTCGTAATAATGACGAAGCTTAGGTTTTAGAACCTTATAGGACCCGACAATCTGGTTAATGATCAACTGAGAATCCCCAAAGATGTTGATGCTCTTGACACATACTGTAATGGATAACTCCAGACCGGCAATCAAAGCATCATACTTGGCTTCGTTGTTGGTGCATGGATTGGAGAGATAGTATGAGAATCTCATCACATTGTAGTCTGGAGTTAAGAGAACTATTTCTACCCCTGTCTTTCCTGGAAAAGTAGATCGTGGTTCTTCTCCTTTGTAAAAGAAAGCCACACCATCAAAATACATCTCCCAATGGCGATTGTCAACCTCCCCTAAGTTCATGATTTGTTTATCAGGGAGATTGTCACTAAGCAGAGAATCAGCAGGAAGTAGGTGTGCTGCTAGGAAATTTGCTAGTGCTTGTCATTTGACTGCACGGAGGGGTACAAATATAATATCAAACTATGAGAGAATCATGGACCAACATGCCAACCGTCCGGATATTATTGGCCGTGTCATGAGATGCTGCAGTGGATTGATTCTTGAAATCAAGTTCACCTTATGAGAAAGCATATAGTGCCATAGCTTTTGGGATGCAAAGATTAAAGCTAAGTAATGTTTCTCAATAGGTGGGTAATTTTCTTCAGCAGGGATCAGATGATGGCTGAGGTAGTAGAGAGTGTTGTCCTTCCCTTCATCATTGGTTTGAGCCAACAACGCCCCAAAGGAGTCATCCAATGCAGCAGTGTAGAGGATCAACGACTTGCCTGAGATAGAAGCTGCAAGAACTGGTGGTTTCACCAAATACTACTTGATGTCTTCAAAGGCATGCTGGCACTTATCATCCCACTTAAACTTGGCATCCTATTTGACAAGTGCTGAAAATGTCTTGCATCTTCCCGATAAATTGGAGGTAAAGCATCTTAGATACACCAATCGCCCTTGAAAAGATTCGAGCTAGGTTAGAAATTTAGGGGCTATCATTTCTAAGATAGATTTGATCTTTTTAATGTCTATCTCTATTCCGCGGTGCTGGACAACAAACCCAAGGAACTTCCTTGAAGCTACTCTGAATGCACACTTCAGGGGGTTCATTTTGAGGTTGTATTATCTTAATTGTTCGAAAACTACTTTAAAGTCAAAGAGATGGTCTTCCTTTTCTTTTCTTTTGACTAATAGATCATCGACATAGCATTCAACTTGATGATGAATGAGTTCATTGAAGATCTAAGCCATGGCTCGCTGGTAGGTGACACTTACATTTTTAAGGCTGAAATGCATGACCTTATAACAAATAGATTCTGATCGGGGTTCTAAAAGAAGTGTTTCTTTCATCCTTGGGGGCAGATTAATTTGGTTGTAGCCAGATGACCCATCCATAAAGGAGAATACTGCATGAGATGAGGTGATGTCCACCATTAATTCTAGTATAAGAAGTGGAAATTTATCCTTAGGACATGCCTTATTTAAGTCCCTGAAATCGACACATATGTGAATTTGACCATTCTTTTTCTTAATTGGCACAACATTGGTTAACCAAGTAGGATATTTTTCTTCCTTGATAAAATCAACATCGATCAATTTCTTGACTTCAGAAATGACCTATTATTTGATTTCTATCCGCATGTGTCTAGGAGTTGCTTAATAGGGTTAGCATTAGGGTCTATTGCTAGTTTGTGGCTTGCTACATTAAAAGATAATCTAGGTACCTCTTCATAGCTCCATGCAAAGCAGTCCTTAAACTCAATCAATAGCCTAATTAAGTTATTGCTTTCTTCTTTATTTAGCAAAGAGTTGATGTATGTTGGGCGTGAATTTTCTTCTGTCCCGAGGTTGATTTCTCTGAGCTTATCAATAGTTGAATGGATTTCCTTTTCAAAATTTAGAGGTGCATCTTTAATTTGGAGATCATCTTGATTATCTAAAGTTTCTAAACATACCTCCCCATAAGAGTTAGTATGGTTTGAGAAGAACTTATCAGATTCCAGATGATTGGTAACAACTAAGCAATAATCATCATCATTGACTGATCCCACTATACCGAATCCTAGTCCTGATCTTGATTGTGCATCCATGCCTTTGTTGTTCCATAGCTTCTTGAAATACTCTGACCTATGCTTGTACCATGTATAAGGAATCAAACCTTTCTTTGCAAGATTATGAACACAAGGTGAGTACCAATCAAAAGGTAATTCCATTAAATATTTATATGAATTATTCTCAAGTTCTGCATCAACTTTTAGACTTGAGGATGATGATCCCAATAAGAATCTCTTTGGATTGACATCCATGGAAGATTTAGGGGCTTTCTTAACTACTAAACCTTCAACTTTTTGAGAGGAAAGAGAGGTTAGAGCTAACATTTCCAATTGCTGCCTAATAGTTTTACATAAACTTGATTCAAATATATTCATGCTTTCCTAGGAGTCCTGGTCTTTATCACTATCTGGCTCGAGTGTCACCTCGAATGAAACCCGCTGAGAGGGGTTGGCTAGTGTGCTGGTCACATGAGACTCATCCTCCGAGCTGGATTCCAAGTCTATGTGAATAGCCGGGGTACTCCGGTGAACTGGAACATAACCCCTGTTGGCTGGCTACCAACTAGGGGGGTCTTCTACCTCTGGAATTGCCTTTGTATATGCCTCTACCTCTACCTGGTGGAGGTCAAGTTTCTACCCATATGTCCGTATGGTGGAATGAGCTGTGGGTGGAATGTGACATGCGGCTCAACCTCTTCCTTAACATCCTTTTCTCGCTCACTTGTACTTTCTTTTTTCTTTTCTTTTTCTTTTTCTTTTTCTTTTATATTTGAATTTTGACCAAGTTCATGAGAAAAGACATTAGGAAGATAGTAGGTTGCATCTTCATATATCTCAACCTCTCTAACTGAAAATGGCTTTTCATCTCGTTTGATATAGTATTTAATTCCATCCCTTCAAAACTTGATGCACTGATGAAAGGAGGGGGAATCATCTTATTCTAGTGTATCCAAGGCCTACTGAGAAAACAGTGAATGACGTATTCGAGTCAATTATATAAAACTTGGCTTCAGTCTTCCATTCACCTAGTTTCAAAGATAACATTATGGAGCCTAAAGCTCACCATTCATTGAATCCTCCATCATCTCCTCTCTGAGATGTCAATCCTCAAATAGGCAAGAGTCTTTAGACTTATAATTTTCACCAATGCACCTAGATCAACTAAAGCCCTGAAAAGTATGAACCTGACCATATCCACTGTGTGTAGAGGGGACGGTTGTGCTCCATGTTCTTGTGGGTGAAAATTTTAATATGGCATTCACCATCATCAATCAATCTCCTCCCTTCTTCCTCCTTGGATTCTCTTTCTTCTTATCTTCATCCCTCTTGGAAAGAAAGAAGAAGACAAAAAGAAAGAAAGGAAAGTAAAAGAGGGAAAATTTAATATGTTGATGATTGCTCTTTCTTTAGCTGGACACCACAAAGAATCAGAAGTGTACTCATTAAGGTGATCAGGTATGACATCAAGGGAAATGTGTACTATCTTAAAAGATAGAATTCACCACCCTATAATGGACCTAATCACCTAAATAAGGACTCCTAAGAACTTATGGGTTTGCAGGATGATGTACCAGAGATTCTTCCCCTACTTTACGTAAAAAAGTAAACTAGGGTTTATTTTAAATCGGGTTTATTAAGTTCCCTACAGAGGCAAGCCTCCATAATTAATTACATCCTAAGGAATGAGATTCCTTAAAAATAATCTCAATTTAGGTAAATAATCATTGTATCCAAAGATTTTAATAGGTAATACTATCAATCTATTAGTTTAGTTTAGAAGATCAAATAGGATTGATCAATGAAAGAGAGTTATTATCGAAGCCAAAGGAAGACAAGTAGGAGATTCTCACGATGTTAGGAAACCTAGTGAGCATCTCAAACTATCCTATGATTGGGCTTTATGTTTTTAAAATTGATTTAATTTGTTTGAGTTATCATTTTATTAGAATTTTAGGGCTTATGATTCTACAACACAAAATTGTGGAAATGCCTAAGAGGTGAGGATTTATGCTTAGGGCCCACAAAGGGGAGGAGCAACCTCTGAACCTAAATCTTGGGAGCTTTGATGAGGGCCAAAAGCATGACCTAAATCTAAGATGAAAAGTGGGTATTTGGTTTGCCTCCTCAAGAGAGAATGAACCACCTAACTGCTTGGACTTATAACTGCCTAGGGGTGGTCACCAACTAACTCCTCCTATGGTTTTAAATTCATATAGGCAAGTCATATTCTTTATGCAAGATAGCTAGGCTGTTATTTATTTTAGAAAGAGACTAAGTCCTTAAACTCACTCCCTAAGAGACTAGATCATGTAAGGGTATGAAAATGATATAGATATAATGCAAATCATATTACATTTTTTATTTTTCATTTTGGACAATCATTTGACTCAGGATTATAGGATTCATATGCCTAATGCATGAGAAGTAAGATTGTTGGCCAAAATCAACGAGAAGGGAGGAGGCGTGTTTTCACTATGGCTCTTAAAGGTCAAGCCAAGTTCTCGTGCAAAGGTGGAAGCCATCCAATCAAGAGTGAAATAAGATGCTTTTTATGCATGATGTTATAAAAGAAATACTCATCCAACTAAGGGGTTGCTAATTCTTTTATCTTGATTTTTAGCTTAGACTTTAGGTGAGGTTATGAGTTATTATTTTAATTTTTAGTTGATTAATTTGGTAGAAGATTTATTTTTCCCTGAGAGATTAATCCACATCCAGGCCAAACATCAAGCAAGGAAGAAACTAGGAAAAGGATGTCATTTTTATGCACAAGCTAAACAAAATATCACACATTTTATAAGGCTAATCACAAAAGAATAAAAGGCCAAGTGTGGTTGGGCACCACCGTACAAACCCAAAAACAATTTAGATAGCTGAGATCTACCCTTATACAACCCAAATTACAAATGAATTACAAAAAGGAATTCATGTTATGGGGGTCTTCATTCTTCTTTTCTTCTTTCTTCTTTCTTCTTTTAGTTTATTCTTTTGGTTCCTTCTTTTGGATGGTTGGAATGTGGTTTCTCTAAAGGCTTCACATGGTGCAAAAGATGAGATCTTATGACCAATGCTCATCCTAATCCCCCATAACAATCATTCCAAAAGTCCTGATTTGCCAAATTTACATGAAAAGGAAAAGTAAAGTCTAACTAATATTTGTAAAATAGAGATTAGCTAAACAAACCATACAAATCCCAAGCATGAATATTGAACTTAGCACCCCACACATGGATAACCAAGTCCACCTGGCCTATTGGATTATACTTAGGGGTATAAGCATTTGCATAATAAAAAGTAGTTATATGTTTATTACAATGCCCCTTAAGCATAATCCTCTGCAAAAAAATAATGATTAGATTAAATTGTTCTACCATTTATTCTATACATATTCACCCTAACATCTAGACTAAAACATATATCAAAAAACAAAAGCAAACATCAAACCATGCACCACCCTAACCTAAAGCTAGAAGTGGAGATTTAGTCTAATGTGTTACTTTAAAAGGTTTGTGTGGTATGCTTAACTATGGATTTAGGGTTTGTATTTTCTAAGTGTGAAAGTGTTCAACTTTGAGGATGATTTCATTTAAGTTATTTTACTGATTTGGGTTGATTTTATTTTGTATTTTTGATTTGGTTCAAGTGAATCCTACAATTGATTAATAAGTGTTGTAAAGAGAGGGAAAAGAGAAGATGACTTCTCTTTCCTTCCCTACCTTAAGTAATCTCTAAATTAGGTTCAAGTTTGGTTTCATTTAGTGAATGTTTTATTATGTGTTTTAGTTAATCCTAAGTTTATATCAAATCTAAACAAACCTATCCAAAAAGAAAGACATTTTAAAATTAAGTAAAGTGAAATAAAATCATAAAACACACATCACTTCATTTCTTTCTCAACATGTATAACATGTATATGAATGCATCCTAAGCATATCTAGACACACAAGTGGGAATGTTTAGCACACTTTATGATGAATGCTAAATGAGTTACTTAAGAAAATTTGAATGCTTTATGAATGTTGACCTTTTTTTAGAATGAGCTCTCAACCCCTCCATCTTAGACATAGGACATCTCTTAGACTTTAAGAGTTCCTTAGTTTTAAGACACATCTAGTGATTAGGTGGACACTCAACCTAGCCCTAGAGACTTAGAAGAGTTATCCATAAGAATAGGTCATGCCTTAGGGGTGTTTGGAAAATCTACCTACCCTTAGCTTGAACCATTCCTCAACTTCCTTTCTTCAAGTCAAACTCCAAATCAATCTTATTTAATTTTCTCCAAACTCAAACAACTCCATGTGATTGAAATCCATGATTAAAACCCATGAATGAAATTCCTAAGTTCAAAATTTCTTAAGTCCTTAAATTTACCTTTAAGGACTTAACCTAAATCATGATCTAAACCAAATTAAACTCATGAGATTTTCTCATAATTCACTTATATTCTCATTTATATTCAAATATATAAATGAAGTATAAATTCAAACCAATCAAACTAAACACAAAATTCAAAATCAATTCATGAAACCTTTCCATGTGGTCAATTGGATCAAAATGATAAGCTATGTGTTGGCCATCCGATTGCCATAGGGGGAGATATAGGGGGAGATATACTCCCCCTAATTCAATTTGAAATCATCATTCCCACATTCGATTGAAGCTTAAAGAGTGTTATGAAAGATCATAGAGTTATCTTAAGCTTTCTAAGAAGAACTAGCCACTTCTCGGTTTTCTCCATTGAAAAATAGGGGATCTCCTTTGAATCTTCAACTTCCTCTTCACTCAAATCCATCCCAATTCCTCTTGCACACTCCCTCAGAGGATCAAACTGAGTACACTCAAGCTCTCATTTGAGTTCCCAAAGCAAGGAGTGCCTCAATTGGATCAAAGCCACAAAGGAAGTGAATCGGTGTTGGTCCATAGAAAGATATACTCAACCCCAAGGCCTGAAAAATAGGGCTTCGTCTCCACAAGACGAAGCTAACTCATCGAGCTCGAGCACTGATGATCACCTCCAGTGAGGTATGGAATTTTTTGACCGTAGGGGGTGTTGGTCTTTTGTGAAAGAAATTTTAAAGTCATGAGAAATCCACCATTGGATAGACTTCTCTTTAGCTTTAGATGGCCTGGGAACAATTTTTTTTCCAATCAGAGCTCAATCGAGCTCGGATCTTTCCTAAGATCATGAATGGCCTCTGTTAATCCTAAGGGTTAAACTGGAGAGATCCTGGCCATCCATCCGTACATTTTGGATGGATAACCAAGATTATTCCCACGTTTAGAAAATAAATTATCTCTTTAGAAACTATGGGATGATCCATGACCGTTCGATCCTTGATCGTATAGCTGGGATCAAAGCACGTCCCGCCGCATCGCCATTTAGATGTGACATTTAGGTAATGGGCTCACCGCGATGCGTGTAAAGCGTACTGACCACCACCGCCATGTGTCACACTGTGAATTGAGGGATTAGTTAGGGAATTTAATTGATGTTAATTAATCTCCTGATCTTCAAAAAATCATATCTCCTTCAATAAAATTCAAAAAAAATATGAGGTAAAATTATATGGAAAGATAATTCAACCTAGAATATTTTAAAAATGATTTTGATGGAATTTAAATTATGCTTTTCTTTGATTTTGGGTTTTAATATAAATCTCATTTTGCTAATTACCTCTTAATTGATCTTTTGATTAATCCCAAACTTCTTGGGTGTGTTTTAGGGGATTACTTCTAGCTCCCGTAAATTTCTTGGGATTTATTTAAAGCTTAATTAGGGGAATTGCAAAATGTGTTTTCTAATTACTCCCTTAATCTAATTAAGGATAATTAAGGTTGGATTAGAGTTTTATTTCACTATTAAGGTTGATTAAGGTTAGATCCAGTGAATAGGAGGCTTAAGAAATAATTTTGGGGTATTTCTCCCAAGCTATTCCTTAAATCCCCTTTTCTTTCCTTAATCCTCCTTTAATTAAGGGTTAATTCATTAATTACTCTCTTAATTAATTTCTAAAAATTCTAAAAAACTTTCAGAACTTAATTAATCGACTTTGGGTAGATGCGTAGGTGTTTAAGAGGCTAAGTTCAATTATGGAAATCAAAATCCAATTCATATGTGTGAAGGGGTGTTTCGAAATTACTTAAGTTAAACCCCTTAGCATAATTAATCATTAATCATGAGCCAAATTGCATTAGGCCCTTTTCTTCTTAGGTGCATTTCAAGTTTAAATTTCTTGTGAGTTTTTTATGTCATCTCATTGGCTCATAATTACTTATTTAACTATGCTAAGGTTGTAGGTAAGGTTTAATTAATTTGTTTAATTCATACCTTAACCTAATTAATATATAAAAATGAATCTAATCATCTAAAAATTAAACAAAGATATCAAACACATGTAGGAATGGGTTAGGAATAACAAACTTAATCCACATTTTAAAAATTAAATCAAACTTAAAACCAAACAAAAATCACATTGAATACACTTTGATTTATTTTAAGCTTTCTTATTTCATAAGATTGTCTTTAGGATTTAATTAAAGTGAATGTGTTTACATCCTTTCATTGCCTTGATTCTTTCCCCAACATGTTAAATTTGTATGTCATGTAGTTTCATGCATCTATATTTTTCAAATTCAATTTTAAAAATGAAATTGTTTACTTTATGTCAAATTTGCATGTGTTGGTTAAAGTAGAAATATGAGTGCCTATTATCACTGCTAAATTCAAATTATTTTGAGAACATATAAATCAATTATCAAATATGAAAGTGTGCTACTTACATTTTAATTATAAGCTTGCACGTGAAGAAAATATAACGATGTGCTTAGCATATATTTCCCTTCTCTTTTATGTTAGTATAGTTTTGAATAGGATTTGGAAAGATGTATGGTTCTTTTGTAAAGAGCCTAACACTTGCCTAATTCCATATCCTATTCATCCATATGCTATTACTTAAGAAGAAAACCTATGCTTGCACATATAAATTGCATAATCAAAATAAATAAAGTAATACTACTTTTGCATTCTTTTTTTTCTATTTCATTTCTTTTGTACCAATGTTTGTATTTAAGGAAAGTGTATATTAGTCTGGACATCCCCAAGGTTGCAAGGCTTTAAATAGCCCTAAGTAGGTCTTGTACCTTACACCTCTGGTTAATAATGGCGCTGTACTCACTTATGCCTTTCTTACTTTCTTGTGTGCATGTGCAATTTGGATAAGAAATACCTTTTCTACTTAAAGAAAATCTTGCATATTAAACTTCCAAATTTCCTTAAATGAACTACTTAGCATGCATCATAAAGTATGTTAAATATTTTTATTTGTGTGTATAGATATGCTTAGGATTCATTCATATGCATGTTTTACGTGCAGGGAAGGAAATGAAGTGATGTATGTTTTATGAATTTGATTCATTTTATTTAATTTTAAAATGCCTTTCTTTTTGAATGGATTTGTTTAGAGTTTATCTAAACATAGGATTAATTAAAAGATTTAATCAAAACATTCACTAAATAAAACTAAAATGTGAATTTACTTAAGAAATTACATAGGTTAGGGAAGGAAAGAGAAGTTCTCTTCTCTTTCCATCTCTTTATAACTTAGTAATTAATTGTAGGATTCACTTGAACTAAATCAAAACATGAAATAAAATTAACCCAAAATAATTAAACAACTTAAATGAAACCCTCCTCTAAGTTGAACATGTTTTCACACTTAGAAAATTCTAACTTAAAGCCATAGCTAAGCATACCACACAAACCTTCAAAGCATACACATTAGCCTAAGTCACTACTTCTAGCTTTAGGTTAGGGTGGTGCATGGTTTGATGTTTATTTTGTTTTGTGATGTAAGTTTTAGACTGAATTTTAGGGTGAATGCTTGTAGAATGATTGGTAGGATGCTCTTAGTCTAACCATTATTTTTTACAAGGGATTGTGCTTAAGGGACGCTATCATAAATAAAAATATAAATGCTTTTTCTTGCAGGTGCTTATACCCATAAGCATAATCCAATAGGCTAGGTGAACTTAGTCACCCATGTGTGGGGGTGATAAGTCTAATATACATTCTTGGGATTTATGTGGTTTGTTTTATCTAATCTCTGTTTTGCAGGTGTTAGTTAGATTTTCATTCTTTTTCATTTTTCATGTAAATTTATGCAATTAGAATTTTGGAATGATTGTTATGGGGATTAAGATGAGCATTGGTCATAAGATTCTATCTTATGCACCATGTTAAGCCTTAGAGCATCCACCTTCCAACCATCCAAAAGAAGGAACCAAAGAAGAAAGAATACAAGAAGAAGAAAGAAGAAAAGAAGAAAGAAGAAATGAAGCTTGAAGACCCCCATAATAATGAATTTCTCGCTTAATTATAACTTAATTCATTTGTAATATGGGTTGTAGAAGGGTAGAGCTCGGCTACCCAATTTATTATTTTTAGGTTTGTGTAGTGTTGCCTGATCACAACAGCTTTTATTCTTTTTGTGATTAACTTTATAAATTGATTGATGATTTGTTTAGCTTTTGCATTAAGTGACATCTTTTCCTAGTTTATTCCTTGCTTTATGTATGGCCTGTATGTGGATTAGGCACTTAGGGAAAAATAAATCTTTTACCAACTTAACAACTCAAAACTAAAAATAAAGAACTCATAACCTCACATAAAGCTTAGGTTTAAATTCAAGATAAAAGAATTAGAAACCCCTTAGCTGGATGAGTCTTTACTTTATAATATCATGCACAACAACATCTTATTTCACTCTTGTTGGAGGGCTTCCACCTTTGCCAGAGAAACTTGGCTTGACCTTTGAGAGCCATGGTGGAAACACACCTCTTCACTTCTCATTGATTTTGGCCAATAACTTGATTTCTCATGCACTAGTCATATGAATCCTATTAGCCTGAGTTGAATAAGTGTCCAAAAATGAAAATAAAAAATGAAATTTGAATTGCATTAGATTTAGGTCATTTGAAGCATGTCCTTACATGATCTAGTCTCTGTAGGGAGTGAGTTTAAAGACTTAATCTCTTTCTAAATAAATAACAGCCTAGCTATCTTGCATAAGCATAAGACTTGCCTACGTGTATTTAAAATCGTAGGAGGAGTTAGTTGGAAACCACTCTGAGGCGGTTGTAAGTCCAAGCAGTCGGGTGGTTTGTCCTCTTTTATGGAGGCAAACTAAATACCCATTTTTTACTTTAGACTTAGGTTGTGCTTTCGGCCCTCGCCAAAGCTCTCTAGATTTAGGTTCTGAGGTTGCTTCTCCCCTTTGTGGGCCATAAGCATAAATCCTCACCTCTTAGGTATTTCCATAATCTTATGTTATGAAATCATAAGCCCTAAATTTCTAATGAAAAATTCAACTCAAACAAATTAAATCAATTTCAAATATGTAAAGCCCAACCATAAGATAATTTGAGATGCTCGCTAGGTTTCCTAGCATTATGGGCATCTCCTACTTATCTTCCTTTGGCTTTACTAATAACTCCCTCTCTTTGATCAATCCCACTTGATCTTAAAAAAATGAACTAATAGATTGATAGTCCTTTCCTATTGAAATATTTGAAGACAACGATCATTTACCTTGAGAGTTTTCTAAATCCCATTCCTTAAGATGTAAATTATGGGGGGCTTGCCTCAGGAAACTTAACGATTTAAAATAAACCCAACTTTGCTTTTCCATGTAAAGTAGGGAAGAATCTCTATATGTGATTATCATCCAGTCCTTATTGAGGTGATTAGGCCCATTAAAGGGTAGTGACTTCTATCTTTTGGGATAGTAGACAATTCTTTGATGACGTACCTGATCACCTAAATAAGCACATCTATGGATCTACGTGGTATCCCAAAAAGATGAATTTCTATACTCTTGCCTCTCTTTCTCCCCCCAGATTTGAAGGAAACTCTATAGAAATTTTTCACCATAGATTTTTCTGGCGACTCCGCTAGGGATGGTTCCTCTCTCCATCTTTGGTAAATGATCATTGTCTTTGAGAATCGATAGTGGTGAGACTATCTTTCCTTTCATTAGCACTTAGCTTATTTCATCCTTAAGTTAAGTTAGCCAACATCTTTAGGTTTTTGGACCTCATTCCATGTTAAATTTGAGTATGCTAAAACCCCCGTTGGGTTCTCCAATGGGTAAAAAAAATAAAAAGATCTAAATAAAAAAGAAAACATTTAATGACTTCCTCCTTATCATTTTTATGATAAAGAAAGGTTCATTCTAAAATAATAATGACAAAATAAATTTTCCATAAAAACTTTGCTTTTCAAAAAGCACCTTTTCAAAAAGCACCTTTTCAAAAAATGCACTTAATAAAATATTTTCCATAAAATTTTATCACCTTCATTTAACAATTTTCATAATTGTTACATATAAGAATTTTCAAAAATAAAACTAAACAATCTTTTCCAAAAGCATAAATGAGCATCTTCTTTCAATTCATTTTGGATGAAGATCTCTTTTTCAAAATAAAATGAACAATCATCTTTCCAAAAAACAAATCACAATCAAAAGTAAAGTTTTCCAAAAGCATAAATGAGCATCTTGTTTCAATTCATTTTGATGAAGATCTAATTTTCAAAATAAAATGAACAATCATCTTTCCAAAAAAAAAAAAAAAATCACAATCAAAAGTATAGTTTTCCAAAGCACAAATGAACATTTTCCTTCAATTCACTTTGATGAAGATTTCATTTTCAAAATAAAATGAACAATCATCTTTCCAAAAATCAAAATCAAAAATAAAGTTTTCAAAAAGCACACAGAAACCTTTCCATTCCATACACTCACACATATTGAATGGAAGTTTCATTTTCAAATAAAAGTAAACTTTTCAAAAAGCACATATGAACATTTTCATTTAATATACTCAAATTTATTAAATGAATTTTTTATTTCCAACTAAAAATAATATCATTTGGAAATCCCACTAAACTATATCTCACATATGATTAAGTTAGAATTCCTCTCTTAAAAAAAAAAGGCAATAATCACACACAAAACAAAATTTTTACATCTCAAAAATAAGATTGATTCCCATTCCTACATACCCAAATTTTTTGAATGGGAGTCTTCTTTTCAAAAATTAAAACTTAAACAATCATACTTTCAAAATTCTAAAAGCATTTGGAACTTCATTTAACATACCCAAATTTGTTAAGTGAAGTCTCCAAATCCAAAATCCAAAAATTTTTCAAACACATTTTGGAACTTCATTTAGCATACCCAAATTTGCTAAGTGAAGTCTCCAATTGCAAAATCCAAAGTTTCCAAATTCCAAAATCAAAAATTTCAAAACACATTTGGAACTTCATTTAGCATACTCAAATTTGTTAAGTGAAGTCTCCAAATTCAAAATTTAAAAATTTTCAAACCACATTTGGAACTTCATTTAACATACCCAAATTTGCTAAGTGAAGTCACCAAATCCAAAATCCAAAATTTTATTCAAACACATTTTGGAACTTCATTTAGTCAAATTTGCTAAGTGAAGTTTCCAAATTCCAAAATCAAAATTTTTAATACACATTTGGAACTTCATTTAGCATACTCAAATTTGTTAAGTGAAGTCTCCAAATTCAAAATCCAAAATTTCCAAAATACATTTGGAACTTCTTTTAGCATACTTAAATTTGCTAAGTGAAGTCTTTAAAATCTAAAATCAAAACGTTTTCCTAACCCTTTCTTTGGAAACTTCATTTAGCATAATCAAATTTGCTAAATGAAGTCTCCAAAGTCTAAACAACAAAAAAAAATTTTCAAGTACTTTCTGGAACCTCATTCCTTAGCATACCAAATTTCCTAAGGATAAGTTTCCATTTTCAAAACCAAAACACAACAAAATTTTGAATACATCCTTTGGAATTTCATTTAGCATACTCAAATTTGCTTAGTGAAATTTCCATTTCATAAAACTAAGTGGGACTTCATCCTTTGCATACCAAATTTGCTAAGGTAAAGTCTCCACTTTCAATCAAATCAAAATAAAATGAAACACCTTAGGATTTCCTTAGCATACCTAAATTTTCTAAGGATCCTACTTTTTCAAAAATCAAAACATCCAACAAACAAAAATGAAACATTTAGGATTTTCTTAGCATGCCTAAATTTGTTAAGAATCCTATTTTTAAAAATCAAACAAAACACACTTGGGTTCTTGTTGAGAAAAATTACTTATACAGGAAGTCACCTTCCAAATTTGTTGGTGAGAAATAAAAGAGGCAACATCTATATAGAAATCCATCTTTGTAAGATGCCACACAAATCCGCAGATGTACTTATTCAGGTGATTGGATAAATCATCAAGTAAATAGTGTACTATCTCGAAAGATAGAAGCCACTACCCTTTAATGGAACCAATCACCTTAATAAGGACTCCTAAGGATGATGGGTTTGCATATGTACCAGAGATTCATCCCCTACTTTACATGGAAAAGTAAATGAGAGTTTATTTTAAACCGGGTTCATTAAGTTCCCTACAGGGGCAAGCCCCCATAGTTAATTACATCCTAAGGGACGGGATCCCTTAGGAAAACTCTCGATTAAGGTAAATGATCATTATCTCCAAAGATTTCAATAGGAAAAGGACTATAAATTGATTGGTTTATATTTTTGAAGATCAAAATGGGATTGATTAAAAGAGGGAGTTATTATCGAAGCCAAAATGGAAGATAAGTAGGAGATGCTCATGATGCTAGGAAACCTAGCGAGCATCTCAAACTATCCTATAGTTGGGCTTTATATTTTAGAAATTGATTTAATTTATTTGAGTTACATTTTCATTAGAATTTTAGGATTAAGATTCCTTAACACAAGATTAAAGAAATGCCTAAGAGGTGAGGAATTATGCTTATGGCCCACAAAGGAGAAAAGCAACCTCAAAACTTAAATCTAGGGAGCTTCGGTGAGGGCCGGAAGCGCAACCTAAATCTAAGGTGAAAATGGGTAATTGGTTTGCCTCCACAAGGGAGGATAAACCATTCGATAGCTTAGACTTACAACTGCCTGGGGGTGGCCACCAACTAACTCCTCATATGATTTAAAATACATGTAGGCAAGTCTTTATGCTTATGCTAGATAAGTTGAGCTATTATTATTTAGAAAGAGATTAAGTCCTTAAACTCACTTCCTAAAGAGACTAGATCATGTATAGGGACATGCTTAAAATGAAATAAATCTAATGCAATTCAATTTTCATTTTATTTTCATTTTTGGACATTTATTTTGACTTAGGCTAATGGGATTTTTTTATGACTAATGCATGAGAAATCATATTATTGACCAAAATCAGTGAGAAGGGAGGAGGTGAGTTTCCACCTCAATCAAAGTTCTCAAAGATGGAAGCCCTCCAATCAAGAGTGAAATAAGATGCATTTATGCATAATATTATAAAGAAATGCTCATCTAGCTAAGGGGTTACTAATTCTTTTATCTTGATTTTAAACCTAAGCTTTATGTGAGATTATGAGTTGTTAAGTTGGGTAAAAGATTTATTTTTTCTTAAAAAGCCTAATCCTCATCCAAGCCATACAAAAAGTAAGGAAGTAAATAGGAAAATCATGCTACTTAATGCAAAAGCTAAATAAATCATTAATCAATTTATAAAGCTAATCGTAAAAAGAATAAATGGCCCTTTGTGGTTGGGTACCACCGAACAAACCCGAAAATATCAAATATGGGTAGCCGAGCTCTACCCTTATACAACCAAGATTATAAATGAATATTATAATTAAGTAAATGAATTCATTATTATGGGGGTCTTCAAGCTTTATTCTTCTTTCTCTTTCTTTCTTCTTCTTTTCTTCTTTTTTCTTTTGGTTCATCCTTTTGGATGGTTGGATGGTAGATACTCCAAAGCTTCACATGGTACATAAGATGGGATCTAATGACCAATGTTCATCCTAATACCCCATAACAAATCATTCCAAAATCCTAATTATGCAATTTTTTACATAAAAAGGAAAGGTAAAAATCTAACTAACACCTACAAAACAAAGGTTAGTTAAATCACTCGACACAAATTCCAAGCATATATATTAGACTTATCACCCCACACATGGGTGAGTAAGTCCACCTGGCATATGGATTATTCTTAGGGGTATAAAGCACCTGCAACCAAGCAGCATTTATATTTTTATTTATAATAGCTCCCCTTATGCACAATCCCTTGCAAAAAAGAATAGTTAGACTAAGCACGTCCTACCATTCATTCTATGAGCATACACCATAACATCCAGTCTAAAATATATATCAAAAAATAAAAATAGCATCAAACCATGCGCCGACCTAACTTAAAGCTAGAAGTGGTGACTTGGGCTAATGTGTGTGCTTTGATGGCTTGTGTGGTATGCTTAGCTATGGCTTTAGATTCAAATTTTCTAAGTGTGAAGAACATGTTCAAATTAGAGGAGGGTTTCATTTAAGTTGTTTAAGTGTTTTGAGTTGGTTTTATTTCATGTTTTAATTTAGTTTAAGTGAAACCTACAATTAATTACTAAGTTATGAAGAGAGCGAAAGAGAAGATAACTTCTCTTTCCTTCCCTAACCTTAAGTAATTTTCTAAAGTAGATTCATATTTTAGTTTCATTTAGGTGAATGTTTTGATTACATATTTTAATCAATCCTAAGTTTAGATAAACTCTAAATGAATCTATTCAAAAAGAAAGGCATTTTAAGATTAAATGAAATGAATCAAAATTCACATAACACACCTTACTTCATTTTCTTTCCCAACATATATAACATGCATATGGATGGGCCCTAAGCATATCTATACATGCAATTGAGAATAGTTAACATACTTTATGATGCATGCTAAGTGATCATTTAAGAAAATTTAGAAGTTGAATATGCATGATTTTTCTTAAGTAGAGAAGGTTTTCCTTATCCAAAATTTCACATAGAGACATGAAAGTAAGAAAGACAAAAGTGAGTACAATGCCATTGTTAACCAGAGGTGTAAGGTACAAGACCTAATTAGGGCTACTTAAAGTCTCACAATCTCGGGGTTGTCTAGACTAATATACCACTTTTCTTAAGTACAAACATGTATATAAAAGAAATGAAATGGAAAAGAAAAATGCAAAAGTTGTTTAATGGATTCATTTTTACTTATCCAATTTATGCATGCAAGTATAGGCACCCTTCTTAGGTGAGAGCATAGGGGTGAAT
This sequence comes from Cymbidium sinense, assembly GCA_021442155.1. NCBI lineage: Eukaryota > Viridiplantae > Streptophyta > Magnoliopsida > Asparagales > Orchidaceae > Cymbidium > Cymbidium sinense. The sequence goes on from CM038230.1 coordinate 11,151,460, forward strand.
AGGGTATGAAATTAAGTAAGTGTTGGGTTCTTTTCAAATGAACCCTACATCTTACTAACTCCTATCCAAAACTATGCTAACATAAGAAAGAAAGGAAAGCTACACTAAGCATGCTTTTATAATCCATCAGATACAAGCTTATATTTAAAGTATAAGTAGCACACTTTCAGATTTGATATTTGATTTATATATTTTTGAAAATAATTTGGATTTAGTAGTGATAATAGCCACACATATTTTACTTTAGCCAACACATGCACATTTGACATAAAGTAAATAATTTCATTTTAAAATTTGAAACGTGAAATCACATGGCATACAACTTAACATCTTGGGAAAGATCCAAAGCAATGAAAGTATGTAAATAAACTCACTTCACTTAAATCCTAAAGACATTCTCATAGAATAAGAAAACTTAGAATAAATCAAAGTGATTTTCAAATTGATTTTTGTTTAGTTTGAAGTTTGATTTAATTTTGAAAAGATGAGATGAGTTTGCTATTCCTAACCCATTCCCACATGTGTTTCATATTTTTATTTGACTTTTAAATAATTAAATCCACTTTAAGCATTGATTAGGTTAAGGTATGAATTAAGTGAATTAATTAACCCTTACCTATACCACCTTTGAAGAATTTAACTAAGTAATTATGAGCTAATGAGATGACATAAAACCCACAAGGAATTTAAATTTGTAATGCACCTAATAAGGAAAAGGCCTAATAAAATTTGGCTCACAATTAAAAGTTAATTAAGCTAAGGGGTTAGCTTTAGTACTTTTAAAACACCCTTTCACACATGTGAATTGGGTTTTAATTTCCTTTATTAAACTTAGGCTATTAAACACCTAAGCATCTACCCAAGGTAGATTAATTAAGTGCTAGAAATTTTTAGAAATTTTTTAAAAATTGATTAAAGGGATAATTAGTGAATTAACCCTTAATTAAGAAGAGATTAAGGAGAGAAGAGGTGGTTTAGGGAATAGCTTAGGGGAAATGCCCCAAAATTATTCCATAAAACCTCTTACTTATTAGATCTAACCTTAATCAACCTTAATCATAGGGTAAAACCACTAATCCCACCTTAATTATCCTTAATTACATGAAAGGGGTAATTAGAGAATGAAATAGAAATTTTCCCAATTGAGCCCTCAATAAATCTCAAGAAAATTAGGGGAGGCAGAGGTCATCCCTTAAAATGAACTTTAGAAATTTGAGATTAATTGATGACCTAATTAAAGGATAATTAGCTAATTAAGATTCCCAAAGAAACTTAAATTTAGAGAAAAGAATAATTCAAAATCAATTAAAAATATTTTAAAAATATTCTAAATGAAATTATCTTTCCATAGCATTTTTCCTTCTATTTTTTGATTTTTCTTCAAAGAGTTATGAATTTTAGAAGTTCTATGGATTAATTAGGAATTAATTAGGTATTTAACTAATCCCTACTTAATCCTAAGCTCACGACATGATGCATGGCGACAGCGGTCAGCTCGCTTTACACGCATCATGCCGTGAGGTGGTGACTTAAACGTCACATCCCAAATGGCGACGGTGGCGCACGGGCTAATATCCTTGATCATCCAATCAAAAATTAGATAGCTAAGGATTCACCGTAGTTTTAAAAGGGGAAATGAATTACTAAATGTGCTAAATAATCTCAGCCGTCCATCTAAAACATGCAGATGGATGGCTGAGATGAGCCAAGTTCTTCCTTGAGGATCAATAGGAACCGTCCATAATTTAAGGGGAGATCTGAGCCTGATCTAGCATAGGATCTTACAAAAATCAACCCACACCATCTAAGCAAAATTACCAACCTATCCAATAGTTGATTTCATATTCCATGAATATTTCTTTCATAAAGGACCAACAACATCTAAGCTAAGTGCTCAAAAAATTTTGTACCTCGTCGAAGGTGATCACCGGTGCTCGAGATCAATGAGGTAGCTTCGTCTGGTGGAGACAAAGCCCTGTTAAATTTCCTAGGCCTTGAGATTGAGTGAATCAATGGGTAAACCAACACCACTTCACTTGGGCTTTGGCTTTGATCCAATTGAGCTCTTCCTTATTATGGGAACTTTAATCAGAGCTTGGGCAAGTTTGACTTGACCCTCTGATGGAGTGTACAAGAGTAATTAGATTAAGATCAAGTATAGAGGAAGTTGGATAATGGATTGAGCTCCTATTTTGCCGTGAAAAGAATAGGAATTCAAATCCTATCTAAGGAGCTTGGGAATGCTTTGAGGTGGTGGCTCTGGGTTCCTAGGCTCTAATCGACAGTGAGAGTAATGAAATTTCACTGAATTAGGGGGAGTATATCTCCCCTTATGGAAATCGGATGGTCGAACCATTAGTTTCCATTTTGATCCAATTATTAAGATTGGAGAGATTATTTAGGTTGTTTTGAGTGTGCACATGGTCGGTTTGATCCCTTCAGTGGATTTCTAACTTCCCATGTGCTGAATTTGAGCTTAGGAGGGAATTTGAAAGTCAATTTCAAGCTATGTGGTCGGGTTTGGTCTATGGGCAAAATGGGCTTACCCAAACCCATTGGGTTGGGTGCACCACTCATCACTAAGTCCCCTTGAGCTTTTAGGAAATCCTCAAGTGATTGTGAAGAGGGTATGACCAAAATACCCATGGGCTAGGCCAAAATTTATTCTATGGCCTAAGGGTAAAATGGTCATTTTGCTATTTTTTTTTACTTTGGACATATTAGGTATTTGGGGAAACTAGGTTTGGCCAAGTTTCATTGGATTTGAAATCCATTTGATAGGGTTAGGCTCATGTTGACCCATTTAGGTCAAAATGGATCAAGTTGACCAATTGGTCAAATTGGGTCAAACCAAGGGTTGGGTCAAGTTCATATGGCCATTTGAAATATTTTGGTGGCTTTGGTTTGGTTCAATCTGGTATATATTTGATTTTGGCTAATATGACTTGACTTAGGTTTAATGGGTCAAGTTGACCTATTTGACCCATTTGACCTATTTGAGGTAGGTCAATGGTAGGGTTTGGTTAGTCATATGGAGTGGATTGGTATATTTTTTTCCAATCAATTTGGGTTACGTTCAATTTTGGCTCAACACAACCCCTTTAGGTCATGTTAGGTCATTCAGTTAAAGGTTGGGTTTAGTTGGCCAATTGAGGCTTTGGTCAAGTTCCACAAGTGATTTGGGATGGACTTCACCCATTGGTTTTAGTCAATTTGGCTTACATCAAGTTTTGACACATTTTGGCCCTTTAGGTCAAAATGGGTCAACTTGGGTCAAGTGGGCCAATTGGTCAAATTGGCTCAAACCAACGGTTGGGTCAAGTTCATATGACCATTTGAAATATTTTGGTGGCTTTGGTTTGATTCAATTTGGTATATGTTTGGTTTTGACATATATGACTTCACTTAGGTCAAATGGGTCGACCTATTTCATTTTTGACCTATTGAGGTAGGTCAAGGGTAGGTTTATGTTAGGTTAGTCATATGGAGTGGATTGGTATCTTTGTTTCCAATCAATTTGAGTTAAGTTCAATTTTGGCTCAACATGACCCCTTTAGGTCATGTTGGGTCTAAGGTCAATTGGCTTGGTCAAATCTTGATTTGAAGTTGATTGATCTGTATATAGACTTATGATTGAATTATAAATCCATTTACAAGTGGTTTGAAGTCAAATGGATTTTGATCCATTTGAAAATTTCATATTCAATGGAAGAATATGAAGGGGTTTTGGGTTTGATTTTTGATTTAGGTTTTGATTGAATGATTGAGGTTTGGATTTATATATGAGCTCATGATTGTAGGGTTGATTGAACGATGAGAGAATATCAAGGGTTTGGGTTGATTTGAAAGTGATTGACTAAGTTCAAGATTTTGACTTGAAAGGCTTAAATTTTATTTTGAGTTGATTTGAGTTTGATTTTTGGAATTGATTTTGATTGTTTGAATTTATTTCATTTATATATGTTAATATAAATGAGAATATAAATGAATCATGAGATAATTTCAAGGATTTGAAGTGGTTTAGTCATGATTTAGGTTAAATCCATTAAAGGGAATTTAAAGGATTTAAATAAATTTTTAATTTGAAATTTAATTTTTGAATTGGATTGGATTGGTTTATATTTATATTTCATTTATATATGAGAATGTAAATGAGGATATAAATACGTTTTGAGAAAATCCCATGAGCTTGAAATGGTTTGATCAAAGTTTAGGTTAAATCCATTAATGAAAAATTAAGGGATTTAAGGTAATTTTAGGGATTTTAAATGTGGAATTTAATTTTTGAGTTGGATTTGATTGATTTATATTTATACTTCATTTATATATGAGAATATAAATGAGAATATAAATAAGTTTTAAGAAAATCCCAAGGGTTTGAAGTGATTTGATCAAGTTTTAGAGTTGATTTTGGCTAAGTCCTTTAATGGAAAATTAAAGGGACTTAAGAAAATTTTCATGAATTGATTTGAGATTTTGAGTTTTATTTGATGGTTTTATATTTATATTTCATTTATATATGTGAATATAAATGAGAATATAAATGGATCATGAGAAAATCTCAAAGATTTGAATAGGTTTGAATCATGATTTTGGTTAAGTCCTTAAGGGAAAATTAAGGACTTAGGCAAAATTTGGACTTAGGAATTTTTTGATGGATTTTGATCATGGGCTTCAATCATAGATTTCAATCATGGATTTCAATCATGGAATTGAATTGAGTTTGGAAAAAAAAAATTGATTTGGAGTTTGACTTGAAGGAGGGAAAGTGAGGAATGGTTTAGGCTAAGGGTAGGAAGTTTTCCTAACACCCCTAAGGCATGACCTAATCTTATGGCTAACTCTTCTAAGTCTTCTAGGGCTAGGTAGAGTGTCCACCTACTCACTAGATGTATCTTAAGACTAAAGAACTCTTAAGGTCTAAGAGAAATCTTATGCCTAAGATAGAGGTGTTGAGAGCTCATTCTAAAAATGAGGTGAACAGTTCTCCACTTAGCATACCTGAATTTGCTTAGTGGGAATTCCAAATTTCAAAATCAAAAATAAAATCACTAAAAAAAGAAACAATCACTTCAAAAATACTTCACTTAGCATACCCAAATTTTCTAAGTAAAATTCCAAAATCATCAAACAAAAATAAAATTAATTGACCCTTACTTTAGCATACCAAATTTGTTAAAGGGAAGGGTCCTCAAATCAAGCCAAAATCTAAATTCAAACAAACATGAACCTATGGAAGTATCCTTCTCAAAATATTTGAATCCATCTTTCAACAAACCTAAATTTATTGAAGTTGGATTCATATTCAAAATTTCTCTTTCAATCAAATTCTCAAATATATTTGAACCCCACTTAACACTTCCAAGTTGTTGGATGTGGGTTCAAAATTTTTAATTCAAATTCAAAAAAAATCTACAAAGATAGAAATCTGATCCAAGCTCATTTCCTATTGCAGATTCTTACAGTCAGTTGCAGTACAGTGATAGTTCAATTTTCAATCTTTTACAGTTGTTCTAAGATGGTCGGATCACAAAAGTTCATTTTCACCTTCCCCTATGGTATGGATTGGGCTTTGGACCAAGATAACTTCCCGTGATTAGACCATACACATCTGATCCACTTCAGTAGGGGATTTGAGGGAGTGAGGATTACTTGTGATGGCATTCCCCTAACTACAGTCAGTAGGACCACGATGATCGGGCAGAAGACGATCATCAGGATTGACTTACCCTCCTACTCTAATATCTCCTCCATAAAGAGGTGGTAGTCCCACTCAGATAGTACCAGTGGTATAGTAGCCCTAATGGTATGCCCCATGGTTTCGTCTTTGCCTGAGAGCTAGTACCCTCTATGTACAGTAAGGCTCCCCCCCGGTCTAAGGGCTTGCCTCCTCTACTTTTGAGTATGGGTCTAGCTCTCACTCCTCCCATCTTACCATGACACAATGTAGGAATAATAATGACATGATCAAGCGATACCACACCTGAATCGCTAGGGAGATGGAGGCAACAACCCATTCAGCTGTTGATTAGTTCCCTATTATTACTTCACCACTGGTTACAGCAAACTAGTTCCATCCTCTCTATGGGTCTGACAGAGAGGATGTTAGGAGGATTCACTCATCACCTCCAGGTGCGATCAGATTCTAGAAGTGTAGAAGGTTGCAGGATGCGGTGTGAGCTTCAGACTCTTAGAGTCCGAAGCTCAGTTTGATCTCAGATCCATCATCCCCCATAGTATGGGGAAGCATATCCACTAGGAGAGGGCCAGAAAGGCCCATACAACACACATTACCAGTTGGGAGAGACGGAGGTTCAGTCGCCTATCAGTTGCTTCCACACTTATTGATTTTTCAGCTAGGTGCGCTACCCATGCTGACCATACTAACAACATCCTTCTTATTGGGACTAGTCATCATAGAAGGAAAACTCCTATGCATAGTGAGTCGATGGTGTCTCCACCCCACCGCTCTACACCTCGTCCGCTATCACTAGTCCAGTTCACAGCATCTCCAGTTCCAGCAAAGGCCATGAAGGTATCCAGGAAAGCACCCGTTGGTGATCAGCTCTACGAGGTTCCTACCCCATCCACACCTATTATGGTAAGGGCTCTTTCGACCTTACGCCTAAGTAGGAGTAGTGATCTTGAATCATCGTGTTCATCCCTTCACCAACTCTGCCAATACAGCAGGATGTGGAGATGGTGACAGTTATTTCATATATTATAGATGATAGTCCAGCTGCACCAGTAATAGTGGAACCTCCGAGGATTGTTACACCTTTCATACCTAGTGGTAGTCCGGAGTGTCTTTCATCTAGTGAGTGATCACATAGGATTGACTCTCCCAATAGCGAGGTTGGTGCCTCTCGACATAGTGATCACTGCGGTTAGATCATTTATTCCCATTCAGATAGATCGTTCTCTCGAGGAGATAGTAGCTCATTATCTTGTAAAGAAGAATGAGATCTTGGGGTATGATTGGTCAAATGAAGAGAAAGTGAGCTTTGATCCCAATGAAGATGACTTATTGGGAGACTCAGTTGGAGTCTGCATGGTTGATACTAGAGGATCTCTTCTTAAAGAGCAGCAAGCCATAGAAGGTGATGAAGTTGATCAGGAAGACACTACAGCATCAGCCCAGCACCTCCGATATCAGTTGAGGCAGAAGGATGAGTAGATAGATAGGATGGCACGACCATTAGAGGACTTGTTAGTAGCAATATCAATGTTATAGAAACAAGCCCCATTAGTTCATCCCATTACAGTCGACATCAGTCAGCCTGAGTTAGTGTAGGTCTTGGACCCAGCCAAGTCTTTACCTCCCGTTGAGCAAGGTAACACTAGCATGTATAGGAAGGTAGTGGAAAGTACATCCATACAAGAGGAAGACATAAAATCCATGGTTGAGCAGCAAGTGAAGGAAGCATTGGCTCAAGCCTGGGGAGGATCATCAGTTCCAAAGGGTAGACCCTACCCAGAGGAATTTAATGCTATCCAATATCCCAAGGGTTTCGTGCCACATTCCTTCAAAAGCTTTGATGGTAGTGGAAACCCAAGGCAACATATAGCACTCTTGCTAGTTACAGCGGAGGTGTGACGCTTTGCTTTTCCTCTTTATTAGTAGCCTAGCGGTGTTGATTTATGACTTAATGGTTGATAAAGATATTTGATGAGTTAGAGGAACTCTTCATTAGGAGGTTTGCTGGAGCTCAACAAAGGGTTACTGTAGGTGATCTCATTGTAGAACAATAGCATCCCAGTAAGTCCCTTGTTGATTATATTCTCCAATGGTATAACCTGAGTATGAAGTGTGAACCGCAGCTGTCTGAACAACATGCCATTATTCTCTTGAAGAATATCCATGGCCCGATCGCCTTCATGCTTAAAGGCTTCATTATTAAGACATTTGAGAAGCTAATCAACAAAGTAGCTAGTCTACAAGGAGAGGCCAAACAGTTACTTTTTCAAGAACAGTTGCCTAAGCATAAGCCATAGAAGGTCTACTAGAAAAAGCCCGGGGTAGTGACATCAGTACATAAGGGTAAGCAGCTAGCTAGAGATTAGTCTGAGAGACCATGAACTCAACAACCTCCACCTCCTTTACCACCACCGAGGCAGCCTTACCAACCTCCACTATAGCCTCCATATGACCATGACTCGACCATACCACCACCGGTGGCATACCATAAATATGGTCCTACTCTTTTAGATAAGTTAAATAAACCTTATTATTTTAAGAGGGAGCTAATCAGGAAGATCTTTAAGAATCTCTTAAAGAAATTTGATTTTCAACTACCCAAGCCTAGGAGACTGGAGGAAGTAGGCAAAAGTCATGATCCAAACTTTTGCCCTTACCATCGTATGGTAGGCCATGTTTTGGAGGATTGCTTCACATTCAAGGACTAGCTTGAACACAGTTTCAAGACCAGTGTTGTAGTTATCCTAAAGGAATATCTTATGGAATAACCTTCCAGTTCTATCAGGGTAATACATGTGATCCTACCAAAACCAAAGAAGGTTGGGATATTTCTCTATCCAAAACCTCTAAGAAGATCTTCCAAAAGATCAAGAAGCTTTCCATGTAGGTGCCTGAGTCAGCTCAAACCTCCAACACCTAGAAAGGTTTGCAAGTTTCCAGTGCCAACTCGAGGAAAGGGGAACTTCGGCATAGCAACATGTGTTGCTTGATAGTAGCAACCACCGTGTCCAAACCTCCAAACCTACTGGTTGCGACTTCCACATCAATGACTTCTTCCATTTCAGTTAGCTTTATTTCTTCTACTACTAGAATTCTTGTATCAACAGATAAGGGCAGTAAATCCCTTAACCCACTCACTTTGCTTGATTTCTACTTTGTACCTCCAAACAATTCCAAGAAATTGAAGAATAAAGCTAGTTTGAATTACATCTGTGTACTTTTGATGGGTTGTCTTCTTCTATTCCTAAAGACAACTCTTCAAGTCAAAATAATTATAACAATTTTGATCTTCCTCTTTCTGATTCAGAGTTGGACTTTCCAACTCTAAATTCTATGGGTTCACCTCTTGAGATAGACTTGGAATCATCTGATTTTGAGGGTCCCATAGGAGAAGCTATATGTGAGCCTGATAGATAAGTAGAACCTTCCATTACACTGTCACAAGAGATCACCGAAGTCAACCTCTATAGTGGTAAGGTTCTACCTCCTAGGGCAGCACCTCAAAATAGAGGGAAACAAGTCATTGGTATAGAAGATCGAGAAGCCCCTCCATAGGATGCTCCACCCTTGGATATGCTTGTGGAGGACCAACCCAAGGTGGACTACAATATCATTTCTCATCTAAGAAAGTTTCCATCTAAGCTAAGCATATACGATGCCTTATCTTATCCAAAGAGACAAGGGAATTACTAATCAAGGCTCTCCTTGATCTTGAGATATGCTTAATTTAGCTAATCGCTATAGGTGAGGAAGTACATTATGCAAAAGAAGCTCAAGGGATCACCTTCACAGATGAAGATCTTCTTCTGGGGGACTTGCAACACAACCGTCCCCTCTACATCACAGTTGACATGAACAGGTTTAGACTTGCTAGAGTTCTTATGGATCCAGGTGCGTTGGTGAACATTATGAGTCTAAAGACCCTTTTCTATTTGAGGATTGACATCTCCACACTCCAAGGAGATCAGATGTTGTTGAGAGGATTCAATGAACAAGGTGAGAGGGCTTTAGGTTCTCTAGTGTTACCTTTGGAGATAGGTGGCTGGAAGACTGAAGCCAAGTTTTACATCATCAATTCAAATACTTCATTCTCTACTTTGCTTGGTAGGACTTGGATACATTAAAATAAGATCATTCTATCCTCCCTCCATCAGTGCATCAAGTTCAGAAAAGATGAAATTGAATACCGCATCAACGAAGATGAAAAGCTATTTTCAGTTAGAGAGGTTAAGATTTATGAGGATGTGACCTACTATCTTCTTGAAATCACCCTTTCTCATGAACTTGGACAAAATTCAGATTCAAAAATAAAAGAAAAAGAAAATGAAGAAAAAGAAAAGAAAAGGGAAAAAGAAAAGAAAAATATAAGTTCAAGTGAACAAGAAAGGGGAATTGAGGAAGAAATAGATCCACATATCACATTCCACCTACAGTTCATTCCATCATATGGACATGTGGGTAGGATGGCTCAACTTCCACCAGGCAGGGGTAGAGGTAGAAATAGAGCTAGTTACAGAGGTGGAAGACCCCCTAGTTGGCCATCAGCCAATTAAGGTCGTGTTACAGTTCATAGGAGTACCCCTACTATTCACATAGACTTGGAATCCAGTTCGGAGGATGGGTCTAATGTGATTAGTATAACAGCCAACCCCTCTTAGCGAGTTCCATTGGAGGTGACTTTCAATCCAGACAGAGACGAAGACCAGGCCTCCAAATAAAGCAAAGTATTCAAATCTGGTTTATGTGAAACTATTAGGTAGTAGTTGGGAACTTTAGCTCTTACCTCACTTACATCTCAGAAAGTTGAAGGTTTGATAGTTAAGGAAGTCCCTAAGTCTTCCAGTGACATGAAGCAAAAGAGGTTCTTTTTGGATTCATCATCCTCAAGTCCTGAAGTTGATGGAGAACTTGAGGATGATACTTTTAAAGAATTAATGGAATTATCATTTGAATTTTACTCGCCTTGTGTTCCAAATCTTATATAGAAAGGTTTAGTTCCTTGCACATGATCCAAGCACAGGTCAGAGTATTTTGAAAAGTTGTGAAAATATACAGCGGGAAAATCAAGGCGATTAGGATTGTACGTGGTCCGGTATGAGATGATTCTTGGTTGTTATCAATCATTTGGAGTCTGATAGGTTCTTATCACACAAGACCAACTCTTATGAGAATACGTGTTTAGAAATCTCAGATGATCCAGATGATCTCCAAGTCAAAGAGCCACCACTAGAATTTGAAGAGAAGATTCATTCAATAATAGACAAGCTTAAAGAAATCAACCTCGGGATAGAAGAAAACCCACGCCTGACATACATCATTTCGTTGCTGAATGAAGAAGAAACCAATGATTTAGTTAGGCTATTGACTAAGTTTAAAGACTGCTTCGCATGGAGCTATGAAGAAATGCCCAGATTATCTTTTGACGTAGCAGTTTACAAGCTAGCAATAGATCCTAACATCACCCTTATTAAGCAAGCTCCTAGACGCATGCGATTAGAAATTGAACAATAGGTCATTTTTGAAGTCAAAAATTGATCGATGCTGGTTTCATCAGGAAAGAAAAATATCCTACCTGGTTAGCTATTGTCATCCCAATTAAGAAGAAGAATGGTTAAATTCACATATGCATCGATTTTAAGGACTTAAACAAGACATGTTCTAAGGATGAGTTTTCTCATCTTATACCAAAATTAATGGTGGGCATTGCCTCATCTCATGCAGTCTTTTCTTTCATGGATGGGACATCTGGCTATAACCAAATCAAGTCTTGAAGATGAAAGAAACACTATTTTTTGAACCCCAATCAAAATCTTCTATTATAGGGTCATGCCTTTCGGCCTTAAACATGCTGGTGCTACATACCAATGGGCCATGACTCAGATCTTCAATGAACTCATCCATCATCAGTTTGAGTGTTATGTTGATGATCTAGTAGTCAAGAATAGAGAAAAGGAAGACCACCTCTTTGACTTGAGAGTAGTTTTTGAACGGTTAAGATAATATAACCTTAAAATAAATCCCTTGAAGTGTGCATTTAGAGTAGCTTCAGGAACATTCCTTAGGTTTGTTATTCAACACCAAGGAATAGAAATAGATTTTGAAAGATCAAAGCTATCTTAGAAATGCCCCTCTTAAGAGTTTAACTCAACTTAGATCTTTTCAAGGGGTGGTGTATTATCTCATCTATGAGGAGATGCAAGCCATTTTTAGCACTTGTCAAAAAGGATGCTAAGTTCAAGTGGGATGACAAGTGTTAGCATGATTTCAAAGACATCAAGCAGTACTTGGTGAAGCAGCTAGTTCTAGCAGCCCCTATCCCGGGTAGACCACTCATCCTCTACATGGTGATATTGGATGACTCTCTCAATGCTCTGTTGGCTCAAGTCAATGATGAAGGGAAGGAGAATGCTCTATACTACCTCAACCATCATCTTATTCTTGCTGAAGCAAACTATCCATCTATTGAGAAACATTGCCTAGCCTTGAGCTGTGCTTCCCAAAAGCTATGACATTATATGTTTTCTCATAAGGTGAACTTGATCTCTAGAACAAATGCGCTATAGTACCTCATGACACGACCAACACTATTTGGATGTTTGGCACACTGGTCCATGATACTTTCATAATTTGATATCACATTTGTACCCCTCCATGCGGTAAAAGGATAGACACTAGCAGATTTTCAGCAACACACCCACTTCCTATTGATTCTTCGCTTAGTGACGATCTCCCTGATGAACAAATCATGAACTTAGGGGAGGCCGACAATCGCTAATGAGAGATGTATTTTGATGGTGCAACTTCTTTTCTTAAAGGTGAAGCACCACGATCTATTCTCCCAAGAAAGGCAGGGGCAGGAATAATTCTTCTAACTCTAAACTGTGATGTGATGAGATTCTCATACTGTCTTTCCAACCCCTGCACCAACAATGAAGCCAAATATGAGGCTTTGATTTCGTGCAGGTTAGCCATCACTATCGGTGAAGAGCATCAACATCTTTGAGGATTCTCGGTTGGTCATCAACCAGTGCGGGTCCTACTAGGTTCTCAAACCCAACTTCATAACTTTATAGTATGCCATGAAGGTTGGGATTCCCAAAGTCACCATCTACAAGGTTCCACAAGAGAGAATGCGTAGATGCTTTGGCAAAACTTGTCAAAAAATTGGCATATCCGGAAGATGAGTCCATTCCAATAAGGGTCCAAAATAGACAAGTCTTATCCCTTATTGATGTTAAACTCATCGAGAGACTTTCTCTTGAAGGGGAGGTTACCGTTGCCAAAATGGACAATGAGCTAGATTGGATGCAACCGTTCATAGATTACTTGAACACCGACAAACTACCTCAAGAAAAGTCACAAGCTCATTAGGTAAATAGAGAGATCTCTCTTATGCTCTTGTTGATGGAACCCTGTACCACCGATTCTTTGACCAAATAATGGTTACGTTGTTTAGAAAAACATGAAGCCCATGTCATTGTATTCGAGGTACACTCAGGGTTATGCAGAGCACATCAATCCAGTCTGAAGATGAAGATGAAGATCAAGCAACATGGATACTACTGGCCTTAAATGATTACAGATTGCATGGATTTAGCTAGGAGATGCCATCAATGCCAGGTATACGGTGTGGTCTACCACCAACCACCCAACATTGGCTTCATGGCCATTCGAGTGTTGGGGTACCAACATTGTAGGTCTGATCGATCCTCCTTCTTCCAAGGGGCATCGATTCATCTTACCCAGTTTTCCAAGTGGTAAATCCCACTCAGAGAGGTCACAACTCGGCATGTGCTTTGGTGAACCATATTGTATATAGGTTTGGGGTGCCTCGATGAATTATATCGATGTATCGCATTCAAAAGCATGAAGATTCAACTTTGACGGTATAGATTGGAGATACTCCATCAATTACCCTAGAGCAAATGGCTTAGCGAAGCATTCAACAAACTCTCAGATCAAGACTCTTGATGATAATAGACGATAGTGGAATGAGCAGTTGGTTGAAGCGTTGCAGGCCTACCGCACCACATACCATACTCCATCTCAGTCTACCCCGTTATTCTTAGTATATGGGTCTGTAGCTATTCTATCTTTAGAAGTTCAACTTCCATCACTGAGGATAGCATTGGGTAACAAGGTCACTTCAAAGCAGAATACAAAGTTGCGGTTAAAAGAGCTTGAAAGTTTGGAGGAGAGTCGCCTACGGGCATGCTAGAACCTTGAGTTGTACAAGGCTAAAATGATTCAAGCTCACAACAAGCTGGTCCACCCTAGGTCTTTCCGAGTAGGAGAACTTATGTTAGTCCTAAGGAGACCAATTATTTCCCATCAAAAGATGGGAGGCAAGTTTGAACTCACTTTGGAAGTCCCCTATATCACCGAGAAGGCCTACCAAGGAGGATCTTATCAGCATATTGATTGTAAAGGAGAACACCAGATGCTTTCAATTAATGAGCTCTATCTAAAGAAATATTACCCTTGAAACAAATCATGTTTGAAAACAATCATTAATAAAAAGAACAAAAATTTGATTTCATTCATCAAATCTTCTTTTCTTTTGAAGCGTTATTTGCTTATCTTACGAATGCGCCGTAACGTATTTAGTGTAGGTGTAAGAGTCCCTTAGTGGCATCCTATCCCTCTTTCACAATATAAACATAATCTCCCGTATTAGAATAGGTGTAAGAGAACCAAAGAGGCATCCTATTTTGATTAGCACAACTGAGATAGATGTGAGAGACCCCAAGCGGCATCCTTTCTTAGTGGGAATCCTGTTTCCCATCCATGGCACCATTTCATCAAATTCCCCAACGTGTTTTAGGTTAGGTGTAAGAGTCCCCCAGAGGCATCCAATTCCTTTTGACACATGCATAAAAATAAACACAAATCTTTTGTCTCAAGCTATTTTGATGTGAGAGTAAGCCCCATGTGGCACTCACTCATTAGCTTCTCTAGGTCGGGTCTACATGTTACCTCGTTAGTACATCACCCCAGTGGTCATTTGTTGGAGGATGTGTGTCCCCGAGCTTTTTTCCTAACTTGACCATTGCAAACCAATGAGCACCTTTTTAGTGTGGTAGACTTTGCTGCCCAGCCAGTAAGCTACCTCATGATTGACTTCACTTAAGAAGATGTGAGTCCCACCTTTCTTGATCATCATCATGAGGTTAAGTATATTTGAGGTTTTAAGTCCCCAAAGGCTCCTTTCCTCTTGACTACGTTTGAGTTGATATAAGTCCCCAGGTGGCATTCACTCAGAGTCATCCTAGTTAGCACCGGTAGGACAAACTATCCCAACAATTAGTTTTATATGAAGGATATGAGTCCCCAGCTTTCTTCCTATTATTGCAAACGGCACTTAGGTTGGTTGATGTTGTATCGATAGCGACTCACCCGGTGGATGCACCACTCTTAGTAGATATGAGTCCCCGAGCATTCTCCTTCAGTTAGACATCGAATACCTATTGGATATATGACTAACCATGTCATCTTCTCTAGCATGTTGGATTAAGCCCTTAGCGACCCCATCTCCTGTGGGCACTCTATTTTGGTCAAGTCCTTTGTGACCCCATCTAGACACTACCTGGGTTAATTTTGGATTGGATAGTTCCCCTTTCCTAGTAGTCACCCCTGTGATTGGAGAATTTGTTCAGTGGAAGCACGAATTCTCCCTTACTTCAGTAAATCTGAGATAGGTCTAGGCTGATATAAGCTCCTTCTCAGTTTTATCCCTCGCAAACTAACAAGGTCCATGACAAAAAAAATAAAACAAACAAAATATTCTCTTGTGGATTAGGAATTCAAGCCCTCAAAGGGCCCCTTTTCTTAGCGCATCATATCTTTAGCGGTATCAGAACTCCCTAGGAATTGCACGATACGAGTTGAGATAAGTCCACAGGTTGGCACTCACTTGTAGTTAGGTTCAATATATTTTTCCACAAGCGAGTTACCCTAGTAGTCATTCTTTGGAAGATGTAAGACTATGCATTCTTTCTAGCATGATTGTGCAAATGGGCATCCTTGGGTCGGGTTGTTTTGTTGCCCAAAGCATCTCCAGTCTTTTCTAGTAGAAGATGTGAGTCCCCGAGCTTTCTTTCCTTGAATTGATCATTGCAAACCAAAAGGCACTCCTTTGGTTGGATAGTTCTCCCATCGACCGGGAAGCTACTTCCTTTGGTTCAGTAAATATGAGATAGGTCTAGGCTTCTACAAGCTCCTCCTTAATTTGATCCATCGCAAACTAATGAAATCCATTAAAATAAACAAATAAAAAATGAAACTAATCTTTGACTATCCTTGAGCTGATTTAAGTCCCCCAACGGAATTCACTCAATAGTCGATCTGGGTTGATCATTGCCTTGCCCATCACCCTGGTTCCTTGTTTCTAGAAGATGTGAGTCATCACTCTTTCTTCTTAAGACTTGACCATTATATACCAGAAGGCATTACCCCTTTGGTTGGATAATCCTACCCTGTGGTTGGTAGATTACTCCCTTTGAATCTGTAAATTTGAGTTAGGTCTAGGCCTCCATGGATCTTACTCAGTACAGTTCATCGCAATCCAATTGGATCCATCTAAAACAAAACAAACAAAATTGAAAAAAAATGAAATTTCCTTGATTATCTTTGAGTTGATCTAAGTCCCCCAACGACATTCACTCAATAGTCAGCCTTATGTTGGGTTCAATCTGTTGCCTTACCAATAGATTACCCCAATAACTGGTCTCTACTTTGGAGGATGTAAGTCTACTACACTTTCATCTTAATACAGCTGCTTGATACCAAAAGGCATCCCTTTAGTTGGCTAGTCCTACTACGTGTTTAGTAGACTACCCCTTTGGATTGTAAATCTGAGTTAGGTCTCGACCTCCATGGCTCCTACTTATTGTAGTCCATTGCAAACCAATAGAGTTCATCTCAAAATCCAAATCTCAAAATTAAAACAAATTCAACCTCTCCCCCAGTGGGATTTTCTCCTCAGTGAGACCCAAATCAAATCAAACCTCTCATCCCCTTGTTGATGACTTGAACCTGCTTCCCTAGAGGAAGGCTCACACTCTATCCCTTAGTGGATTTTTCCTTCTCTCTTATGTCTTGGACATAAGTAAAGCCACATTACACTAAGATCTAGATTCTTTTTACACCTTGGGTTAAGGTTAGATTATTTCTATTAGTGCTTGTGATCTTTCGATGTTGTTGATCATTTTAGTCAACACCAATATGTGCAGTGATCCTTGTTAGTCACACCACACTTATTGGGCTCCCTTTGTTGACCTCATTTTTAGAATGAGCTATCAACCCCTCTATCTTAGACATAGGACTTCTCTTATACTTTAAGAGTTCTTTAGTTTTAAGACACATCTAGTGATTAGGTGGACACTCCTAGAGACTTAGAAGAGTTAGCCATAGGTCATGCCTTAGGGGTGTTAGAAAAATCTACATACCCTTAGCTTGAACCATTCCTCACCTTCCTTCCTTCAAGTCAAACTCCAAATCAATCTTATTTGATTTTCTCAAAACTCAAATCAACTCCATGTGACTGAAATCCATGATTGAAATCCATTATTAAAACCCATGAATGAAATTCTTAAGTTAAAAATTTCCTAAATCCTTAAATATACCTTTAAGGACTTAACCTAAATCATGAACTAAACTAAATCAAACTCATGAGATTTTCTCATAATTCACTTATATTCTCATTTATATTCACATATATAAATGAAGTATAAATTTAAACCAATAAAACTAAACTCAAAATTCAAAATCAATTCATGAAATTTCTAAGTCCTTTAAATTCCTTTTCAATGACTTAGCCAAAATCAAATCTAAATCAATTCACATTCATGGGATTTTCTCATAACTCATTTATATTCTCATTTATATCCACATATATACATGAAATATAAATATAAATCAATCAAACCAAATTCAAAAAAATTCAAGCTTCAAACTCCAAAAGTTTCCTTAAGTCCTTTAAATTCTCTTTTAATGGACTTAACCTAAATCATGATCAAGTCACTTCAAATCCTTGAAATTTTCTAATAATCCATTTATATTCTCATTTTAATTCACATATATAAATAAAATATAAATTCAAACAATCAAAATAAATTCCAAAAATCAAACTCAAATCAAAATCCAACCTAAGCCCTTAAATCATGAATCCTTGAATCAACTTCAAATCAAGCAAAACTCTTGATTTTTCCTTCATGATTCAATCAACCTTACAATCATGAATCCATATATAAATACAAACTTTAATCACCAAATCAAAACCCAATTCAAAAATTAAGTCCCAAATCCATTCATATTCTTCCTTTGAATATGAAATTGTCAAATGAATCAAAACTTATTTGACTTCAAACCACTTGCAAATGGATTTATATTTCAATCATAAGTCCATATACAAGTTCAATCAAACTCAAATCAAGGTTTGACCAAGACATTTGAACCACTTAGGCTCACTTGACCCAAAGTGACCTAAAGTACCCTTATGAGCCAAATTCTAATTCTAACCAAATTGGATTGAAGAAAACTCACCTATGCCTCTCATCATGATCAACAATCATCATGGGATGATCAATCAACCAAATTGGGTCAAACCAAGTCAAACCTAAGGGTTGACCAATTCAATACTTAGCCAAAATGAAACCTAACATAGCCAAAATACACCATAGGCCAAATTGATTGAAATCATTGATCTAAGTTTATTAATGACCTCTGTTTGAACTTGACTAAGTCAACATTTGAGCCTAACTTAGCCCAATTAGCCACTTGACCCAAGTTGACCCAACTTGACCTAAAAGGTCAAAATGTGTCAAAACTTGATCTAAGCCAAATTAACTCAAACCAATGGGTCAAGTTCATTCCAAATCACTTGTTGAACTTGACCAAAGTCTCAATTAGCCAACTAGTCCTAACCTAGCCCAATTGATCTTAGACCCAACTTGACCTAAAGGGGTTATGTTGAGCCAAATTTGAACTTAATCAAAATTGATTGGAAACAAAGATACCAATCCACTCCATATGACTAACCAAACCTAAACCTATCCTTGACCTAGCCCAAATAGGTCAAATGGGTCAAATTGGTCAACTTGACCCATTTGACCTAAATTAAGTCATATGAGCCAAATTCAAAACTAATCCAAATTAAATCAAACCAAAGCTACCAAAAAATTTCAAATGGTCATATGAACTTGACCCAAACCTTGGTTTGACCCAATTTGACCAATTGGTCAACTTGACCCAAGTTGACCCATTTTGACCTAAATGGGTCAACATGAGCCAAACCTCATCAAATGAACTCCAAATCTCATTAAACTTGTCCAAACCAAGTTTCTCCACATACCCAACATATCCAAATTGAAAATAGCCAAATGACCATTTTACCCCTAGGCCATAGAACAAATTATGGACTAATCCATGGGTAATTTGGTCATGTCCACTTCATATCAACTTGATGCCTTCCTAATAGCTCAAGTGGACCTAATGGAGAGTGGTGCACCCAACCCAATGGGTTTGGGTCAGACCAAAATGGACCCAAGGCCTAAACTAACCCCATGGGTCAAATTGGCTCATTTCAAATCCTCCTTCCACCCAATTTGAAGCACATGGGAGGTTGGCAATCCGTTGAAGACCTCAAATCGACAATGTGCAAACATCTAACAACCTAAACAAACCCTTACATGTGGTCAATTAGATCAAAATGGCAAGCTATGTTTCGGTCATCCGATTGCCATAGGGGGAGATATACTCCCCATAATTAAATTTGAAATCATCATTCCCACATTCGATTGAAGCCTAGAGAGTGTTAGGAAAGATCAGAAATCCTAAGCTTTCTAAGAAGGATTTGAAATAGCTACTTTTCAATTTTCTCCATTCAAAAATAGGGGAGCTCCTTTGAATCTTCAACTTCCTCTTCCCTTAAATCCATCCCAATTCCTCTTGCACACTCTCTGAGAGGATCAAACCTAGTGCACTCAAGCTCTCATTCAAGTTTATAAAGTAAAGAGAGCCTTAATTGGATCAAAGCTGCAAAGGAAGTGAAGTGGTGTTGGTCCATAGGAAGATACACTCAAGGCAAAATTTTGGCTTGTCTCCACTAGCGAAGCTACCTCATTGAGCTCAGCATGTAAGGTATGGATTTTGACCAAGTTGGTCTTTTGTGAAAGAAATTTTCAAGTCATGAGAAATCTGCCATTGGATAGACTTCTCTTTAGCTTTAGATGGTGCGGGAACAATTTTGTTCCAATCTGAGCTCAATCGAGCTCAGATCTTCCCTAAGATCATGAACGACCTCTGTTAATCCTAAGGGAAGAACTGGAGATCCTCGCCATCCATCCACGCATTTTGGATGGATGGCCATGATTATACCTACGTTTAGAAAATAAATTATCCCTTTAGAAACCTGGGATGATCACCAGATCAGATCAAATGAGGATCAAGGGGATCAGCGCCATGCCATTTGGATGTGGCGTTTAAGAAATGGCTCACCGATGCATGTGCGGCACGCCTCCATATGTCATCATCTTGTGAGCTAAGGGATTAGTTAGGGAATTTAATCAAAGTTAATTAATCTCCTGATCTTCAAAAATTCATACATCCTTCAATAAAATTCAAAGAAATATGAGATAAAATTCTATGGAAAGATAATTTAACCTAGAATATTTTAAAAATGATTTCAATGGATTTTGAATTATGAGTTTCTCTGATTTTGAGTTTTAATAGAAATCTCATTTTACTAATTACCTTTTAATTAATCCTCTAATTAATCCCAAACTTCTTGAGTATATTTTAGGGAATGACATCTGCCTCCCCTAATTTTCTTAGGATTTATTTAAGGCTGAATTAGGTGAATTGAAAATGTGTTTTCTAATTACTCCCTTAATCTAATTAAGGATAATTAAGATTGGATTATTGTTTTAATTCACTATAAGGGTTGATTGACGTTATATCCAATGAATAGGAGGCTTAGGGAATAATTTTGGGTATTTCCCCTAAGCTATTCCCTAAATCCCCTTTTCTTTACTTAATCCTCCCTTAATTAAGCATTAATTCATTAATTACTCTCTTAATTAATTTCTAAAAATTCTAAAAAACTACCAGAACTTAATTAATCTACTTTGGGTAGATGCTTAGGTATTTAAGAGCCTAAGTTCAATTAAAGAAATCAAAACCCAATTCATATGTATGAAAGGGTGTTTTGAAAATACTTAAGTTAAGCCCCTTAGCTTAATTAACCATTAATCATGAGCCAAATTAAATTAGACCCTTTTCTTCTTAAGTGCATTATTATTTTAAATCCTTATGAGTTTTTCATATCATCTCATTGGCTCATAATTACTTGATTAACTATGCTAAGGTGGTATAGGTAAGGGTTAATTAACTTGTTTTAATTAACATTAACTTTCTAATATATAAAAATTCATCTAAAATTTAATATTTGATTTATTTTGTTTTAACTTTCTTGATTGTCTTTAGGATTTAATTAAAGTGAATGTGTTTATATGCTTTCATTGCCTTGATTCTTTCCCCAACATGTTTAATCTGTATGTCATGTGATTTCATGTATCCATATATTTCAAATTCAAATTTAAAAATGAAATTGTTTACGTTATGTCAAATTTGCATGTGTTGGCTAAAGTAGAAATATGAGTGGCTATTATCACTACTAAATTCAAATTATTTTCAGAACATATAAATCAATTATCAAATCTGAAAGTGTGCTACTTATATTTTAATTATAAGCTTGCATGTGAAAAAAATATAAGGATGTGCTTAGCATATATTTCCCTTCTCTTTTATGTTAGTATCATTTTGAATAGCATTTGGTAAGATGTATGGTTCATTTGAAAAGAACCTAACACTTGATTAATTCCATATCCTATTCATCCCTATTCTATTACTTAAGAAGAAAACATATGCTTGCACATATAAATTGCATAAACAAAATAAATCAACTAAAATAACTTTCAGATTCTTTCTTTTCCATTTCTTTTCTTTTGTACACATGTTTGTATTTAAGGAAAGTGATATATTAGTATGGAAAACCTGAGATTGTGAGATTTTAAGTAGCCCTAAGTAGATCTTGTACCTTACACCTCTAGTTAACAATAGTGTTCTACTCACTTATGCCTTTTCTTACTTTCATGTGAGCATGTGAAAATTGGATAAGAAATACTTTTTCTACTTAAAGAAAATCATGCATATTAAACTTCCAAATTTACTTAAATGAACTACTTAGATGCATCATAAAGTATGTTAAATATTCTCATTTGTGTGTATAGATATGCTTAGGATTCATTCATATACATGTTATACGTGTTGGGAAATAAATGAAGTAATGTATGTTTTGTGAATTTGGTTCATTTTATTTAGTCTTAAAATGCCTTTCTTTTTGAATGGGTTTATTTAGAGTTTATCTAAATATAGGATTATTAAAATATTTAATCAAAACATTCACTAAACAAAACTAAAATGTGAATCTACTTTAGAAATTACTTAGGTTAGGGTAGGAAAGAGAAGTTCTCTTCTCTTTCCCTCTCTTTATAACTTAGTGATTAATTGTATGATTCACTTGAACTAAATCAAAATATGAAATAAAATCAACCCAAAATAATTAAACAACTTAAATGAAACCCTCCTCAAAGTTGAACAGATTTTCACACTGAAAAAATTCTAACTTAAAGCCATAGCTAAGCATACCACACAAACCTTCAAAGCACACACATTAGCCTAAGTCACCACTTCTAGCTTTAGGTTAGGGCGGTGCATGGTTTGATGTTTGTTTTATTTTTTGATGTATATTTTAGATTGAATGTTAGGGTGAATGCTCATAGAATTAATGGTAGGACGCACTTAGTCTAACCATTATTTTTTGCAGGGGATTGTTCTTAAGGGGCGCTATTATAAATAAAAATATAAATGCTTTTGCTTGCAGGTGCTTATACCCCTAAGAATAATCCAATAGGCAGGTGGACTTAGTCATGCATGTGTGGGGTGATAAGTCCAATATACATGCTTGGGATTTGTGTAGTTTGTTTTAATTAATCTCTATTTTGCAAGTGTTAGTTAGATTTATATTATTTTTCCTTTTTCATGTAAATTTATGCAATTAGGTTTATGGAATGATTGTTATGGGGATTAAGATGAGCATTGGTCATAAGATCCTATCTTATGCACCATGTGAGGCCTTGGAGTATCCACCTTCCAACCATACAAAAGAAGGAACCAAAGAAGAAAGAAGAAGGGATGAAGAAAGAAGAAAAGAAGGGAGAAGAAATGAAGCTTAAAGACCCCCATATCAATGAATTTCTCACTTAATTATAATTTAATTCATTTGTAATCCAGGTTGTATAAGGGTAAAGCTCGGTCACCCAATTTATTATTTTAGGGTTTATGCGGTGGTGCCCAACCACAATGGCCTTTTATTCTTTTTGCGATTAGCTTTATAAATTGATTGATGATTTTTTTAACTTTTGCATTAAGTGGCATATTTTCCTAGTTTTTTCCTTACTTTATGTATGGCCTGGATGTGGATTAGGCTCTTAGGGAAAAATAAATCTTTTACCCAACTTAACAACTCAAAACTAAAAATAAAGAACTCATAACCTCACTTAAAGCTTAAGTTTAAAATCAAGATAAAAGAATTAGAAACCCCTTAGTTAAATGAGTCTTTCTTTTATAATATCATGCACAACAGCATCTTATTTCACTCTTATTTGGAGGGCTTCCACCTTTGTCAGAGAAACTTGGGTTGACCTTTGAGAGCCATTGTGGAAACACACCTCCTCCCTTCTCGCTGATTTTGGCTAATAACTTGATTTCTCATGCACTAGTCATATAAATCATATTAGCCTGAGTCAAAATAATGGTCCAAAAATAAAAATAAAAAATGAAATTTGAATTGCATTAGATTATGTCATTTGAAGTATGTCCTTACATAATCTAATCTCTTTTGATAGTGAGTTTAAGGATTTAGTCTCTTTATAAATAAATAACAGCCTAGCTATCTTGCATAAGCATAAGATTAGCTTACATATATTTAAAATCATAGGAGAAGTTAGTTGGCGGCCACCGCCAAGTAGTCTGGTGGTTTGTCTTTTCTTATGGAGGCAAATCAAATACACATTTTCATCTTAGACTCAGGGTGTGCTTTCAGCCCTTGCCAAAGCTCCCTAGATTTAGATTCTGAGGTTGGTTCTCCCCTTTGTGGGCCATAAGCATAAATCCTCACCTCTTAGGCATTTCCATAATCTTGTGTTATTGAATCATAAGCCCTAAATTTCTAATGGAAAATTCAACTTAAACAAATTAAATCAATTTAAAAAATGTAAAGCCCAATCATAAGATAGTTTGAGATGCTCTCTAGGTTTCCTAGCATCGTGGGCATCTCCTACTTATCTTCCTTTGGCTTAGTTAATAACTCCCTCTCTTTGATCAATCCCACTTGATCTTTAAAAAAATGAACTAATCGATTGATAGTCCTTTCCTATTAAAATCTTTGAAGACAACGATCATTTACCTTAATCGAGAGTTTTCCTAAGGAATCCCCATTCCTTAGGATGTAATTAACTATGGGGGCTTACTTCTGTAGGGAACTTAATGAACCTAGTTTAAAATAAGCCCTGCTTTTCTTTTCCATGTAAAGTAGGGGAAGAATCTCTTATACATATGTAGACCCATCATCCTTAGGAGTCCTTATTGAGGTGATTAGGTCCATTAAAGGGTAGTGACTTCTATCTTTCAAGATAGTATACTATTCCATGATAACGTACCTGATCACCTGAATAAGCACATCTACAGATCTGTGTGGCATCCCAAAAATATGAATTTCTATACTCTTTCCTCTCTTTCTCTCCCCAAATTTGAATGCAACTCTATAGAAATTTTTCATGACAATGATGCATGATTTTCATTAAGTAGAAAAGAGGAGTTTCTTTTATCCATTATTCCATGATCATGAGTATGTATGAAAGACATAAGTGAGTATGACGTCATTGTTAACCATAGGTGTAAGGTATAAAACCTACTTAGGGTTACTTAAGCCTCGCAACCCCGGGGTTGTCCAGACTAATATACCACTTTTCTTAAATACAAACACATGTACAAAAGAAATGAATGGAAAATAAAGATGCAAAAAGTTTGTTTTGTTTGTTTATTTTGTTTATGTAATTTATTTGTACAAGTGTAGATGTCCTTCTTAAGTAATATCATGGGATTGAATAGGAATGAATTAGGCAAGTGTTGTGCTCTTTTCAAATGAACCATACACTTTGCCAAATCCTATTCAAAACCATGCTAAAGGAAAGGAGAAGGAAAAATACACTAAGCACATCTTCATATTTATATCCACATGCAAGCTTATAAATAAACTATAAGTAGTACACTTTTGATAATTGATTCATATATTTTAAAAATAATTTGGATTTAATAGTGATAATAGCCACTCATATTTCTAATTTAACCAAAATATGCAATTCTACATAAAAGAAACATTTAGTTTTCAATTTGATTTTTGAAAAGTATTAATGCATGAAATCCATATGGCATACACATTTAGCATGTTGGAAAGGAACTAAAATGATGAAAGCATGTAAACACATTCACCCAAATTAATTCCTAAAGACAATCTTATAAAATTAGAAAGCTTACAGCAAATCAAATTATTTTTAAAGAGGGTTTGATTTTTTTTTTGAGTTTGATTTAATTTGAAAAATGTGAGGTAAGTTTGCTATTCCTAACCCATTCCCACATATGTTTGTTGTTTTAATTTAATTTTTAGATGATTAGATCAATTTTATGCTTTGGTTAGGTTAAGGTATGAATTAAGCATGTTAATTATCCCTTACCTATACCACCTTAGTATAACTACAATTGAGATGACATAAAATCTCACAAGAAATTTAAATTTGCAATGCACTTAGGAAGAAAGGGGCCTAATGAAATTTGGCTCATGATTAATGATTAATTAAACTAAGGGATTTAATCTAAGTAATTTCATAACCCCTCTCACACATGTGAGTTGGATTTTGATTTTCTTAGTTATATTTAGGCTCTTGAACACCTAAACATCTACCCAAGATAGATTAATTGAGTTTTGGAAAGTTTTAGAATTTTATGAAATTAATTAAGGGGGTAATTAGTGAATTAACCCTTAATTAAGGTTGGATTAAGGAAGAAATAGGGAGGTTTAAGGAATATCTTAAGGAAGGTATCCAAAAATTATTCCCTAAACCTCATATTCACTTAATCAAAACTTAATTGACTCAATTAGAGGGTTAAATCACTAATTATACTCTTAATTAAACTTAATTACATAAATGGGGCAATTAGGAATTAATCAAGCAATTCCTCTAATAAACCACCAATAAATCCCAAGAAAATTAAGGGAAGCAAAAGTCAACCCACTAATCATGCTCAAAAAGTTTGGAATTAATCAGTGGTGTAATTAGCAAATTAACATTCCTAATAAAACCCAAATTCAGAGAAAAGAACTATTCAAAATCAATTAATATTAATTTTAGAATATTCTATGTTCAATTATCTTTTTAGTTTAATTTATTTCATTTTTTTTTATTTTTCTAGGCTTAGATATGAATATTTGAAGTTTCCTTAATTAATTAAAGATTAAATAATCCCTAATTAAATGTTTAATCCCGTCATGCCACGTGGGCCGCTTATGCGGCATGTGATTTCCACATGGCGTGGTGAGATTGGATATTGAAGTTGTCACAACATAGCGCCACATCAACAATGGTGCTACGCGCTTTCTCCTTAACTGTTCGATCAAGGATCAAACGATTGAGGTTAAAGCCGCAATTCTAAAGGGTGAAATGTGGGATGCTACACGTCTTAATCACGACCGTCCATCCAAAATGCATGGATGGACAACCAGAGATTCATCCCTGTAATTTTATGTGGGAGAGGAGATCCATCCATCTTCAAGGATGTGATTCGAGCTCAATTGAGCTCAGATTGGATCCAAACTCAACGCACACCATCAACATGCAACCTAGATCACATCTACCAGCTAAAATCTCATGCAATGAAAATTCCATAAAGCTCCAAACCATATTGAATTTAAGCTCAGAAATATGGTTTACCTTGCCGGAGGTGATCCGCCTTCGATTGAGAAGCTTAGTGTGGAGAGCTTTCTTTGAGACTTTGAGGCTCTTAGATGGGGTAGATCTTTCTATGGACCAACTCCACTTGCACTTGAGCTCAACTTTGGTCTAAGGCACTCCTCCCTTGCTTCAAGAACATGTATGAATCTTTTGGAAAGCTTGATTAACCTCCCTGATAAAGCTTGCAAAAGAAATTGGGTTGGTTTAAAGTGTGGAGTGAGTTAGCTTTTCAATAGAGCTCCCCTATTTTTGAACTCTGAAAATCGAGATTGGAGAAATTGATTTCTCTCTAGGATGCTTGGGATCACTTTGCGAAGACTCGTCTGGCTTCCTATCACTAAATCGAATTGGAAAATCTTGAAATGAAATCAAATTAGGGGGAGTATATCTCCCCCTTTGGCAATCGAATGGTCGAGCAAGCCTTTTCTATTTTGATCCAATTAACCACAAGGAGTGGGTTTGTTAGGCTATTAGATGAGTAATTGCATTCAGTTTGGCCAGGGAAGAAGTGGGTAAGGTGGCCATGTGCTTGAATTGAGTGGGAGGAGGATTCCATGTGCTCCATTTCAAGGCATGTGGTCGATTTGGGCATTGGGCTAAGTTGGCCTGACCCAAACCTATTGAATTGGGTGCACCACACTCCCTAGTGTTCACTTGATCCACTAAGAGAGTGCCAAGTATCCATGAAAAGGAATTGACCAAATTCTAAGTGGTTTTGATTTGGGGTTACCCTATGGCCTATGGGTAAAATGGTCATTTGACCTTTATTTTAGTTTGGGCATGTTTGGTATGACAAGAAAATAGGTTTGGCCAAGTTTCATTGAATTTGGAGTTGGTTTGATATGATTTGGCTCATGTTGACCTATTTAGGTCAAAATGGGTCAACTTGGGTCAAGTTGACCAATTTGTCAAATTGGGTCAAACCAAGGGTTAGGTCAAGTTGGTATGACCATTTAAAATATTTTGATGGCTTTTATTTGATTCAATTTGGTTTAGGTTTGAATTTGGTTCAATTTAGTTCATTTAGGTCAAATGGGTCAAGTTGGCTAATTTGACTTATTTGACCTATTTGGGTTAGGTCATGGGTTGGTTCAAGTTTGGTTGGTCATATGAAATTGATTGGTATCTTTGTTTCCCATCAATTTTGGTTAAGTTTGAATTTGGCTCAATATGACCCTTTAGGTCAAGTTGGGTTCATGGTCAATTTGGGTTAGGTTAGGTCTAGTTGGCCAATTGAGGCTTTGGTCAAGTTCAACAAGTGATTTGGAATGAACTTGACCCATTAGTTTTAATCAATTTGGCTCAGATCAAGTTCTGACATATTTTGACTTTTTAGATCAAGTTGGGTTAACTTGGGTCAAGTGGCCTATTGGGTTAGGTTAGGCTCAAATGTTGACTTGGTCAAGTTCAAACATTGGTCATGAATGAACTTAGATCAATGGTTTCAATCAATTTGGTCTATGGTGGATTTTGTCTATGTTGGGTTTCATTTTGGCAAAGTGTTGACTTGGTCAACCCTTAGGTTTGACTTGGTTTGACCCAATTTAGGTAACTGATCATCTCATGATGATTGTTGATCATGATGAGAGGTTTAGGTGGGCTTAGCTCAATCCAATTCAGCTCATAAGTAGATCAAATGGCTTGATCAAAGCTTGATTTGAGTTTGATTGAACTCACATATGGACTTATGATTGAAATATAAATCCATTTGCAAGTGGTTTGAAGTCAAATGGGGTTTGGTTCATTTGACAATTTCAAGTTCAAGGGGTGAACATTAGTTTGAGTTTGGTTTGATTTTTGAATTGAGTTTTGATTTGGTGATTGAAGTTTGAATTTATATTTGGATTCATGATTATATGATTGATTGAATCATGAAGAGAAATCAAGGATTTGGCTTGATTTGAAATTGATTTGGCTAAGTTCAAGATTTTGACTTGAAAGATTTAGGTTGAATTTTGATTGATTTTGAGTTCGATTTTTGGAGTTAGTTTTGGTTGTTTGAATTTATATTTTATTTATATTTATGAATATAAATGAGAATATAAATGGGTTATGAGAAAATTTTGAGGATTTGAAGTGATTTGATTTGATCTAGGCTAAGTCCTTAAGAGAAAATCATAGTGATTTAGGAGAGATTTTTGAACTTTAGATTTGATTGTTGGATTTAGTTTGGTTGATCTGAATTTGTATTTCATTTATATATGTAAATGTAAATGAGAATATAAATGAGTTGTGAGAAAATTTCATGAATTTGAGATTTGATTTAGGCTAAGTCCATGAGAAGGAATCAAAGGACTTAGGAAATATTTTTGAGCTTTGGATTTGATCGTTGTATTTAGTTTGATTGATTTGAATTTATATTTTATTTATATATGTGAATATAAATGAGAATATAAATGAGTTGTGAGAAAATTTTATGAATTTGAAGTGATTTGATTTAATTTAGGCTAAGTCATGGGTTTGAATCATAGGTTTCAATCATGGGTTTCAATCATGTAGAATTGATTTGAGAAAATTCATTGAATTTATTCAAGGTTTGATTGGGAGTTGAAGTTGATATGAGAGTTTTACTTGAAAGAAGGAAGTGAGGATTGTGGTTCAAGCTATAGGTTAGGCAAATTTTCTTAACACCCCTAAGGCATGACCTATTCCTATGGCTAACTCTTCTAAGTCTCTAGGGTTAGGTTGAGTGTCCACCTAATCGATGTTTCTTAAGACTAAGGATCTCTTAAAGCCTAAGAGAAGTCCTATGTCTAAGATGGAGGGGTTGAGAGCTCATTCTAAAAATGAGGTCAATAAAGGGTGACCAATAGGTGTGGTGTGACTGACCAGGTACACTGCACATATTAGTGTTGACCGAAATGATCAACAACACCGAATGATCACAAGCACTAACAGAAAGAAACTACTCCTAACCCAAGGTGTAGAAGGGATCCAAAGCTTAGTACAATGTGACTCTACTTATGCCAAAGACATAAGAGAGAAGGAGGAATCTACTAGGGATAGAATGAGTGAACCTTCCACTAAGGAAGCAGGTTTAAGTCATCCATAAAAGGATGAGAGGGTTGATTTGAGTCTCATCAGGGAGAAATTTGATTTGTTTAATTAAGTTTTGCTAGGGAAGAGGGTTGAATTTATTTCAATTTGTTATTTGTTTAATTATGTTTTTTTTTATTAGGTTTCTTTCAGATTTTTAAGTTTTGAGGTGGGTCCTGTTGGTTTGCGATGGACTGTACTGAGTAGGGACCATGACAGTCTTGATCTACTACAGATTTACCAATCCAAAGGGGTAGTCCAAAGTAGGGCTATCCAGCCAAAGGGAATGCCTTTCATGTGCAACAGCTATACTGGGAAGAGAGCGTAGAAGATTTATATCCTCCAAAGTAGGGACCAGTTGCTAGGGTGATCTATTGGCAAGGCAATAGATAGAACCCGACCTAGGGCTGATTATTAAGTGAATGATGTTGGGGAACTTAAATCAGCTCAAAGATAGTTAAGATTAATTTCATTTTTTTAGTTTGTTTTGATTATGAATCCAATTGGTTTGTCATGGACTGCACTGAATAGGGACCATGGTGGCCTTGATCTAACGCAGATTTACCAATCCAAAGGGGTAGTCCAAAGTTGGCATATCCAACCAAAGGAATGCTTTTCAGTTTACAATGATCAATTTAGAGAAGAAAGCTTGGGGACTCATATCTTCTACTACAAAAGAACGTCAGGGTGACACATTAGCAAGGTAACATGTTCACCGGACCTAAGGCTAACCATTGAGTGAATTCCACTGAGGGACTTAAACCAAAACAAAGATAGTCAAAGAAAGATTTCATTTTTAATTTGTTTTAATTATGATGAATCCCATCAGTTTGCGATGTACTGCACTGAGTAGGGACCATGGTGGCCTTGATCTAACACAGATTTACCAATCCAAAGGGAGTAGTCTACCAATCACAAGATAGGACTATCCGACCAGTGGAGGTGCCTTTCGGTGTGCAATGGTCAAGGTAGGAAGAAAGCATAGGGACTCACATCTTTCAAAACAAGGAACCATTGGGGTGATCGATTGGCAAGAATGTGACCTAGAAGGCCATTGAGTGAATGTTGCAGGGGGACTTAGATTAGCTCAAAGACAGTCAAAGATAGATTTTATTTTTTTTTTTATTTTGATGGATTCCATTGGTTTACAATGGATCATATTGAGAAGGAGCTTATATCAGCCTAAGCCTATCTCAGATTTACTGAACTAAAGGCATTAGCTTCCCAACTGATGGGAGAGCTATCTGACCAAAGGAGTGTCTTTCGATTTGTAATGATCAATTCAGGGGAAGAAAGATGGAGGACTCATATATTCTACTACAAAAGACCACTGAGGTGATATGTTGCTTTGGGCAATAAATCAAACCCGACCTATAGCTGCCTGTCAGTTTGCGACAGTCATGCTAGAAAGAATGCGTCATAATCTTATCTTTTGAAGAAAAATGACTACCGGGGTAACCTGCTTGTGGCAAAATAGATTGAACCTGACCTAAGGGCAAACTCTGAGTGAGTACCCACTGGGATTTCGACTCAAGTAGTCGGTGATTCTATTGGCGTTTTTGACACGCCTAAAGATATGTTTCCTGCTTGAGAAAGGGGCCCTTTGGGGGCTTGAATTTTTAATCCACATGCAAATTAATTTGTTTATTTTGTTTATTTTAACATGGACCCTGTTGGTTTGCGAGGGATTATACTGAGAAAGAGCTTATATTAGTCTAGACCTATCTCATTCTTCAAGGAGAATCTCATTTGTACAAATTCTTCAACCACGAGTGGCTCGGGAAAGGGCTCAATCCAAAGTAAAGGATAGTGTCTAAATGGGGTTGCAGCGTGATCCAAATAGAGTGCAGGGATGGGGACTAAAGGCTGGATCCAAAACTCTGGAGAAGATGACATGGCTAGTCATATATCAAATAGGTATTCGGTGTCCAACTCAAGGAGAAAGCTCGGGGAATCACATCTGCCAAGGGTGGTGTACGCACCGGGTGAGTCACTGTCAGCATAGCGAACATCAACCGACCTAAGACACCCATCAGTTTGCAACAATCAGCCTAGGAAGAAAGCTCGGGGACTCACATCCTCCTGTAGCGGAACTGATTGTCGGGATAGTTTGTCTTCGACTCGACAGGTGTTATCCGACCTAAGATGACTACTGAGTGAATGCCACTGGGAGACTTATATCGACTCAAACATAGTCAAGAGGAAAGGAGACTCTGGGGGACTTACACTAAACCTCAAATATGCTCAACCTAGTTAGTACATAATGGCTAATACAAGAAGAAAGCACAAGCACTCACATCTTTTTAAACAAAGTCAACATGAGATAGTTTATTGGCTGGGCAGTGAAGACTACCGAACTAACAAGGCGCTCGTTGGTTTGCAATGATCAAGTTAGGAAGAAAGTATGGGGACTCACATCCACTCGACAAATGACCACTGAGGTGACATATTAGCAAGGTAGGACGTAGACCTGACCTAGAGCAGCTAATGAGTTAGTGCCACAGGGGGCTTGTTCCCACATCAAAATAGCCTGAGATAAAATATGTGTTTATTTTTATGCATGTGTAAAAAGATATAGGATGCCTCTGGGGGACTTACACTAAACATTGAATATACTCAACCTAGTTAGTACATGAAGAAAGCACGGGGACTCACATCTTCTTAAATAAAGTCAACATGAGGTAGCTTACTAGCTGGGAAGTGAAGACTACCGAACTAACAAGGTGCTCTTTGGTTTGTAATGATCAAGTTAGAAAAAAAGCGTGGGGACTCACATCTTCCAACAAATGACCATTAGGGTGACATACTAGTGAGGTAGCATGTAGACCTGACCTAGAGCAGCTAATGAGTGAGTGCCACAGGGGGCTTGCTCCCACATCAAAATAGCCTAAAATAAAAGATTTATGTTTATTTTTATTCATGTGAAAAAGGAAATAGGATGCCTCTAGGGGACTCTTACACCTACCTTAAAACACGCTAGGGAATTTGATGAAATGGCTCCAAGGATTGCAACTGAGAATTCCCACTAAGAAAGAACGCCGCTTAGGTTCTCTTATACCTAACTTAGTTATGCTAGTCGAACTAAGATGCCTCTTGGGTTCTCTCACACCTATTCTAGTAGCACTGGGGGTATTATGTTTGATTGTGTTTGTGTTATGAAAGAGGGATAAGATGCCACTAGGGGACTCTTACACCTACCCTAAACACGTCACAACATATTCGCAAGACAAGCAAATAACACTTTGGAAGAAGAGAAGATTTGGATGAAAGGGAATAAAATTTTTGTTGATTAATGGAATTATTTTGAAAACATGATTTTTATGGGTAGTATTTTTTCAAATAGAGCTCATAAATTGGAAGCATCAAGTGTTCCTCTTTACAATCAATAAGCTAATAGGATCCTCCTTGGTAGGCCTTCTTTATGACAGAGGGGCCTTCCCAAGTGGGTTCAAACTTGTCTCCCATCTTTCAACAGGCAACAATTGGTCTCCTTAGGACTAACACAAGCTCTCCGACTTGGAAAGACCTAGGGATGCCAGCTTGTTGTGAGCTTGAATAATTTTGGCCTTGTACAACTCGAGGTTCTGGCATGCCCGTAAGTGACTCTCCTCCAAACCTTTGAGCTCTTCTAACCGTAACTTTGCATTCTGCTCTATAGTGATCTTGCTACCCAAAGCTATCCTTAGAAATGGGAGTTGAACTTCTAAAGGTTGGACAGCTTCAGACCCATACACTAAGGAAAATGGGATAGATTGAGTTAGAGTTTGGTATGTAGTGCGGTAGGCCTACAAGGCTTCAATCAACTGCTCATTCTACTTCTGCTTATTATCATCAAGTGTCTTCTTTAGTATATGAATGAGAGTTTTGTTGAATGCTTCTGCTAAGCCATTTACTTTGGGATAGTAGATAGTGGAGTATCTCTAATATATACCATGTCTTCTGGAAAAACTGTTGATCTTAGTGCTTTTGAATGCAGTATCATTATTGAATATAATTCACCGAGGCACCCCAAACCTATATATGATATGGTTCCTAAAAAATTGAAGCACATGCTGAGCAGTGACCTCTATGAGTGGGATTGCTTCTGCCCACTTGGAAAAGTAGTCAGTGGCAGCTAGAATGAACCAATGCCCCCTTGGAAGAAGAAGGATCGATAGGAACCACAATGTTAGTACCCCAACGCTCAAATAGCCATGAAGCTAAGGTAGGGTGTAGAATGTTGGGTGGTTAGTGGAGGACCACACTGTATACTTGACACTGATGGCATCTCCTAGCTACATCCATATAATCTATAATCATCGAAGGCTAGTAGTATCCTAGTCTCTTGATCTTCATCTTCATCTTCAAATTGGATTGATGCGCTCTGCATAGACCTGAATGTACCTCGGTTATAATGCCATGAGCTTTGTATTTATCCAAACAAAGTAACCACATCTGGTTAAAGGATAGTCGATACTGGGTGTCATCAACAAGAGTATAGGAGAGAGCTATTTATTTTACCTAATGGGCTTGTGACTTTTCTTGTCGTAGTTTGTCGGTGTTCAAATAGTCTATGAACGGTTGCCTCCAATCCAGCTCCTTGTCCTTATAGGCAACGTCAACATCCCCTTCAAGAGAAAGTCTCTCAATGAGTTTAACATCAATAAGGGATATGACTTATCTATTTTAGACCCTTATTGAAATGGACTCATCTTCCGGACATGCCAATTCTTTGGCAAGTTTGGCCAAAGCACTATCTGTTCTTGCTCGTGGAACCTTGTAGATGGTGACTGATTTAACAACTTCATGGAATACTCATGGTAATGATGAAGCTTGGGTTTAAGAACCTTGTAGGACCCACCAATCTGGTTGATAACCAACTGAGAATCCCCAAAGATGTTGATGCTCTTGATAATAGCTAACTCCAGACTAATAAATAAAGCCTCATACTCAGCTTTGTTATTGGTGTAGGGGTTGGAAAGATAGTATGACTCATCACATCGTGATTTGGAGTTTGAAGAACTATTTCTACCCCTGTCTTTCCTGGAAGAGTAGATTATGGTGCTTCCCCCTTTATGAAAAGAAGTTGCACCATCATAATACATCTTCCATTGACGGTTGTCAACCTCCCCTAAGTTCATGATTTGTTCATCGGGGAGATCATCACTAAGCAAAGAATCAACAAGAAGTGGGTGTGCTGTTAAGAAATCTGCTAGTGCTTGTCCTTTTACTGCACAGAGGGTATGAATGGGATATCAAATTATGAGAGTATCATGGACCAGTGTGATAGCCATCTGAATAGCGTTGTCCGTGTCATGAGGTACTGTAGTGGATTGATCCTAAAAATCAAGTCCACCTTATTGGAAAGCATATAGTTTCGTAGCTTTTGAGAGGTAAAGATTAAAGTTAGACAATATTTCTTAATGGATGGATTGTTTGCTTCAATAGGAATCAGACGATGGATGAGGTAGTAAAGAGCGTTATCCTTTCTTTTATCATTGGCTTGGGCCAATAGAGCACCGAGGGAGTCATCCAATGCAGCAGTGTAAAGGATGAGTGGCCTGCCCGAGATAGGGGCTGCTAGAACTGGCTGCTTCACCAAATACTATTTGATATCTTCAAAGGCATGATGACACTTGTCATCCCACTTAAACTTGGTATTCTTTTTGACAAGTGATGAGAATGGCTTGCATCTCCCCGATAAGTTGGATATAAAGCACCTTAGATATGCCAACCATCCTTGGAAAGATCTGAGTTGAGTTAAACTCTTAGGAGGTGACATTTCTAAGATAGCTTTGATCTTTTCTGGATCTATTTTATTCCCCAATGTCAGACAACAAACTCAAGAAACTTTTTTGAAGCTACTCTGAATGCACACTTCAGGGGGTTCATTTTGAGGTTATATTATCTTAACCGTTCAAAAACTACCCTCAAGTCAAAGAGGTGGTCTTCCTTTTCTCTCGCTTCTGACTACTAGATCATCAACATAGCACTCAACCCGATGATGGATGAGTTCATTGAAGATCTAAGTCATGGCCCATTGGTATGTAGCACCAAAGATTTTAAGGCTAAAGGCATGACCCTATAATGAAGATTTTGATCGGTTCAAAAGTGATGTTTCTTTCATCTTCGTGAGACATCTTGATTTAGTTGTAGCGACCCATCCATGAAAAGAAGGCCGCATGAGATGAGGCATGTCCACCATTAATTCAGTATAGGAAGAGGAAACTCATCCTTGACATGCCTTTTTAAGTCCTAAATCGACATATGAATTTGGCCATTCTTTTCTTAACTGATGATCTAGCTAACCGGTAGGGTATTCTTCTTTCTTGATGAAACCAGCATCGATCAATTTCTTTACCTCAAAAATGGCATGTTGTTCGATTTCTAATCGCATGTGTCTAGAAGCTTGCTTGATAGGGTTAGCACTAGGATATATTGTTAGCTTGTGGACAGCTACATTAGGAGATAATCCGAGCATCTCTTCATAACTCTATGCAAAGCAATCATTAAACTCAGTCAATAGCATAACTAAGTCATTGATTTCTTCTTCATTCAACAACGAACTGATGTATGTCAGGTGTGGATTTTCTTCTATCCTGAGATTGATTTCTTTAAGCTTGTCAATTGTTGAATGGGTCTCCTCTTCAAATTCTGGAGGTGTATCCTTAATTTTGAGATCATCTAAATCATCTAAACTTTTTAAACAAACATTCTCATAAGAGTTGGTGTTGTGTGAAAAGAACCTATCAGACTCTAAATGATTGGTAACAACTAAGCAGTAATCATCATCATTGACTGGACCCACTGTACTGAATCCTAGTCCTGATATTGATTGTGCTTCTCTACCTATATTATTCCAAAGCTTCTCAAAATACTCTAACCTATGCATGGACCATGTATGAGGAACTAAACATTTCTGTATAAGATTATGAACATAAGGTAGGTAAAAGTCAAATGATAGTTCCATTAATTCTTTGAATGAATCCTCTTCAAGTTCTACATTAACTTCGGGACTTGAGCATGATGAACCCAAAAAGAATCTCTTCAGCTTTGCGTGCATGGAAGACTTAGGGGCTTCCTTAACTACTAAACCTTTAACTTTTTGAGATAAAAGAGAGGTTAGAGCTAAGGTTCCTAGCTGTTGTTTGATAGTTTTACATGCATTTGATTCAAATACTTTGCTTTGTTTGGAGGCCTGGTCTTCATCGCTATCTGGATCGAAAGTCACCTCTAATGGAACCCACTGAGAGGGGTTGGCTGGTATACTAATCACATGAGACTTTTCCTCTGAGCTGGATTCCAAAATCTATGTGAATAGTAGGGCTACCCTTATGAACTGGAACATAACCCCTATTGGTTGATGACCAACCAGGGGGTCTTCCATCTCTGGAGCTGCCTCTGTTTCTACCTCTACCTCTACATGGTGGAGGTTGAGTCATCCTACCCACATGTCCATATGATGGAATGAATTGTGGGTGGAATGTGATATGCGGCTCCACTTCTTCTTCAATTCCCCTTTCTTGTTCACTTAGATTTTCATTTTCTTTTCTTTTTCTTTTGCTTCATTTTCTTTTTCTTTTTCTTTTGCTTCATTTTCTTTTGCTTTTGCATTTGCAATTGAATTTTGTCCAAATTCATGAGAAAGGGTATTTTGAGAAAGATAGTAGGTCGCATCCTCATAAATATCAACCTCTCTAATTCAAAATGGCTTTTCATCACCTTTGAGATGGTACTCAAACCCATCCTTTCTGAACTTGATGCAATGATGGAGGGAGGATGAAATCATCTTGTTCTGATGTATCCAAGGCCTACCGAGCAAAGCAGTGAATGAAGTATTCAAATCAATGATGTAAAACTTGGCTTCAGTCTTCCATTCACCTATCTCCAAAGGTAACACTATGGAACCTAAAGCCCGCTCACCTTGTTCATTGAATCCTCTCAACATCATCCGATCTCCTCGAGTGTGGAGATGTCAATCCTCAAATAGGGTCTTTAGACTCATAATGTTCACCGATGCACCTGAATCAATGAGAACTCTAGTCCGAATCGCCCATGTATGTAATGTAGGGGATTGTGCTGCATATCCCCTAAAAGTAGGTCTTCATCTGTGAAAGTGATCCCCTGGGCTTCTTTTGCATAATATGCTTCCTCACTAATAGCGGTCAACTGAGCTAAACATATCTCAGGATTAAGGAGAGCCTTGATTAGTGATTCCCTCATCTCTTTAGATAAGACGAGGACATCGTATATGCTTAGCTCAGATGTCAAATTTCTTAGATGAGAGAGGATATCTTAGTCCACCTTGGGTTGATCCTCTATAAGCATATCCATGGGTGGAGCATCCTGTGGAGGGGCTTCTTGATCCTCTGCACCAATGACTTATTTCCCTCTATCTTGAGGTGTGAGGTAGAACCTTGCCACTACTGAGGTTGACTTTGGTGATCTGTATGTAATGGAAGATTCTACCTACACATTAGGCTCACCTATAGCTTCTCCTATGGGACCCTCAGAATCGGATGATTCTAAGTCTATCTCAAGAGGCGAACCTATAGTATTCAGAGTGGGAAAATCTAACTCTGAATCAGAGAGAGGAAGATCAGAATTATTATAGTTATTTTTGACTTGAAGAGTTATTAGGAATGGATTTAGACAACCTATCAAAAGTGACAGATGTAATTCAAAATAGCTTTATTATTTAATTTCTTAGATTTGATAAGAGGTACAAAGTAGAAATCAAGTAAAGTAAATGGAGTAATGGATTTGATGCCCTTATCCGCTGATACAAGAGTTCTACTAGTAGAAGAAGAAGAGCTAGTTGAAGTAGAAGAGGTGCTCGCTGATATGGTAGTTGCAACGATAGATTTGAGGCTGGACTCGATCGGTGGCTGTGCTACTAGACTATCCCTGGCTGGCACATGCTATTGCTGTTGAACTCCCCCTTTCCCCAAGTTATCCTGAACAACTTGAAAACCTCCTTTGATATTAGAAGTTTGAGCTATCTCAGGCACCTACAGGGAAAGTTTCTTGATTTTCTTTAGAATCTTCTTAGAGGTACGAGATAAGGAGATATCCCAACCTTCTTTGGTTTCGAAAGGATCATAAGTATCCCCAAGGATTACCCTAATGGAACTGGATAGTTATTTCACAAGGTATTCCTTTAGGATAACTATAGCACCGGTCTTAAAACTATATTCAAGATAGTCCTTAAATGTGAAGCAATCCTCCAAAATAAGACCTAGCATATGGTGGTAGGGACAAAAGTTGGGATCATGGCTTTTTCCCACTTCCTCCAGTCTCCTAAATTCGAGTAGCTAAAAATCAGGCTTCTTTAAGAGATTCTTAAAGATCTTTCTGATTACCTCCCTCTTAAATGAATAAGGCTTGTTGAGTTTATCCAAAAGAGTAGGTGGACCATAGCTACCTGGCGGCAGATATGTGTACCACTGCTATTGATGATGCAACTGAGTAGGAGGCGGTGTAGGTTGTGGAGGCTATTGTAGCGGCCGGTAGGGTTGCCTCCGTGGTGGTAGAGGAGGTGGAAGTGAAGGCTGCTGAGGTCATGGTCTCTTGGACTGATCTCTAACTGGTTGCTTCCCCTTATCTACCACTGTCACTATTCCCGGCTTCTTCTCATATACCTTCTGCGGCTTTGGCTTGTCAACTAATCTTGAAAAGGTAATTGTTTGGCCTCTCCTTGTAAATTATCCACCTTGTAGATTAACTTCTCAAAAGTTTTGATAGTGAAGCCCTTAAGCATGAATCTCAATGGCATGCTGTTTAGATAGCTCTGGCTTGCATTTCATACTCAGGTTACACCATCTAAGAATATAGTCAATAAGGGACTCACCTGGGTGTTGTTGTGCTACAACTAGATCACCACAAGGACTCTGAGCAAAGAACCTCTTGATGAAGAGTTGCTCCAGCTCAGCAAATATCTTCACTAAACTATTGGGAAGTTCAACGTACCAGTCAAATGTTATACCCGCTAAGCTATTGATGAAGAGTTGGAAGAGTAACACATCATTGTTACCAGCATTGCAGCAACTAGTTATAAAATGTGCGATGTGCTACCTCGGGTTCCTACTTCCATCAAAACTCTTGAAGGAAGGTGGCATGAAACCCTTGGGATATTGGATTGCATCAAATTCCTCTAGGTAGGGTCTACCCTTTAGAACTGATGATCTTCCCCAAGCTTGAGCCAACGCTTCCTTCTCCTACTAGTCAACCATGGACTTGATGTCTTTTCTTATATGGAGGTACTATCCACTACCTTCCTATACATACTGGTGCTACCTTGCTCTATGGGAGGTAAAGTCTTGGTCCAAGACATGCACCAACTCGTTAACCGTCTCGCTATGGTAGGATGAACTAGATTCTCAATGCTAAGATAGTTGTAGCATCTTCTAGCCTCTTCTCATCCTTCTATCTTTTATCTTTGCTAATTCTAGGAGGTGTTGGGTGAGTGGGTGTCTTCCTACTCACTCCCCTCATCACCTTCCATAGCTCACACTCGAGGAGGGATCCCTTGGTATCTACCATGCAAACCCCTGTTGAGTCTCCCAATAAATTATCTTCATTGGGATCAAAGCTAATCTTCTCCTCATCAAACCAATCATATCTTAGGATTTCCTTCTTTTCTATGAGATAGTTGACTATTATATCATCTAAAGAATGATCAATCTAAACATGCACAAATGTCTTTGGCTGACCGGTGTGATCACTATCATGTACTGAGAGGCACCAAACCTCCCTACTGTTGAAGAATTAATCATATGAGGACTGTACTCACTAGAAGAAATACACTCCTGACTGTCACTGACTCTGAAAGGGGTGACACTCCTAGGAGGTTCTATGATCATAGGTGCAACTGGGTTGTCATCTTGTCCCTCCTACAGAAGCCAACAGATCCTCAGGGCGGTGGTGTGAAAGGATGACCACTACGCTTCAGGGTCGTCATTCCTTCTGCATCACAACTAGGGCAGAAGGTCAAGCAGGAGAGCTCGACCTTGCCATAGTAGGTGGTGTAGATGGAATAGGATCCCTTGGCCATAGCTAGATCACCAATGGGGTCCTTTTCTCCCCGGGTGTGGCCTTCATGGCCTTGGGTGAAACTAGAGATGCTGAAACATGAACAGGTGATGGTGGACGGGGGGTTGATGGTGTGGTGGAGACACCACCGACTCTCTTGGGATATGAGCTGCTCTCCTATGATGAGTGGTCCCTGTAAGTAAAATATTGTCTGTGTGATCGACGTAGGTAGCACACCGATTAGGGAAATCAATGAGTGCAGAGGCCGTTGACTGTCAACCAAACCTCCGCCTTTCTCATCTAGTGATATGAGTTGTAGTATGGGCCTCCCTGGCCCTCTCCTACCATATATGCTTCCCCACACTGTGAGGGATAATAGATCTAAAGTCAAATTGAGCCACAGGCTCAGATCGTCCATAGGCTCCTCCTACTCATC
Organism: Cymbidium sinense; assembly: GCA_021442155.1. Classification (NCBI taxonomy): domain Eukaryota; kingdom Viridiplantae; phylum Streptophyta; class Magnoliopsida; order Asparagales; family Orchidaceae; genus Cymbidium; species Cymbidium sinense. Next base: position 11,192,768 of record CM038230.1, read on the forward strand.
GCAGAACTGAACGGAGGCCAGCATATGACCTCCTACTCTAACTAACTGGCTCCTAAAACTAAACCACTAGCAGAGATGAAGTATGGATCCTCCTAGCATCCTCTCTGTCAGACCCAAAGAGGATGAAATGGGCTCGCTATAACCAACGGGGAAATTAGAGTGGGAAACTCCTCCATAACTGATCGTGTAGCTACCTCCATCTCCCTGGCGATGTACAGCTTAATCATGCAGTTTTCGTTCCTCCTCTGAGTCTTGGTGGGGTGGAGTAAGAGCTGAATTCAAAAGAGAATCTGGGAGAGCCTTACCCTTTAGGGTGCTAATGAGTGGGTGCTAGCCCTCACGGCAAAGACGGGAAACAACGAGCGGCATCACGAGCCGCTTGCACACATGTACTTGTTGTAGAAATCACTACCTTCCTCTCAAGAGGGATATCAAAGTTTGATGGCAAATCAATCTGAATGATCGGCTTCTGCCCAGCCACTGTGGTCCTGCTAATAGTTATGAGGGGAGTGCCCTCACAGGTAATCCTCGTCCCCTCAAAATCTCATCCGAGTGGATGAGATGGGCATAGTCAGAGTGTGGGAGGTTGGCCTGATCCAGGGCTAGATCCATCCCGTGGGGAAAGGTAAACACAAACCTCTGAGTAGTCATGGATATCAAATGAAACTAAAACAATATTGTAACTAAAAACTGTCATTGAACGAGAGCCTGCAATGTTGAAAATAAACTTGAATCAAATTTATGTTGATTTTAAATTTGAATTTATAAATTTGAACCCCATACTCAACATCTTTAAAAGTGTTAAGTCGGATTTAAATAGATTTAGAAGAAATTTGATTAAGAAGAGGAATTCTTTAGAATAGAGAATCCACTTTCAACAAATTTGGGTATGTTGAAAAGTGGGTTCAAATATTTTTGAAGAGATACTTCCATAAGTTCATATTTGAAGTTTGATTTGATTTTAATTTTTTAATTTTTGGAGTTTACTCATTTAGCAAATTTGGGTATGCTAAATGAGATGTTTGAAAACAATTCTTTCTTTTTCTTTATTTATATTTGTTTTTTGAAAATGAAATTCTCATTTAGCAAATTTAGGTATGCTATATGAGGAATACAAGTGTGTTTTGTTTTATTTTGAAAATTTTTTGAAAATATGATCCTTAGCAAATTTAGGTATGCTATGGAAATCCTAATGTGTTTCTTTTGTTTTGATTTTGAAAATTAGGATCCTTAGCAAAATTGGGTATGCTAAGGAAAGCCTAATGTGTTTCTTTTTGTTTTGAAGACTTTGATTTTGAAAATTGGAGACTTCACTTTAGCAAATGGGGTATGCCAAAATGAAGTTCCAAAAAGTGTTTTGAGAATTTTTTGTGAGATGGAGATTCCATTTAGAAAATTTAAATATGCTAAATGAAATTCCAAGGTATGTTTCAAATTTTTGTGTTTAGTTTTGGAGACTTCACTTTACCAAATGGGGTATGCCAAAATGAAGTTCCAAAAATGTTTTGAATTTTTTTGTGAAATGGTGATTTCACTTAGCAAATCTGAGTTTGCTAAATGAAATTCCAAGGTATGTTTTAAATTTTGGTGTTTTATTTTTGGAAACTTCACTTTAGCAAATGGGGTATGCCAAAATAAAGTTCCAAAAGTGTTTTGAAAATTTTTGTGAAATGGAGATTTCACTTAGCAAATTTGAGTATGCTAAATGAAATTTCAAGGTATGTTTCAAATTTTTGTTTTAAATTTTGGAGACTTCACTTTAGTAAATGGGGCATGCCAAAATGAAGTTCCAAAAGTGTTTTGAAATTTTTTGTGAATAGGAGATTTCACTTAGCAAATTTGGGTATGCTAAATTAAATTCCAAGGTATGTTTCAAATTTTTGTTTTAGATTTTGTTTTGAAATTTTTGTTGTGTTTCAAATTTTGTGTTTTGGATTTTGTTTTGAAAATTTTGTTGTGTTTTGTTGATTTTGAAAAGGAAGATTTCCATTTAATAAATTTGGGTATGTAAGATGGAAATCAATCATGTTTCATTTTTCATGTGTGATTATTGCTTTTTTTTTTTTGAAAGAGGAAATCCACACTTAAGCATATATGGAATATGTTAAGTGACATTTCAAAAATAGTGTTATTTTATTTGGAATTGAAATTTCCATTTAATAAATTTAGGTATATTGAATGGAGATGTTCACATGTGCTTTTTGAAAAATTTATTTTTGATTTTGATTGAAAATGAAACCTCCATTCAATAAATGTGGGTATATTGAATGGAGAGGTTTCATATGTGCTTTTGGAAAATTTAAATTTTTTTTTTATTGAAAATGAAATCTCCATTCAATAAATGTGGGTATATTGAATGGAGAGGTTTCATATGTGCTTTTAAAAATTTTGAAAATTCTAATTTAACACATGCGGAATGTGTTGAGTGGAATTTCAAAGTTGTAATCTTGGCTTGAAGATGAAACATTCATTCAACATATTTGTATACATTGAATGGAAAGGCCCATCTTCAAATTTTGGTGCTTTTTTTTAATTTAGAAATTTTGGAATTTTATTAATGAAGATGAAGTCTTCATCACAAATGCATTGAGTGAAAAAGTTCATTTGTGCTTTTATAAAATTATGATCATCTGAAATTTTATTTTTGTAAAGAAGATCTTACATGTAACAATCATGAAGATTGCTAGATGAAGGTGATTTAGGAAAGTTTTTGTGCAAAATATTTTTTTATGTGCATTTTGGAAGAGTGCTTTTTGAAAAGCTTAATTTTTTTATGAAAGATTTATTTTGTCTTAATTTTTAGAATGAACATTTCCTTACCATAAAAATGGTAAGGAGAAAATCTTTAATCATTTTCTTTTTCATTAAATTTTGATTTTACCCATTGGGGAACCCAACGAGGGTTTTAAGACCAACACAAGGTGAGGTCCTAAAACCTAATGATATTGATTAACTTAACTTAAGGATGAAATAAGCTAAGTGCCAACAGAAAGAAAGATAGTCTTGGATTCGTACAAAATTGCAAACCCACTATTAATATTTAGAGACAATGATCATTTACCAAAGATGGACAGAAGAACCATCCCCAGCAAAATTGCCAAAAGAATCTGTGGGTGAAAATTTTAATATGACATTCACCATCATCAATCAATCTCCTCCATTCTTCCTCCTTGGATTCTCTCTCTTCTTATCTTCATCCCTCTTGGAAAGAAAGATGAAGACAAAAAGAAAGAAAGGAAAGTAAAAGAGGGGAAATTCAATATGATGATGATGATTGCTTCTTTCTTTAGATGGACATCACATAGAATCATAAGTATACTTATTAAGGTGATCATGTACAGCATCAAGGGAAAGGTGTACTATCTTAAAAGATAGAATTCATTACCCTACAATGGACCTAATCACCTAAATAAGGACTCCTAAGGACTTATGGGTCTGCGGGATGATGTGCGAGAGGTTCTTCCCCTACTTTAAATGAAAAAGTAAAGTAGGGTTTATTTTAAACTAAGTTCATTAAGTTCCCTACAGGGGAAATCTCACATAGTTAATTACATCCTAAGGAATGAGATTTCTTAGAAATACTCTCGATTAAGGTAAATGATCATTGTCTCCAAAGATTTTAATAGGTAGGACTATCAATAGATTAGTTTATTTTAGAAGATCAAGTGGGATTGATCAAAGAGAGAGAGAGTTATTATCGAAGCTAAAGGAGGATAAGTAGGAGATAATCATGATGCTAGGAATCTAGCGAGTGTCTTAAACTATGCTATGGTTGGGCTTTATATTTTTGAAATTAATTTAATTTATTTGAGTTATCATTTAATTAGAATTTTTGGGCTTATGATTCCACAACACAAGATTGTGAAAATGCCTAAGAGGTGAGGATTTATGCTTAGGACACATAATAGGGAGGAGAAACCTCTAAACCTAAACCTAGGGAGCTTTGGTGAGGGCCAAAAGCATGACCTAAATCTAAGATAAAAAGTGGGTATTTGGTTTACCTCCAGAGAGAACCACCCACTTGGACTTACAACAGGGGTGGCAACTAACTCTTCCTACAGTTTTAAATTCATGTAGGCAAGTAATATGCTTTATGCAAGATAGCTAAGTTGCTATTTATTTTAGAAAGAGACTAAGTCCTTAAACTCACTCCCTAAGAGACTAGATCATGTAAGGGCATGAAAATGACCTAGATCTAATGCAAATCATATTACATTTTTTTATTTTTCATTTTGGACAATCATTTGACTCAGGCTTATAGGATTCATATGCCTAATGCATGAGAAGTAAGATTATTGGCCAAAATTAGCGAGAAGGGAGGAGGTGTGCTTCCACCGTGGCTCTTAAAGGTCAAGCCAAGTTTCTCTGGCAAAGGTGGAAGCCCTCCAATCAAGAGTGAAATAATATGCTTTTTATGCATGATGTTATAAAAGAAATACTCATCCAGCTAAGGGGTTGCTAATTCTTTTATCTTGATTTTTAGCATAGGCTTTAGGTGAGGTTATGAGTTGTTATTTTATTTTTGAGCTGATTAATTTGGTAGAAGATTTATTTTTCCCTGAGAGCCTAATCCACTTCTAGGCCATACATCAAGAAAGGAAGAAACTAGGAAAAGGATGTCATTTCTATGCATAAGCTAAACAAAACATCACACATTTTATAAGGCTAATTGCAAAAGAATAAAAGGCCAAGTGTGGTTGGGCACCACCACACAAACCCAAAAATAAATTAAGTAGCTGAGCTCTATCCTTATACAACCCAAATTACAAATGAATTACAAAAAGGAATTCATGTTATGGGGGTCTTCATTCTTCTTTTCTTCTTTCTTCTTTCTTCTTTTAGTTTCTTCTTTTGGTTCCTTCTTTTGGATGGTTAGAATGTGATTTCTCAAAAGGCTTCACATGGTGCATAAGATGAGATCTTATGACAAATGCTCATCCTAATCCCCCATAACAATCATTCCAAAAATCCTAATTTTCCAAATTTACATGAAAAGAAAAAGTAAAGTCTATCTAACACCTGCAAAATAGAGATTATCTAAACAAATCACACAAATCCTAAGCATGTATATTGGACTTAACACCCCACACATGGGTAACCAAGTCCACTTGGCTTATTGAATTATGCTTAGGGGTATAAGCACCTACACATCAAAAAATAGTTATATTTTTATTACAGCGCCCCTTAAGCACAATCCCCTGCAGAAAAATAATGATTAGACTAAATCCCCTACCATTCATTCTAACATTCACCCTAACATCCAGACTAAAACATATATACATAAAAATAAAAGTAAACATCAAACCATGCAGCTAAACCTAAAGCTAGAAGTGGTGACTTAGTCTAATGTGTGTGCTTTAAAGGTTTGTGTGGTATGCTTAACTATGGCTTTGTTGATTTTCTAAGTGTGAAAGTGTTCAACTTAGGATGGTTTCATTTAAGTATTTTACTAATTTGGTTGATTTTATTTTGTATTTTTGATTTTTTAAGTGAATCCTACAATTAATTACTAAGTGTATAAGAGAGGGAAAAAAGAGAGAACTTCTCTTTCCTTCCCTACCTTAAGTAATTTCTAAAGTAGATTCATGTTTTATTTACTGAATATTTTATTATGTGTTTTAATTAATCCTAAGTTTATATCAACTCTAAACAAACTTATTCAAAAAGAAAGGCATTTTAAGATTAAGTAAAGTGAAATAAAATCACAAAACACACATCACTTCATTTCTTTCCCAACATGTATAACATGCATATGGATGCATCCTAAGCATATATATACACATAAGTGGGAATGTTTAACACACTTTATGATGAATTTTAAATGAGTTACTTAAGAAAATTTGAATATTTTATGATGCATGATTTTCATTAAGTAGAAAAGAGGGGTTTCTTTTATCCATTATTCATATGCATATGAGTATGTATGAAAGGCATAAGTGAGTACAACGCCATTGTTAACTAGGAGTGTAAGGTATAAAACCTACTTTGGGCTACTTAAAGCCTCGCAACCCTGGGATTGTCTAGACTAATATACTACTTTCTTTAAATACAAACACATGTACAAAAGAAATGAATGGAAAAGAAAGATGCAAAAAGTTTATATTTGTTTGTTTTGTTTTATTTTTATGCAATTTATATTTACAAGTGTAGATGTCCTTCTTAAGTAATAGCATGGGAATGAATAGGAATGATATTAGGCAAGTGCTGTGCTCTTTTCAAAAGAACCATACACTTTGACAAATCCTATTTAAAACTATGCTAAAGGAAAGGAGAAGGAAAACTACACTAATCAGATCTTCATATTTATATCTACATGCAAGCTTATAAATAAACTATAAGTAGCACACTTTCAATTTTGATAATTGATTCATATATTTTAAAAATAATTTGGATTTAATATTGATAATAGCCACTCATATTTCTATTTTAGCCAAAACATACAATTTGACATAAAAGAAACATTTCATTTTCAATTTGATTTTTGAAATGTATGAATGCATGAAATCCATATGGCATAAACATTTAGCATGTTGGGAAGGAACTAAAATGATGAAATCATGTAAACACATTCACCCAAATTAATTCCTAAAGATAATCTTATGAAATAAGAAAGCTTAAAGCAAATCAAATTATTTTTAAAGAGGGTTTGATTTTGATTTGAGTTTAATTTAATTTGAGAAATTTGAGCTAAGTTTGCTGTACCTAACCCATTCCTACATATGTTTGTCATTTAAATTTAATTTTTAGATGATTAGATCAATTTTATGCTTTGGTTAGGTTAAGATATGAATTAAGCATGTTAATTATCCCTTACCTATACCACCGTAGTATAACTAATCAAATAATTATGAGCCAATAAGATGACATAAAACCCAAATTCAAAGAAAAAACTACTCATAATCAACTAAAATTAATTTTAGAATATTATATGTTCAATTATTTTTCAGTGCAATTTATTTCATATTTTTTTTATTTTTCTAGGCTTAGATAGGAATATTTGAAGTTTCCTTGATTAATTAAAGATTTAAAAAATCCCTAATGAAACATTTAATCCCGTTGGCACCATGTGGGTCGCTAATGTGGCATGCACTTTCTACATGGCATTGTGGGATTGGATATTAAAGTTATCACATCGTAGTGCCGCATCAGCGGCGGTGCTACATGCTTTCTCCTCAGCCGTTCGATCAAGGATCGGACGACTTAGGTTAAAGCCACGGTTCTAAAGGGTGAAATGTGGGATACTATGCATCTTAATCATGGCCATCCATCCAAAATGCATGGATGGCCGATTTCATCCTAATTCTCTATGGGAGGAGATCCGTCCATCTTCAAGGATATGATCCGAGCTCGATTGAGCTTGGATTGGATCCAAACTCAACCCACACCATCAACATGCAACCTAGATCACATCTAATGGATAAAATCTCATGCAATGAAAATTCCTTTTACAAAGCTCCAAACCACATTGAATTTAAGCTCGAAGAAATGGTTTACCTCACTAGAGGTGATCACCATCACTCGATTTCCTTGGAGAAGCTTCGTCTAGTGGAGACGAAGCTTTGCTAAGAGTTTGAGGCTCTGAGATGGGGTAGATCTTCCTATAGACCAACTCCACTTGCACTTGAGCTTGGCGTTAGTCTAGGGTACTCCTCCCTTACTTTAAGAACTTCTATGAAGCTTTTGGCAAGCTTGATTGAGGTCCCTGATGGAGCTTGCAAAAGGAATTGGGCTGGTTTGAAGTGTGGAGTGAGTTAGCTTTTCAATAGAGCTCCCCTATTTTCAAACTCTTAAAACTGAGAATGGAGAAATTGATTTCACTCTAGGATGCTTGGGATCACTTTGCAAAGGCTCCTTTGGCTTCCCATCACTCAATCAAATTGGGAAATCTTGAAATGAAATCAAATTAGGGGGAGTATATCTTCCCCTTTGGCAATCGGATGACCGAGCAAGGCTTTGCCATTTTGATCCAATTGACCAGAAGGAGTGGGTTTGTTAGGCTGTTAGATGAGTCATTGCATTCAATTTTGGCCAGGGAAGAAGTGGGTGAGGTGCCATGTGCTTGAATTGAGTGGGAGGAGGATTCCATGTGCTCCATTTCAAGGCATGTAGTTAGTTTTCATTGGGCTGACCCAAACCATTGGGTTGGGTGCACCACACTCCCTAGTATTCACTTGATCCACCAAGAGAGTGTCCATGAAAAGGAATTGACTAAATTCCAAGTGGTTTTGATTTGGGTTACCCTATGGCGTACGGGTAAAACTATCATTTGACCTTGATTTCAGTTTGGGCATGTTTGGTATGATAAGAAAATAGGTTTGGCCAAGTTTCATTGAATTTGGAGTTGGATTGATATGATTTGGTTCATGTGACCCATTTAGATCAAAATGGATCAACTTTGGTCAAGTTGACCAATTAGTCAAATTGGGTCAAACCAAGGGTTGGGTCAAGTTGGTATGACCATTTGAAATGTTTTAGTGGCTTTGATTTGATTCAATTTGGTTTAGGTTTGAATTTGGTTCAATTTAGTTCATTTAGGTCAAATCGGTCAAGTTAACCAATTTGGGTTAGGTCATGAGTTGGTTCATGTTTTCTTAGTCATATGAAATGGATTGGTATCTTTATTTCTAATCAATTTTGGTTAAGTTTTAATTTGGCTCAATATGATCCTTTAGGTCAAGTTGGGTTCATGGTCAATTAGGCTAGGTTAGGTGTAATTGGCCAATTGAGGCTTTGGTCAAGTTCAACAAGTGATTTGGAATGAACTTGACCCATTAGCTTCAATCAATTTAGCTTAGATCAAGTTCTAACATATTTTGACTTTTTAGGTCAACTTGGGACAACTTGGGTCAAGTGACCAATTGGGCCAGGTTAGGCACAAATGTTGACTTGGTCAAGTTCAAATATTGGTCATGAATGAACTTAGATTAATGGTTTCAATCAATTTGGCCTATGATGGATTTTAGCTATGTTGGGTTTCATTTTAGATAAGTGCTGACTTGGTCAACCCTAAGGTTTGACTTAGTTTGACCCAATTTGAGTAATTGATCATCTCATGATGATTATTGATCATGATGAGAGGTTTATGTGGGCTGAATTCAATCCAATTGTTTAGGATTAGAATTTGGCTCATAAGGGATACTTTAGGTCACTTTGGATCAAGTGAGCCTAAATAGGTCAAATGGCTTGGTCGAAGCTTGATTTGAGTTTGATTGAACTCACATATGGACTTATGATTGAAATAAAAATCTATTTGCAAGTGGTTTGCAGTCAAATGGGTTTTGGTTCATTTGACAATTTCAAGTTCAAGGGGTGAACATGAGTATGAGTTGGGTTTGAATTTTTAATAGAGTTTTGATTTTCTGATTGAATTTTGTATTTATAATTGGATTCATGATTGTATGATTGATTGAATCATGAAGATAAATCAAGGATTTGGCTTGATTTGAAATTGATTTGGCTAAGTTCAAGATTTTGACTTGAAAGGTTTGGGTTGAATTTTGATTGGTTTTGAGTTTGATTTTTGGAGTTGGTTTTGGTTGTTTGAATTTATATTTCATTTATATTTATGAATATAAATGATAATATAAATGGGTTATGAGAAAATTTTGAGGATTTGAAGTGATTTGATTTGATATAGGCTAAGTCCTTAAGAGAAAATCATAATGACTTAGGAGAGATTTTTAAACTTTGAATTTGATTCTTGGATTTAGTTTTATTGATTTGAATTTATATTTCATTTATATATGTGAATATAAATGAGAATATAAATGAGTTGTCAGAAAATTTCATTAATTTGAAGTGATTTGATTTGATTTAGGCTAAGTCCATGAGAAGGAATCAAAGGACTTAGGAAATATTTTTGAACTTTGGATTTGATTGTTGTATTTAGTTTGATTGACTTGAATTTATATTTCATTTATATATGTGAATATAATGAGAATATAAATGAGTTGTGAAAAAAATTCATGAATTTTAAGTGATTTGATTTGATTTACGTTAAGTCCATGAGAAGGAATCAAAGGACTTAAGAAATATTTTTGAACTTTGGATTTGATCATTGTATTTAGTTTGATTGATTTGAATTTATATTTCATTTATATATGTGAATATAAATGAGAATATAAATGAGTTGTGAGAAAATTTCATGAATTTGAAGTGATTTGATTTGATTTAGGCTAAGTCCATAAGAAGGAATCAAAGTACTTAGGAATTATTTTGTGCTTGGAAGTTCCAATCATGGGTTTGAATCATAGGTTTCAATCATGGGTTTCAATCATGTAGAATTGATTTGGAAAAAATTCATTGAATTGATTCAAGGTTTGATTGGGAGTTGAAGTTGATATGAGTTTGGAGTTTGACTTGAAAGAAGGAAGTGAGGATTGTGGTTCAAGCTATAGGTTAGGCAAATTTTTCTAACACCTCGAAGCCATGACCTATTCCTATGGCTAACTCTTCTAAGTCTCTAGGGTTAGGTTGAGTGTCCATCTAATCAATAGATGTGTCTTAAGACTAAGGATCTCTTAAAGCCAAAGAGAAGTCTTATGTCTAAGATGGAGGGATTGAGAGCTTATTCTAAAAATGAGATCAACAGTCCCCAAGAAGAAGGTCTTCATCTGTGAATGTGAATCATTTGGCTTCTCTTGAATAATGTGCCTACTATCCAACATCGGTCAGTTGAGCTAAGCATATCTTGGGATCAAGAAGAGCCTTGATTAATGATGTTCTCATCTCTTTGGATAAGATAAGGGCATCATATATGCTTAACTTAGCTGGCAACTTTCTTAGGTGAGTGAGGACATTATAACCAACTCTAGGCTGATCCTCCATAAGCATATCTATGGGCCTGTGTAAGGGCTTCTTGCTCATTAGTACCAATGACTTGTTTTCCCTTTTCTTGAGGTGCTGCTCGAAGAGGTAGAACCTTATCACTACAGAGGTTAACTTCGGTGATCTCTTGTGCGAGTTAGTGGAAGATTCTACCTGCTCATTATGCTTACCTATAGCTTCTTCTATAGAACCTTCGGAATTAGATGATTCCAAGTCTATCTCAAGAGGTAAACCCGTAGTATTCAGAAAAGGAAAGTTCATTTCTGAATCAAAAAAAGGAAGATCAGGTCGTTATAATTATTATTTAGACTTGAAAAGTTTTTGATAAGAATATAATTAGACAACCCATCAGAAGTGACTCACATGTAATTCAAACTAGCTTTATTCCTTGATTTCTTGGATTTAGAAGGAGGTACATAGTAGAAATATAGTAAAGTAAGTGGGGTGAGGGATTTGATTCCCTCATCCACCGATACAAGATGTCTACTAGAAGAAGAGCTAGATGAAGTAGAAGTATCAGTTGAAGTAGTAGATGCAACAGTGGAATGGAGTCTAGGCTCGGTCAGTGGTTGCACTACTTGGCTATCCCGGGCTAGTATGGGATGCTGTTGGTGCTACTGAGCTCCCACTTTCCCTAAGTTGTCTTTGGAAACTTATGAACCTTCCTTGATGTTGGAGGTTCGAGCTACCTCAGGAACCTACAAGGAAAGTTTCTTTATTTTTAAAATAATCTTTTTAGAGGTTCAAGATAGAGAAATATCTCAACCTTCTTTTATTTTAAGAGGATCACATGTATCCCCAAGGATTACCCTGATGGAACTGGATGGTTGTTCCACTAGATATTCTTTAGGGATAATTATGGCACCTGACTTGTAGCTATGCTCAAGCCAGTCGTTGAATGTAAAGTAATCCTCCAAAACATGGCCTAGTATGTGATGGTAGGGGCAAAAGTTAGGATCATTGCTCCTACCCACTTCCTCCAGCTTCTTAGGCTCGGGTAGCTAAAAATCAGGTTTCTTTAAGAGGTTCTTAAAAATTTTCTTGACTACCTCCCTCTTAAATAAATAAGATTTATTTAGTTTATCCAAAAGAGTAGGTGGATGGTAGCTACCTGGTGGCAGGTATGTGTACCGCTGCTGTGAATATGGCTAAGGAGGAGGCGGCGAAGGCCATGGAGGCTGCTATGGCATCCGGTAGGATGGACTAGGCAGTGGTAGAGGAGGTGGAAGCAATGGTTGTGGAGCTTGAGGTCTCTCATGCTAATCCCTGGCTAGTTGCTTTCCCTTGTCCAACACTATTACTACCTCTGGCTTCTTTTCATAAGATTTCTGTGGCTTTGGCTTTGATAACTGATCTTGAAAAGGCAATTATTTAGCCTCTCTTTGTAGACTAGCTGCCTTGTTGATTAGCTTCTCAATTATCTTGATGGTAAAACCTTTGAGCATGAAGGCGACCTAGCCATGAATATTCTTTGGTAGAATTTCAATGGCATACTGCTCAGATAGCTATGGTTCACATTTCACACTCAAATTATGTCATCTGAGAATATAGTCAATGAGGGATTCATCAGGGTGTTGTTGTGCTACAATGAGATTGCCCACAATTATCCTTTGTTGAGCTCCAATAAACCTCTTAATGAAGAGTTGCTCCAACATATCAAAAGTCTTCACTGAACTATTGGGGAGTTCAGCATACCAATCAAAGGCTATGGCCACTAAACTGCAGACAAAAAGATGAAATAGTTGTGCATGCCACGTTACAACTGTAACTCGCTTATGTTGCGCGTGGGTTCCCGCTGCCATTGAAGCTCTTGAAAGAAGGTGGCACAAAACTCTTAGGATATTGGTTAGAATTGAATTCCTCTGGGTAGGGCCTACCCTTTGGAACCAATGAACCACCTCGGGCTTACGCTAGTGCTTCTCTCACTTATTGCTCAACCATGAATTTAATATCATTTTCTTGTACGGAGATACTATCCAGTACCTTTCTATACAAGCTATTGCTACCCTGCTCTACCAGAGGTGAACTCTTAGGTTGATCCAAGACATGCAGTAACTTTAGTTGATCAGTCTCCATAATGGCAAGATGTGCTATTGGGGCTTGATTATGAAGTGTCAAAACTACCGCTAGCAAATCTTCAAGCCTCTTCCCCATCTTATCTATCTATTCATCCTTATGTTTAAGTTGTTGAAGGAGGTGTTGGGTCAAATGGGTTGTGTCATCCTGCTCAGACACAACACCTTCCAAACCATGATGATCCCGAAGGAGCGAATCCCTGGTGTCTACCATATGCACCTCAGTTGAATCTTCCGACAAATCATCTTCATTGGGATCAAATTTAACCTTTTCTTCCTCTAGGTCAGACCAGACATACCCTAGGATTTCCTTCTTCTCAATGAGATATTATGCTACGATATCATCTAGGGAGCGAACTAACTGTGCAAGCACAAAAGATCATGGCTAACCAGTGGTAAGATCATGCTCATGAATAGAGATACATCAGACCTCCCATGCTACCGGAATACTGATCTTGTGAGGGCTATGTTCACTAGAGGATACATGCTCCTGGCTATCATCTGCCATGGGTGGAGTACTACTCTTGGGAGGATCTATTGCCATCAGGACAATAGAACTATCTTCTTCTCCCTCTACTGCTTATATGTCCAAGGTCTGCTGAGGTGGTGGTGGTGATGGCACAACTACGATGTTATGAGGTCACCACTCCTTCTTCACCACAATTGATGTAGGAGGTCAAGAAGGAGAGCTTGGCCTCACCTCAGTCGGTGGTGTAGATGAAATGGGATCTCTTGGTCGTAGCTGGATCACCAGTAGGGCTCTCTTTTCCCCCGATGCTGCCTTCATGGTTTTTCATGGAACTATGGAAGATGGGATCTATACTGGCAATGGTGGACGTGGAGTGGAGCAGTTTGATGGAGGCACCACCAACTCTCTTTGTGCGGGAGCCCTCCTCCCATGGTGGGTAATGCGCTAATATAATGTTTGTCATGGCCTGCGGGTAGCATTGGGAAATTCCATGAGGGTGGAGGCGTGCTGCACCCTCTGGTAACATGGGATACGGGCCTCCCTGGCCCTCTCCTACCTGATATGCTCTCCTACGCTGTGAGGAATGACTGATCGTAGATCAAATTATGCTTTGGACTATGATCGTCCAGAAGCCCTGCCAACTTGGCCCAGAATTGTCCTAAGGCAACGATAAGACCTCTTCCTATCTCTAATAGGTGCCTCATAGTGAACTGCAAGTGGAGGTGACACTGAGATCCTCCTAACATCTTCCTCTCCATCAGATCTAGAAATAGGATAAAACTTGTTTTGTGTAATCAGTGGAGAAACTATCATGGGTGGCTCCTTTACTGCAAACTAAGAAACTGCCTCCATCTCTTTGGCTATACGCACATGATGCCGCTTGATCTTGCGGCATCTATTGCAGCGCTAAGTTTTGTTAGGAGGAGCAATGCAGGAACTAGACCCAATCTCAAAGGTTGGGGAGACTATCCTTAAAGTCAGGGCAGCCTTCCCCTTGGAAGAAGCAAGTGAGTGGGCCGATGTGAACGATGCGAGAACAACTAAAGTGATGCAACGTGAAAAGCTGCTGCCTTCCTATTCGGGAATCTCGAGTCAAGGCATCTCCACATGAATGACTTCGTCATCACCACACTCCTGTTGATGATTGCGATGGTTGCCCCCTCGCAAGTGAGCTTGGCCCCGTCGAATCCTCGACCAAAGTGAATCAAATGGGCAAATTCAGTCTGTGGGAGGCTGGCTTGATCCAAGGCCAAATCCATCCCAAAAGAAAAAGTGAAGACATACTTCTGAGCATCCATTTCTACTGAACTAATCTTGAGAAAAAATGGCTGAAACTGAGCTGACATTCTGTAATTTTTGAAAATAAACTCAAATCAACATTTCTGTCTTAATTTGTTTTTAGAATTTGAACCCACACTCAACAATTTGAATATATTAAGTGAGGCACTTTTGAATTTAGGAGAGAGATCTTGAATTTGGAATTGGAGAAGAGATTTTTTAATTTATAATCCATTTTCAACAAAGTTGTGTATGTTGGAAATGGGTTCCAATATTTTGAAGAAATTGTGTTTGCTTCTATTGATTCATGTTTGAATTTGATTTTCATTTTTTGTGGACCCTTTATTTAACAAATTTGAGTATGTTAAAATAAAGAGTCAATTGATTTTGTTTGGGATTGCTCATTTAGCAAATTTGGGCATGCTAAAGGAGTTGTTTGAAAATAATTTTCTTCTTTTGCTTGTTTGTGAATCATGAGTAAATTATGTGTGAGTTTAAAAAATGAATCTTTCTTAGCAAATTTGTGTATGCTAAATAAAGTCCAAATATTTGTGTTTTGATTTTTGAAAAGAGGATCTTTACTTAGCAAATTTGGGTATGCTAAATAAAGGATCCAATTATTTTTTTGATTTTTTAGATTTTGATTTTGAAAAGAAGAACTTTACTTAGCAAATTTGGGTATGCTAAACAAAGAATCCAAATGTCTTTTGATTTTTGTGATTTTGAAAAAAAAAAGGATCTTTACTTAGCAAATTTGGGTATGCTAAATAAAGGCTCCAAATGTGTTTTGATTTTTTGTGATTTTGAAAAGAGGATCTTTACTTAGCAAATTTGGGTAGGCTAAATAAAGGATCCAAATGTGTTTGATTTTTGAGATTTTAATTTTGAAAAGAGGATCTTTACTTAGCAAATTTGGGTATGCTAAATGAAGGATCAAATGTGCCATTGGTTTTGATGTTTTGATTTTTTTTTAAAGAGGGGTCTTTACTTAGCAAATTTGAGTATGGTAAATAAAAGATCCAAATTTATTTTGAAAAAAAAAATGAAACTCTCATTTGATAAATTTGAGTTTGTCAAATGGGAGTCAATTATATTTTATTTTTCAAAGATGAATTTTTTGTGTGTGATTATTACTTTTTGAAAAGAAGGGAATTCCAACTTGACACATGTGGAATGTGTTGAGTGGAATTTCAAATGGTGTTATTTTATTTAAAAAAAAACCTCCATCCAACATGTTTGGATATATTGAATGAAGAGGGTTATTTTCAAATTTGTACTTTTTGAAAAGAAAGAAATTCCAACTTCAACATATGTGAGATATGTTGAAATGGAATTTCAATGTTATGATATGATTCTATTTGGAAATGAAATCTTCATTCAATAAATTTGGGTATATTGAATGGGGGGAATTTCAAATATGTGCTTTTTGAAAAGATGATTTTTGATTTTATTTGGAAATGAAATCTTCATTCAATAAATTTGGGCATATTGAATGAGGATATTCATATGTATTTTTGAAAGATGATTTTGATTTTATTTTTGAAATGAAATCTTCATTTAATAAATTTGGGTATATTGAATGAGGATGTTCATATGTATTTTTAGAAAAGATGATTTTGGATTTTTATTTAGAAATGAAATCTTCATTCAATAAATTTGGGTATATTGAATGAGGATGTTCATTTGTGCTTTTTGAAAAGATGATTTTGGATTTTTATTTAGAAATGAAATATTAATTCAATAAATTTGGGTATATTGAATGAGGATGTTCATATGTGCTTTTTTTTTAAAAGAGGATTTTGATTTTGATTTTGAAGTGAAATCTTCATTCAATAAATTTAGGTATATTAAAGAGGATGTCCATTTGTGCTTTTTTGAAAGATGATTGTTGATTTTATTTTAAAAATCAAATATTTATTCAATAAATTTGGGAATATTGAATGAGGATGTTCATATGTGCTTTGTGAAAAGATGATTTTTGATTTGTTTAGAATGAAATCTTCATTCAATAAATTTTGGTATATTGAATGAGGATGTTCATATGGCTTTTGAAAGATGATTTTGATTTTGTTTTTGAAATTAAATCTTCATTCAATAAATTTGGGTATATTGAATGAGTATGTTCATATCTGCCTTTTTTGAAAAGAGGATTTTGATTTTGATTTTGAAATGAAATCTTCATTCAATAAATTTAAGTATATTGAATGAGGATGTCCATTTGTGCTTTTTAAAAAGAAGGGAATACCAACTTGACACATGTGGAATGTGTTGAGTGCAATTTCAAATGGTGTTATTTTATTTGAAAACAAAATCTCCATCCAACATGTTTGGATATATTGAATGAAGAGGCTTACTTTCAAATTTGTACTTTTTGAAAAGAAAGAAATTCTAACTTCAACATATGTGAGATATGTTGAAATGGAATTTCAACGTTATGATATGATTCTATTTGAAAATGAAATCTTCATTCAATAAATTTGGGAATATTGAATGGGGGGAATTTCAAATTTTTGCTTTTTGAAAAGATGATTTTTTATTTTATTTGGAAATGAAATATTTATTCAATAAATTTGGGTATATTGAATGAGGATATTCATATGTGCTTTTGAAAAATGATTTTGATTTTTTTTTTTTTGAAATGAAATCTTCATTCAATAAATTTGGGTATATTGAATGAGGATGTTCATATGTGCTTTTTGAAAAGATGATTTTGGATTTTTATTTAGAAATGAAATCTTCATTCAATAAATTTGGGTATATTGAATGAGGATATTCATTTGTGACTTTTGAAAAGATGATTTTGGATTTTCATTTAGAATTGAAATCTTCACTCAATAAATTTAGGTATATTGAATGAGGATGTTCATATGTGCTTTTTTTTTAAAAGAGGATTTTGATTTTTATTTTGAAATGAAATCTTCATTCAATAAATTTAGGTATATTGAATGAGGATGTCCATTTGTGCTTTTTGAAAATATGATTGTTGATTTTGTTTTAAAAATGAAATCTTCATTCAATAAATTTGGGTATATTGAATGAGAATGTTTGTATGTGTTTTTTAAAAAGATGATTTTTGATTTGTTTAGAAATGAAATCTTCATTCAATAAATTTTGGTATATTGAATGAGGATGTTCATATGTATTTTTTAAAGTTGATTTTGATTTTGTTTTTGAAATGAAATCTTCATTCAATGAATTTGGGTATATTTAATGAGTATGTTCATATGTGCTTTTTTTGAAAAAGGATTTTGATTTTGATTTTGAAATGAAATCTTCATTCAATAAATTTAGGTATATTGAATAAGGATGTCCATTAGTGCTTTTTGAAAAGAAGGGAATTCCAACTTGACACATGTGAAATGTGTTGAGTGGAATTTCAATTGGTGTTATTTTATTTGAAAACAAAATCTCCATCCAACATGTTTGGATATATTGAATGAAGAGGCTTATTTTCAAATTTATACTTTTTGAAAAGAAATAAATTTGAACTTCAACATATGTGAGATATGTTGAAATAGAATTTCAATGTTATGATATAATTCTATTTGGAAATTAAATCTTCATTCAACAAATTTGGGTATATTGAATCGGGGTGTTCATTTTCAAATATGAGCTTTTTGAAAAGATGATTTTTTATTTTATTTGGAAATGAAATCTTTATTAAATAAATTTGGGTATATTGAATGAGGATATTCATATGTGCTTTTGAAAGATGATTTTGATTTTGTTTTTGAAATGAAATCTTCATTCAATAAATTTGGGTATATTGAATGAGAATGTTCATATGTGATTTTTGAAAAGATGATTTTTGATTTTGTTCAGAAATGAAATCTTCATTCAATAAATTTGGGTATATTGAATGAGGATGTTCATATGTGCTTCTTCTTTTTTTTTTTTGAAAAGATATTTTTTTGATTTGTTTAGAAATGAAATCTTCAATAAATTTGGGTATATTAAATGGGGATGTTCATATGCGCATTTTAAAAAGATGATTTTTAATTTTTGAATTTTTGAAAAGATCCTACATGTAACAATCTTGAAGATTGTTAGATGAGGTTATTTTGTGCAAGTATTTTATTATGTGATCTTTTTGAAAAAAGTGCTTTTGGAAAGTGATGTTTTTATAAAGGATTTATTTTTCTTTATTTTTGGAATGAACCTTTCCTTACCATAGAAATGGTAAGGAGGAAGGTCATTAATAATCTCTTTTTATTAAATTTTTATTTTCACCTATTGGGGGACCCAATAGGGGTTTTAAGACCTACATGCAGTAAGGTCCTAAAATCTAAATAATGTTGGCTAGCTTAGCTTAAGGATTAAATAAACTAAGTGCCAACAGAAAATAAGGATAGTCTCAGATTCTTATAAAATACAAACCCATTATAGATACTTGGAGATAATGATCATTTACCAAAGATGGAGAAAGGAACCATCCCTAGCGGAGTCGCCAAAAAAAATCTGGGTATTTATTTCTCAAACTTTTGGGGGAATTTGAAAAATAAAACTTTTTGATATGTATGTTGGGACACCACATAGATCTGTAGAAGTACTTTTTAGACGGATTGAGTATTACATTGAGGAATGATGTACTATCTCGAGAGACATAAGTCATCATCCTAAAATGGACCTAATCACCTAATAAGGACTCCTAAGGATAATGGGTCTTCAAATGAATCAGAGATTCTTCCCCTACTTTACATGGAAAAGTAAAGTAGGGTTTATTTTAAATCGAGTTCCTTAAGTTCCCTATGGAGGCAAGCCCCCATAGTTAATTACATTTTAATCAATGAGATTCCTTAAGAATACTCTCAATTAAGGTAAAGGATCATTATCTCCAGAGATTTCAAAGATAGGACTATCAACAACTTGGTTATCTTTGGAAGATCAAGTGGGATTGATCAAAAAGGATAGAGTTATTATCGAAATCAATGGGAGATAAGTAGGGGATGCTCATGATGCTAGAAAACCTAGCGAGCATCCCAAACTATCATATGATTGGGCTTTATATTTTTGAAATTTGAAGAGACTTAATTGTTTGAGTTGATTTTTTATTAGAAATCTAGAACTTACAATTCTACAACACAAGATTATGGAAATGCTTAAGAGGTGAGGATTTATGCTTGTAGCTCACAAAGGAAAACAGAAACCTCAGAACTTAAATCTAAGGAGCTTTGGTGAGGGCCAAGGCACAACCTAAATCTAAGGTGAAAATGGGTATATGGTTTACCTCCACAAGAGAGAATAAACCACCCGACTGTTGGACTTACAATCGCCTAGGGGTAGCTGCCAACTAACTCCTCCTATGATTTTAAATACATGAAGAAAATTCTTATGCTTTTGCAAGATAGCTAAGGTGTTATTTATTTAGAAAGAAGACTAAGTCCTTAAACATACTCCCTAAGAGACTAGATCATGAAGAGCATGAATAAATGACTTAATCTAATACAAATTTTGTTAAGTTTTATTTTAATTTTTGGGTAATTTATTTGACACAGACTATGAGATGTCATATGCATAATGCATGAGAAGATTGATTATGGGCTAAAATTAACAAGAATGAGGTGTGTTTCCACCATGGCTCTCAAAGGTCAAGCCATTTTCTTTGGCAAAAGTAGAAGCCCTCCATTAGCAAGAGTGAAGCAATATATTTTTATGCATGATGTGAGACATACAACATCCAGCAAATGGGTTGCTAAATGTTTTATTATCTTGATTTATGTCCAAGGCTTTAGGTGAGGTTAATTGGATCAAAATTTTATTTTTTCTTAAGCCTAATTGCATCCAGGCCATTCATCAATCAATGAAGAAACTAGAAAATTCATGTTATTTCTAATGCACAAACTAAATAAACATCAAACAATTTTATAAAGCTAGCATGAAAGAATAAGAGGCCGATGTAGTCGGGCTCCACCGCATAAACCCGAAAAAAAATGTGGGTAGCCAAGCTCTATCCTTATACAACCTGGATTACAAATGAATAATTATAATTGAGAAAGAATTCAGGTTATGAGGGTCTTCATTCTTCATTTCTTCATTTCTTCATTTTTTTTTATTTCCTCATTTCTTCATTTCTTTCTTTCTTTCTTCATTTGGACTTGGGATGTAGTTTGCTCCAAGGCTTCACATGATACATAAGACATAGTCTTATGACCAATGCTCACCTCAGTTCCCCCATAACATTCATTCCAAATCTTAATTGCAAAAAATATATAAAAATGGGAAAGATAAATCTAACTAAACTTGTAAAATAGAGATTAGCTAAACATACCACACAATCCCAAGTAGTTATAAGAATAATATGGACTTAGTACCCCATACATGGGTAATGAAGTCCACATGTCCTAATTTAGATCATGCTTAGGGGTATAAGCAACTTGCACAGCAAAAGTATTCATATTTTTATTACAGTGCCCCTTAAGCATGATCCCCTGCAGAAGACGTGATTAGATAAAGATCATCCTAACATCTAGTCTACGCAAATGCACCCTAACATCCAGTCAAAAAATATTACATCATAAAATAAAATCAAGCATCAAAGCATGCACCACCCTAACATAGAGCTAGAAATGGAGACTTAGCCTAATGTGTGTGTCATTTAGGGCTTGTGTGGCATGTCTTAACTAGGCTTTAAGGTTAGAATTTTCTAAGTGTGAAGGATTCAAATTAGAGGGTAGTTTCAATTTTAAGTGATTTAGTTGATTTGTTAATCTTATTTGATGATTTTATTTGGTTTGAATGAACCTACACTTAATTACTAAATATTGTAAAGAGAAGAAAAGAGAAAATAACTTCTCTTTCATCCCTAGCTTAAGTAATTTCTAAGGTAGATTCATTAATAATTTTTCTTTAGTAAATATTTTATTATGTGTTTTAATTAACGCTAAGTTTAAATTTGCTCTAAATAAACCTATTCAATAAAAAAACATCTTAAGATTAGTTAAGGTGAATTATTATCACATAACACACAATCATTTATTTCTTTCCACCATGTATATCATGCATATGAGTAATCCTAAGCATATCTATACATTCAATGCAAATTTTAGCACATCTTGATGATGAATGCTAAGAGATGTTGTTTAAGAGAATTTGGATATTCCATGATGCATATTTTTATTAAGTAGAAAAGAGGAACTCTTTTATCCATTAATCAAATGCACATCCACATGTATAAAAGAAATAAGTGAGTACGACGTCATTATTTTCTACACTAATGGTGTAAGGTACATGACCTACTTGGGACTACTTAAAGCCTCGCAATCCCGAGATGTCTAGACTAATATACCACTTTTCTTAAATACATGTGCATGTACAAAAAGAAATAAATGGATGAAGAATCATGCAAAAGATTTTATGTTTAATGTTGGTTGTATAATTTACATATGTAATGTGAGGATCCTTCTTAAGTCATAACATGGGACTGTATAGGAATAGATTTAGGCAAGTGTTATGTTATTTTCAAATGAACTATACACTTTGCAAATCCTATTCAAAATAATGTTAAGAGAAGAGAAGAAAATCACATAACACATCTTATGCTATAATCACATGCAAGCTTATAAGTACTTATAAGTAGCATCACCTTATTTATAATCTTTGATTTATAAGTTTTGAAAATATTTTTTGATTTAATACTGATAATAGCCACTCATATTCTTACTTTAGCCAAAACATGTAATTTGACATAAAGGAAATATTTTATTTAATTAATTTTTCAAAAGAAGTGAATGCATGATTTCATATGACACACAACATTTAACACGCTTTGAAAGAAATAAAGTGATGTAAGCATATGACTTCATTCACCCTAATTAATTCCTAAATATAATCCTATAAAATAAGATCATTTAAAGTGAATCAAAATTCTTTAAAGATATTTTTATTTTTTTTATTTTGAATTTGATTTGACTTAGGAAATGTGAATAGAGTTTGCTGGTCCTAACTCATTTCCCCCCTCCCCCCCATGTGTGAATTGATTTAGTTTAATTTTTAGAAGAATTAAGTTCATTTTACTTTTTGTTTAGGTTAAGGTATAAATTAATACCATTAATTACCCCTTACCTACACTACTTTAACATAATTAACCAAATAATTATGAGCCAACATATGATATGTAACCACATGGAATTTAAATCAGCAATGCACCTAAGAAATAAAAGGGGCTTAATACAATTGGCTCACAATTATTGATTAATTAAGCTAAAGAGTTTTCATTAAGTACTTTCATAACCTTCCCACACATGTGGGCTGGAAATGATTTCCTCAAACTTACCTTAGGCTTTTGAACACCTAAGGATCTACCCAATAAGAGATTGATTAATTCCATATTGATTTTAAAAGTTTTATTTGACTAATTAAGTAGAACATTAGTGGATTAATCCTTAATTATATTTGGATTAAGGAAGAATGGGGGTTTAGAGAATAACTTAGGGAAAATATCCCAAATCCATTTCATAAATCTCCTCCTTACTCAAACAAGGTTTAATTATCTCAATTAATGGATTAAATCACTGTTCATATGCTTAATTACTCTTAATTACATTAGGCGGGCGATTAGGGGTTTTTTAGTTAATTTTCCTAATTAACTCATTAATAAATTCCAAGAAAATTAAGGGAGGCAGAAGTCATCCCACTAAACATGTTTGAGAAATTTAGAATTAATTAATGTAGTAATTAGGGAGTAATTAAAGAAATTAAATTTTTTATTAAATATTAATTAAGAAAAATTCACAATACAAAATCAATTAGAATTAATTTTATTGGATTTCCCTCTGAAATATCTTTAAAATGAGTCATCATTTATATTTTTTTAGATTTTTCTACATTTAATTATGATTTTATGAAGTTTCTGTGATTAAAGGATAATTTAATAGCCTAATTAATTAACTAATCTCGTCGGTGTCACGTGGACTATTGACGCGGTGAGCTTTCTAATGACGACTTGGTTATTTAAGTTGTCACGGCCGTCATCATTTGGTGGAGCAGTGCTTTCCCACATCGTCGATCCTTGATGGATGGCGGGGTTAATCTAATGGTTCTAAGGGTTTAGATAAATGGATCTAAGCAATTTAATTAGGGTCATCCATCCAAAACATGCGAGTTGGACGGCTCATGATTAATCCTATGGAGACAAGGCGTCCATCCTCCAACTTGATCGAGCTCACTGGCTCGATTAGGTAGATTTACCACACCATCAAGAGGTGTAGGGAAGAACATCCAACGCTAGAATCTAATGGGATAATTTCCTTCACAAGGAAGCATTTTCAAATTAGGATCGGTTTGAATAATACCTCAGGAGGCTATCGGCGCTTCCAGCGGAGGTAGCTTTGTCTAGTGGAGATGAAGCCTTATTAAAAGTTTCAAGTCTTGATTTGAAGTGGATTGCTCAATTGACTAAGCTCCCCTTCAATGGCTTGTGACCTCGATCAAAATCCCCCTTCCCATGGCTTGAAGACTTGGGAAATGCTTTGGGTGAGCTAGACTAGCTCTCTTGATGGTGCTTGTAAGGTGAATTTGGGTTTGGTGGAGAATTCAGTAAGTTGGAAAATCCCCTCACCTCCCTTATGTTGGCTTTGAAGAAAATCAAGAAGGAGAAATTTGAAAATCTTAGAAATGACCTTGGGAAGGTTGAGGATGCTTGCTTTTGATCACTCTAGCTCAATCAAATGTAGAGAACCTAGTTTCAGTTGGAATGAGAGGGAGATATCTCCCCCTACTTGGATCGGATGGTCGAGGCTTAGTTTGCCATTTTTGATCAATTACCTTGATTGATTGGGTTATTTAGGCTGTTAGGGACTCCATGTGATTTGATTTTGGTAGAGGAGTGGAGGAGAGGGAGTGCACATGTGCTAGGTGAGTGTAGGAGGTGATCCAAGTGGAGAATTCCCATTGGAGGGATCAATTTGGCCTTGGGTCAAGCGCACCACCTCCCTTGGTGTCCAAATGGACCACTAGGAAGATGCCAAGTGACCATGAGAAAAAATTGGTCAAATTCCAAGTGAATTTGGCCATAGGTTACCCTTTGGCCTAGGGGTGAAATCATCACTTGGCCTTGATTTTGATTTGGGCAGATTTGAGATGATTAAAAAATGGGTTGGGCCACTTTTCAAGTGATTTGGAGTTCATTTGGTTTGAATTGATTCAATTTGACCCATTTAAGTCAAGTTGGGTTAGGTTGACCAATTGGCCAAATTGGGTCAAACCATGGGTTAGGACAAGTTCAAATGATCATTTGGAGCCTATGAGTGTCATTGGTTTGGTTTAATTTGATTTATATTTGGTTTAGGTTCATTTAGGTTCACTTAGGTCAAATGGGTCAAGTAGACCAATTTCACCCATTTGACCCAATTGGGTTAGGTCATGGGTTGGTTTAGGCTTGGTTGATCATTTGAAATATTTTGCAAGCTTTGGTTTTATTTCAAATTGATTTGATGTTTTAGGTCACGTTGGGTTCAGGGCCAACTGGGCTAGGTTGGGTCTAGTTGGCCAATTAAAGCTTTGGCCAAGTTCAACAAGTGATTTAGACTGAATTTGACCCATTGGTTGCAATCAATTTGGCCTAGATCAAGATTTGACCCATTTTGACTTTTAGGTCAACTTGGGTCAACTTAGGTCAAGTGGCCAATTGGGCTTGGTTAGGCTTAATTGATGGCTTGGTCAAGTTCAATCACTGATTATAAACTGGTTTAGATTAATGATTTTAATCAATTTGGCTTATAGTGGATTTTGGTTAGTTTGGGTTTCATTTGGGCTAAGTGTTGACTTGGTCAAAGGCTAGGTTTGACTTGGTTTGATCTAATTTGAGTGATTGATCCTATAATGATTGTTGCTCACAATGTGAGGCTTAGATGGGCTTAGTTCAATCTAATTTGGGTTGGATTAAAATTTGGCTCAAAAAGGTGCTTTAGGCCACTTTGGATCAAGTGAGTCTAACTGGGTCAATTGACTTGATCAAGGCTTGTTTCAAGTTTGGTTGAACTCATATATGGCCTTGTGTTTGAAATATAAATCCAATTGCAAGTGATTTGGAGTCAAATGGGTTTTGATTCATTTGACAATTTCAAGTCAAAAGGGTGAATATTGGTTTGACTTGGGTTAGTTTGATTTTGGTTTGATGATTGAAGTTTATGTTTATATTTGGTTTGTGATTAAAGGAATGATTGTTTGAAGATAAAATCCAAGGGTTTGGATTTATTTAAGAATAATTTGGCTAAGTTTAAGAATTTGACTCGGAAGGATATAGGTTGGATTTAGGTTGGATTTGGACTTGAGTTTTGAATTTGGTTTTGGTTATTTGAATTTATATTTTATTTATATTTGTGAATATAAATGAGAATATAAATGGGTTACTAGAAAATCTTTTGAATTTGGATTTATTTGAATTTGTTTGGTTAAGTTAAAGGAAATGACTTGAAAGAGTTTAGGTTGGATTTAAGTTGGATTTGGATTTGAAATTGAGTTTTAAATTTGGTTTTGGTTATTTGAATTTATATTTCACTTATATTTATGAATATGAATGAGAATATAAATGGGTTATGAGAAAATCTTTTGAATTTTGAGTGATTTGAATTTGATTTGGGCTAAGTCCACAAGATGAAATCAAAAAGGCTTGGGAGAGATTTTTGAGATTTGAATTCAATCATGGGTTTCAATCATTTGATTTGGAATTGATTCATGATTTGAGAAAATTCATTGAGTTGGAATTAATTTAAGGTTTGATTTGGATTTGAAGTTGATTTGAATTTGAAGTTGATTTGAATTTGAAGTTTGACTTGAAAGAAGAAAGTAAGGATTTGGTTCAAGCTATAAGGTAGAAAAGTTTTCCTAATACCCCTAAAGAATGACCTATTCCTATAGCTAACTCTTCTAAGTCTCTAGGGTTAGGTTAAGTATTCATCTAATCACTAGAAGTGTCTTAAGACTAAGGAACTCTTAATGTCTAGAGGAGTCCTATGTCTAAGATGAAGAAGTTGAAAGCTCACTCCAAAAGTGAGGTCAACAAGAAGTCACTAGCACATCAGGTGAAGCAGAGAGCCCTTTCCTATGCTCTCGTGGATGGCACCTTATACCGGCGGTCCTTTGATCATATGTGGTTACATTGTTTAGACAAACATGAAGCCCATATGATCATGATTGAGGTACACTCAAGTTTATGCGGAGCACATCAATCTGGTCTGAAGATGAAAGTCAAGATCAAGAGACTAGGATATTACTGGCCTTCGATGATCGCAGGCTGCATGGACATAGATAGGAGATGCCACCAATTTCAGGTACACGGTGTGGTCTTACACCAACCATGCAACATTCTACATCCTACATTGACTTCATGACCATTTGAGTGTTGGGGTACTGACATAGTAGGTCCGATTGATCCTCCTTCTTCGAAGGGTCACCGGTTCATTCTAGCTGACACCGACTACTTTTCCAAGTTGGCGGAGGCAATCCCACTCAGAGATATCACAGCTCAGCATGTGCTCCAATTTTTTCAGGAACCATATCGTATATATGTTTGGGGTGCCTCGATGAATTATATTTGATACTGGTACTGCATTCAAGAGCACTAAAATTAATAGTTTTGCCCACAGACACGACATAGATTGGAAATACTCTACCATCTACTACCCAAGGAAAAATAACTTAGCTAAAGCCTTCAACAAAACTCTTATCCAGATATTAAAGAAGACACTCGATGACACATAAGCGACAGAGGCATGAGCAGTTAGTTGAAGCCTTGTGGGATTATCGCACCACATACAGAACTCCAACTCAATCTACCCTGAAGCAATTCTGCCATTAGAAGTTTAACTCCCATCATTAAGGATAACTGTGGGTAGTAAAATTACCATTGAGCAAAATGCCTAGTTGTGGTTAGAAGAGCTCGAAGGCTTGGAGGAGAGACGCCTCCGAGCATGCTAGAACCTCGAGTTGTACAAAGCCAAAATGATTCAAGCTCATAACAAGTTGGTCCATCATAGAGCTTTTCAAGTAAGAGAGCTTGTTTTAGTTTTAAGA
The DNA here is from genome assembly GCA_021442155.1 of Cymbidium sinense. NCBI lineage: Eukaryota > Viridiplantae > Streptophyta > Magnoliopsida > Asparagales > Orchidaceae > Cymbidium > Cymbidium sinense. The sequence goes on from CM038230.1 coordinate 11,220,428, forward strand.
AGACCAATTGTTGCACGTCGAAAGATGGGAGGCAAGTTTGAACCCACTCGAGAAGACCCTTTTGTCATAGAGAAGGCCTGCCAAGGAGGATCTTATCAACTTATAAATTGTAAGGGAGAGCGGCCAATGCTTCCAATCAATGGGCTCTACCTAAAGACATATTATCCATAAACCTTGTTTCAAATCAATTATCAATAAAATTTCTTTCATCTCAAACTCCACCTTTTCATATTGGTTAGAAATATCTTTGCTTGTGAATCTACCATGATGTGTTTAGGGTAGGTGCAAGGAACCAAAGCGCATCTTATCTTTTAGCAACATGGCACCAACACAAACTATTCACAATCACATAAATCAAACATATACCTTTTGTCTCAAGCTATTTTGACGTGGGATAAAGCCCCTTGTGGCACTCACTCATTAGCTTCTTTAGGTCAGGCTGACATGCAACCTTGCTAGTGTGTCACCCCAGTGGTTATTTGTCTGGAGGACATAAGTTTACAAGCTTTCTTCCTAATTTGACCATTGCAAATTGACGAGCATCTTGTTAGTTTGGTAGGCCTTACTACTCAGCCGGTAAGCTATCCCATGTTGATTTTGTTTAAGAGGATGTAAGCCTACACGCTTTCTTCTTGAACTAGCCATCATGCATTGAATGGGTAAATTATATTTGAGGCTTAGGATAAGTCTCTCAGTGGCTCCTTTACTCCTGACTACTTCAAGTCTAGGTCTGGTCCTTACACGAGACTCATCGCTTAGTAGTCGCCCTAGGTCGGAAAGCATATGTCCCGCCAACAACAAACTATCTCGATGAACATTTCCATCTATGAGGATGTAAGTCTACAAGCCTTCCTCTTAGATTGATTATCGCAAACTAACGGGCAGCTTAAGTTGGATGGTTATCGCCATGCTGACGGCGACCCACCCGGTGGATATACCACTCATGGTAGATGTAAGTCTACAAGCCTTCTCCTGGTGTTGGCCACCGTATACTTATAGGCTTTCTTTTATAGGGTCCAGGATAAAGCCCCTAACGAGACCTCCCCTATGGTCACTTTATTTGGATCATGTCCTTAGCGACCCCATTTAGACACTACCCCAGTTACTCTTGGACGGGACGGTCCCCCTTTCCTAGTAACCATCCCTATGGTTGGAGAATTTTTTTTGCGGAAATGTAGATTCTCCATTAGTCCAGTAAGTTTGAGATAGGACTATGCTGATATAAGACCTTTCTCAGTGTGGTCCCTCGCACACCAACAAAGTCCCTCACACACCAACAAGGTCCACACAAATATATAAGCAAAAGAAAATATATATTTTCGCTTGTGGATTAGGAAGAAAACCCCAACGGTACCTTTTCCCAAGCAACAATCCTATCTTTAAGGTAGTGTCAACAAAACTCCTTATAGGAATCATCTGACTATTTTTGAATTGAGATAAGTCCCTGGGTCGGCACTCTCTCAATAGTGGCCCTTATGATGGGTTTGACTTGTTGTGCCACCAACAGGTCACCCCGGCGGTCATCCTTGCTTTGGAAGATATAAGTCTATCACGCATTCTCTCCAATACGACCGTTGTACACTGAGGGGCAGCCTTAGGTCGAGCTCGATTAGTTATTTTATCAATCGATCACCCTAGTGGTTCCTTGTTTAGGAGGATGTAAGTCTACAAGCTTTCTTCCTGACTTGACCATTGCACACTGAAAGGCACCCCTTAGGTTGGTTAACTCTACCTCGCGGCCGGTAGACTATCTCTTTGGATTTGTAAATCTAAGATAGAACTAGGCTGATATTAGCCCCTTCTTAGTGGATCCATCACACACTGTCAGGGTCCATTTAAAATGAAATTAATTTTGACTATTTTTGAGTTGATATGAATCCACAGTGGCATTCACTAGTCGCAATAGGTCAGGTTCGATTTATTGCGCTATCAATCGATCACCCCAGTAGTTCCTTCTTTAGAAGGATGTAAGTCCACAAGCCTTCTTCCTGACTTGGCCATTGCACACTGAAAGGCACCCTTAGGTTGGATAGTCCTACCTAATAGCTAGCATATTATCCCTTTGGATTTGTAAATTTGAGATAGACCTAGGCTGATATAGCCCCTTCTTAATGGATCCATCGCACACCTATAAGGTCCATTTTATTAAATCCACCATCCTTCCCCAGTAGAGTCTAAATTAAGTCCATCCACTCTTATCCTTAGTGGATGCTCCCCCGAAATAATCCAAAGAAAATCATATATTAAACCCATCTTATCCCCAACAGATCCAAACTCATATATCAGGCAGATGTGCCCTCAAAAATCAAAAATCACAATCTCTCCCTAGTGGAGTCCCGAATCATAAACAAATCAAATTCTCATCCCTAGTGGATGTCACCAATTAAATCAAATCAAATTTCTCTCCAACAAGACGTAAATCATATCCTCTGCCCAGTGGATCCCCACAAAATCAAACTAAATAAAATTCCTATCCCAAGTGGATAATCTGAACCTACCTCCCTAATGGAAGGTTCGCATATTTGATCCCTCAATGGATCCTTTCTTCCTCTCTTATGCCATTGTCATAAGTCAAGTTGCATCGTACTAAGATCTTGATTCTATCTACATCTTGGGTTTAGGGGTAAATTGTTTCTGTTAGCTCTTATAATCCTTTAGACATTGTTGATCATCTCGGTCAATGCCAACACTTGTGGTGTGCCTTGTCAGTTACACCACATCTATTGGGGGTCCTTTTGTTGACCTCGGTTTTAGAGTGAGTTCTCAAATTTCTTATTATATATCTAGTACTCTTATAGACACTAAGAGTTTCTTAGTCTTAAGATACTTCTAATGACTAGGTGAAAACTTAACCAAAACCTAGAGACTTAGAAGAGTTAGCCATAGGAATAAGTTATGCCTTAGGGACATAGAAAAACTTGCCTACCCTATAGACTAAACCTAATCCATGCTTTTCTTCACAAAACAAATGTTAAATTCATACAAAACCAAATTTCCAATACTTATAATCAATCCCATGATAAAATTCAAGCTCAAGATTTCTCCATAAAACCCCATGATTAAATTTGAAATCCTTTCTAAGCCCTTTGATTTCATCTTATGGACTTAGCCTTAACCAAATTCAAATCAATCCCGATTCAATTTATTTTCTCAAAGATCAATTCAATCCTTCAATCATTTACCAAATACAAATCCAAATTCCAAACCAAATAAATTAATCTCAAATCAAATCCAAGATCAATTTTCCCTCTTAAGCCCTATGGACCTACCTCAATAGGCTTAATCAAATCTTAACCCAGATTATCCCAAGCTTGATTAATTTCTTCATAAATCAATTATTCCTTTATTTATATTCATAAATATAAATGAAACCTATCCTCTAATGACCAAAAATAAAACAAACTAAATAAATTATCCACTTAAGCTCTTTTGACTTACATCCATAAGTTTGGTCAAATTTACTTCCAAATCACTCCAAACTCAAGTGATTTTCTCATGGATCTTTTATATCTTTATTTATATCCCCAAATATAAATGAAATATAAATACGAATAGCCAAAATCAAATCCAAAATTAAACCAAACTCAATTTAAGCTATTTTAGCCAATTTCTTGAATTTGGCCAAATCATATCCAAATCAAGCCAAAACTAATGGATTTTCTCTTGAAACAATCATTCCTTCAATCATTTAGCAAATATAAACATAAACTACAATTATCAAATCAAACTCAAATCAACCCAAGTTAAGCCCAAGCTAGCCTTTTTGACTTTAAAACTCAAATGAGCCAAAATCTGTTAGACTCCAAATTGATTGTAATTAGATTTATATTTCAATCCTAGACTCATATATAAGTTTAACTAAATATGAATCAAGCCAAAACCAACCCAATTAACCTATTTAGGTCCACTTGACCCAAAGTGACCTAAAGGACCTTTTTGAGCCAAGTCCTAATTCAACCCAAATTGGATTGAACCAAGCCCATCCAAATCTCATATCATGATCAACAATCATCATAGGATGATCAACTACCTTAAATTGGGTCAAACTAAGTCAACTTGGTCCTTTGACAAAGTCAACCTTTAGCCTAAATGAAACCTAAACTAGCCAAAACTCACCATATACCAAATTGATTCCAACCATTGATTCAAACCAATTCATAGTCAATGATTGAACATGATCAAACCCTCAATTGAGCCAAACTAAGTTTAAGTGACCATTTGACCTAAGTTGACCCAAATAGGCCTAAAAAGCTAAAGTGGGTCAAATAATGATTTAACCAAAATTGATTGTAATCAATGGCTCAAGTTCATTTCAAATCATTTATTGAACTTGACCAAAGCCACAATCAAGCCCAATTTGACCAATTGGTCAACTTGACCCAACCTAGCCCAAATTGACCTAAAGTGTCAAAATAGCCAAAATCCAAATTAAATCTAAATCAAATCAAACTAAAGCATACAATCATCTTCAATTAACCAATTGAACTTGAACCAACACCTAACCCAACCCAATTTGGTCAAATTGGTCAAATTAGTCAACTTAGCCCATTTAACCTATTTGAATCCAAGTGAGCCAAAATCAAACCTAACCAAAATTGATTGAAACCACTTGAACTAAAACTCTTCAAATCATTATTTGAACATAACCCAAGCCATGATTTGACCCAATTTGACCAATTGCTCAACCCAACCAAATATGAACTCATTTAACCAAATGAAGCCTAAGCACCCAAAATCAACTCATGGGGCTTTGGTGGTTTACCAAACCCAACCTAAATTGATCCTAATTCAACCCAAAATCTTCCCATTAGTAAAGTGGGCCCCACCCAAGGGGGTTAGCTATTGGACAAACTTCTTTACATTCGATTCCTTCCCCATTTTATTAAGTCCACTCCCCCATCACTTGGGCATCCATCCAATTTTCAAATGGAGTAAGCCTAATCTTCCTAACCCACTCTAAGCACACTAGGATCAGCCATGGATAAAAGGAAACCATATCTCCCCCATATCAAACCTTGAGCCATCTCGCAAGCCTTCCCCCACTCTTGGCGAGCCACGTGGACCTGATGGAGACAAGTCCGATAGTCTGATGGCATCTAGCCGGTGAGAAAATGGGATTGAATCATGTTTATCCACCTCAACAATTGAGAGGATATGCCCCTCAATTCAAATGCGAATTCAAGCATTCTACTTCATGTGAGCTAGAGTGAGTGAAGGAGAGTCTCCCATAGCCTTTCCCCAAGCTCTCAAACTCCCTCATTCTTCCTTTTCTCAGCTTTACATCAAGCCTAAATAGGGGAGGCCAATCTGAAGTCCCATTTGCTTAATACTCCACCAAACTTCAATCAACCTTGCACACACTATCCTTGGACCTAGTCGAAGCCATATGAATCATTTTCCAAGCTCCAAAGCTGCCAAAGATAGGAGTTCGACCAAGATCGAATGCTAAATAGGACGATCTTGGTCTCTAAGGCAAGCTACCCCAAATCAAGGTCCAAGCTTCTCAACAGGGCTTCGCCTCAACTAGGCGAAGCTACCTCCGTCAATCCCATCACTGATCTTGAGCTCCGGTGAGGTAATTTCTTAAAAACGTAGATTTAAGAAAAAGTGATTGGTCTTTTTCAAAAAAAAAAAAATTTATGTCATGTGATTTTGACCATTGGATGTGTTCCTCTCCTTCCCTTAATGGTGTGAGATCATTTTCAATCCAAGCTTTGGTGAGCTTGGATTGAACGGAGAAAGATGGATGGCATCCGTCTCTCACCACTCGGGAGGAGATAAATCACTGGTTGTTCATTCCGTATGATCAGAATGGATGGTCCTGATCTAATCACGCTTAGATTCCTTCTATTTTCTCCTTTACTATGGGATTTAATCGTGGTCGTCAGATCTTAGATCGGACGGTCCACAGGAAAGCGCGTTCACCACCGATTGACTTAGCATACAGATGTGATAACTTAAAGAACCAATCCTGCGGTACCATGTGGAAAGTATGCCGCGTCAATGCACCACGTGGCGCCAACGGGATTAAGCTTAATTAGGGTTGTTTAATTAATTTTTAAGGCTGAAACTTCCAAAATTCATAACTAATCCTAGAAAAATCCAAAAAATATAAATAAGGGCTCATTTTTAAGGTATTTTAGAGTTGAATCCAATAAAATTATCATTAGTTAAATTGGAATAGTAATTTTTATTTAATTAAGGTTTAATTAGAATTTTAATTAATCTAATTACTCTTTAATTAATCATCTGATTAATTTCAAACTTTTTAGAGATGTTTAGGGGGATGACCTATGCCTCTCTCACTTTTCTTGGAATTTATTAGTTGATTAATTGGGGTAATAAATTGGTTAAGTCTTAATTACCCTTTTAGCTTAATTAAGGATAATTAATGAAATGAACAGTAAATTAGTTGATTAAATAAGCTTAATGACCTCTATTAACAATGAAGGGACTTAAGGAAATGGATTGAGACCTTTCTTCTAATCTTTTCCTTAAGCCCCCATCATTTTCTTTAAAAGAGTTAATCAAGAATTCATTAATCACTTAATTAACCAATTTTGGATTGCTACATAATTTAATTAATTAAGCAAAGGACTTGGGGATAAGGATTGATGCCTCTTTCTTGGTCTCTTTCTTTAAGCCAATTTTATCTCACTAATCAAGGATGGTTAAGGCTTAATTAATTGATTTATGATTTAATTAATCTAACTCTAATTTCAAATCATCTTTAATAGGATTAATTAAACCTTAGGCAGATCTTTAGATGTTTAATAATCTAAAGAAGCTTAATGAAATTATGATTGGTCTACATGTGTAGAGAAATCATGAAAGTAAGTAAACTAATCCCTTATGCTTAATTAACTATTAATTATGAGCCAATTTCATTAGGCCCCCTTCATTTCTTAGGAGCATTACTAATTTACTTTCTAATGAGGTTGCATATTAAGTTGGCTCATCATTATTTAGTTAATTAACTTAATGTGATGTAGGTAAGGGTTAATTAATTGATTTAATTCCTATATTAACTTAATTTATCCATAAAATTTAACTTAATTACTCCTCATTAAACCCAATTAATTTACATAATTGGGGATGGGTTAAGGTCAGTAAACTAAGCCTCAATTTCATAAATCAAAACCAAAACATAAAGCAAAAGTGACTTTAAGAAATTTTAGTTCATCTTAAATAAGCTTATTTAATGTGATTATCCTTTTTTTTTTATTTTTTTATTTTTTTTATTTTTTTATTTTTTTATTATTATTTTTTTTTGATGTGATTATCCTTAGGAATTAGTTGGATTGAATGAGATTACATGCTTTTGTTTCTTTATTTCTTTCTAATCATACTAAAGTGTTGTATGACACTTAATTCATGCATTCATTTCTTCAAAAATTAATTAAAAATAAATTATTTCCTTTATGTCAAATTTGCATGTGTTGACTTAATTAGAAATATGTATGGCTATTATCACTATTAAATCTCAAATGTATTTTCTAAAACTTATTAATGAATAATAATACATGTTATGACATTAGTTATATATATACATAAGAGTTGCATGCGAATATAAACTTAGTGTATGAAGCGAAGTTCTCTTCTTTCATTCATATGTTGATTTGCATAAGTATAAATGTTAATGAGTATATTAGTCTGGATATTCCAGGGATGCAGGACTTTAAGTAGCCCCAAGGAGGTTCTTATCCCACTCCCCTGGTGCAGAATAATGGCGACGTACCCATTTGATTTCATTCGTATACATCTTGACATTAGAATTAGGATAAAACTTTAATTCATTCACAGAAATAAATCAAATTCTACTTTTGCATGGTTTTTTTTATTATTATAGTTGCTTATACATCCATATGTATTTGAGAATAGTGGATATATTAGTCTGGACATTCCGGGGATGCACGACTTTAACTAGCCCCAAGGAGGCTCCTACTTCACTCCCCTGGTGCAAAATAATGGCAACATACTTACTTAAAATTTTCATACATTTAAATGTGTATTTAGTTAATGAATGAAAAATTCTCTTTTCTATAAAACTCATTTTTATGTATCTTATATTTAAGTGTTCCAAAAATATATTGCATGTATGGACATGTTTAGGGCTTAATCATATGCATGTTATATATGATGAAAAGAAATGAATGAATATGTGTCATGTAATAGTAGTTCGTTCCAATTAATTTTAAGATGCCTCTCTCATTGAATGAGATTATTTAAAGTGATCATAAACTTAGGATTAACTTAAAATATGTAATAAGCCATTCACTAAAGAGAATTGATTAATTAATTGGCTTTAGATGTGGCTTAAGGCAGGGATAAGAGAGAGTGGCCCTCTCTTTTCTTTTCTTTATAACACTTAGTTATTAAGTGTAAATCAAGTGAAACAAAAGAAAACACTAAGCAAAACTCACAAATTAATTAAGTCATTTAAAGTAAAGCCACCCTTCATAATTAAATCTCTTCATACTTAGGAAATTACAATAAAAGCCTAGTTATTGCATACCACACAAGCCTTAATACACACACCTTATATTAGGTCATCATTTCTAGCTTTATATTAGGGCGGTGCATGGTTTGAAGTATGTTTGGTTTTATGATGTATTATTGTAGACTGGATGTTAGGATATATGCTTCGTAGACTGGATGTTAGACCGTGATTAGCCTAATTATATCTTATGTAAGAGATTGTGCTTAAGGGGTGATTAAAAATAAATATAAATACTCTTTTTGTAGGTTGCTTAATCCCTAAGCATAATCTAAATTAAGACGGGTGTACTTTGTTACCCATGTGCAGGGTACTAAGTCCAAATTATACATATAATTTCTTGGGTTGTATAGTGTGTTTAGCTAACGCTTGTCTTGCAAGTGTAGTTAGATTTACTTTTCCTATTTTTGATGTAATTTTGCATTAAGAATTAGAATTTATGTTATGTGGGATTAGGATAAGCGGTGGCTAGAAGGCTTTGTCCTGGGAGCCCCCATGATGCGTTTGGAACAAGCAATCCCAAATGACGAAATGGAGGAGATATGAAGATATAAAGAATGAAGACCCCCATAACATATATTAATTTATGTAATTGTAATTATTTTATCATATACCAGGTTTTATAAGAGCAGAGCTCGGCTACCCATTTCACTTTTTGGATTGTACAGCAGTACCCGACCGCACTAGCCTATTTTTCTTTTACATTGGGTTTATAAATTGTTTAATGATTTATTTACAATTATGTAATAGAAATGACATGTATTTTTCCTAGTTTCTTCATGTATGGTGAATTATTGTGTGGCCTGGATCGGATTAGGCTCTTAGGAAAAAATAAATTTTCTACCCCAACTATAACTCATAATTAAATTTTCTAAACAACTCATAACCTTATAGAAAGTCTAGACTTTAAATCAAGATAATTAAAAGATTTAACAACCTCTTAGCTTGACATTATATGCTTAATATTATGCATGTCATCTTATTTCACTTTTGCTAAGAGAGGAATTTCATCCTTGCACGATAGGGGAAGACTTGAACTTTGAGGGTCTCCTCTGTGGTGGAAAACACATCTTTCTCTCTGATTTAGCCAATAATATCATTTAATCATGCTTTCAGATATGTAAAAATCCTATAGCCTATGTCAAAAAGAAGAGTCCAAAATTAAATAAAAATTGATAATAATTATATTATACTAAGTCATTATTCATACCACTCATGCTCTAGTCTCTTAGAGAGTGGGTTTAAGGACTTTAGTTTCTTTCTAAATAATAATAACCTAACCACCTTGCAAAACATATGACTTTACCACATTATTTTTTTTTAAATATAGGATGAGTTAGTTGGTTGTCACTCCAGACGATTATAAGTCCAACAGTTGGGTGGTTTACGCTCTCTTATGGAGATAAACAATATACAAATTTTTGCCTTAGATTTAGGACATGCTTTGGCCCTTGCTAAAGCTCCCTAGATTTAGGATCTGAGGTTGTTATTTCTCCTCAGGCTACAAGAATAAATCTTCACCTCTTATGCATTTTGACAATCTTGTATTGTGGGATTATAAGTCCTGATTTTCTAATAAATTTTAACTCAAATAAATAATCCTCCTCAATTTTAAATATATAAAGCTCAACCATATGATAGATTAGAATGCTCACTAAATTTTTTAGTATCATGAGCATCCCCTACTCATCTCTTTTGTTTTCAATGATAAGTCTCTCCTCTTTGATCTATCCCGATTGTTCCAAACATAGCTAATTTATTAATAGTTTTATATTTAAAATTTTTGGACATAATAATTGTCTACTTTAATCGAGAGTATTCTTAAGGAATTCACTTTTCTTAGGATGTAATTAACTATGGGGGCTTGCCCCTGTAGGGAGCTTTAGAACCCGGTTTAAATAAACTCTCCTTTATTCATCCATATAAAGTAGGGAAAAATTTTCTGGTATATTTGAAGACTCATCATGTCTTAGGAGTCCTTATTAATGTGATTAGGTCCATTATAGGATAGTGATTTTATCTTTTGAGATAGTGCACTATTCCTTAATATCATACCCGATCACCTCAATAGGTACACCCTCAGATCTGCGTGGTGTCACTCATATACATCATAATCGAAAATAAACACCACACACACACACACACACACACACACACACATATATATATATATATATATATATATATATATATATATATATATATATATATGTATATACTTTCTTCTTGTCGGTTCCTATATTTAAGAATAAAGGTGATGCACAAGAGTGTACAATTTATAGAGGAATTAAGTTAATGTGTCGTACATTAAAATTATGGGAGAGAGTAATTGAGCATAGGTTACCATGTGATATAAAAGTTTCTCACAATCAGTTTGGTTTAGTGCTAGGTAGATCTATTGCGGATGATATACATTTGTTAAGAGGTTTGATGGAGAAGTATAGAGAAAATAAGGTGGATCTACATATGATATTTATTGATTTAGAGAAAGCTTATGATAAAGTTTTTTGCAGAGTTCTAGAAAAGAAAGAAATTAATATTGGTTATATTCAAGTCATTAAAGATATGTATACTTATTGACCTCACTTTTGGAGTGAGGATTTAATCTCCTCTTCTTAGATTTAGGGGTCTTCTAGATGCAAAGACTTTCTTGATCATAAGACACTTCTAGCAATCAGGTGAATACTTAACCTAAGCCTAGCGACTTAGAATGATTAATCATAGAATTAGGCTATGCCTTATGACTTATGGAGACAAACCTATCATATAGCCTAAACCTAATCTATGCCTACCTCTTTGGCCTAAACCAAACCTCAAATTCAATTCATTCAAATCTAAATCCAAATATAAATTCAAATCAAATTATTGAAACATATAACCAATTTCAAACCACATATCAAACCAAATCAACTCTTCCTAAGCCCTATGATTTTATTCTAGGGACTTAGCCTTATTCAAATCCAAATTCATTCAAATTGAATTGGTTTTCTCATAGATCAATTCAACCCTTCAATCAATTTCCCAAAATCTACAATCAAACTCAACTTCATATGTCCTAAATCAAAAGCCAAATAAAATCCAAACCTAAGCCATATAATTCAATCTCATGGACTTAGCCAAAAATCCATTCAATTCAAACCAAAATAAATTGATTTTATTATGAATCAATTATTCCTTCAATCATTATCTCAAATATAAATAAAATCTACAATCATCTAGCCAAATCAACCCAATCAAAATAAAACCCAATTTAACCCATTTAACTTGAAATATCCAAATGAACCAAAACACATTTGAACCCAAATCAATTGCAATAAAAGCTATATACCAATTCTAAATCCATATATAAATTCAACTAAATCCAAATCGACCCAAAATCAACTCAACTAAACCCAATAGGCTCACTTGACCCAAAGTGACCTAAATGACCTATTTGATCCAAATTCCAATCCAACTAAAATTGGATTGAACCAAGCCTACAAAAACTCATATGGTGATTGTTGATCACTCTAGGTTGATCAATTGTCAATAATTAGGTCAAATCAAATTAAGTCATTTGGCCAAGTCAACCTTTTTAACCCACATGGACCAAACTAGTCAAATCTCAACCAAAGCCAAATTAACTGAAACCATTGATTCACACCAACCTATGATCAATGATCGAATATGACTTGACCATCAATTGAGCCAAACCTAACCCAATTAGTCATTTGATCCAAGTTGACCCAATTTGACCTAAAAGACCAAATTAAGTCAAATCATGATCTAACCCAAATTGACCTAAAGGGTAAAATTGGCCTAAATCATGATCAAACCCAAATTAATTCAAATAAAAACCTACTATAATTTTTAATTAACTAATTGAACATGAATCAACCCCTAACCCCCAAGACAATTTGGCCAATTTGGTTAAATTGGTCAACTTGATCCATTTGACCTACATGAACCCAAATGAGCCAAAATCAAGCCTAAGCCAAATTGACTCAAACCAATTGAACCAAAACACTTCAAAACATCATTTAAAATTTACTCAAGTCTTGGTTTGACCCAATTTGACCAATTGGTCAACCTAACTCAACCTGGTCCAATTTGACCTATAAGGGTCAAATTGAGCCAAACCCACTTAAACTTAGCCCAAACCCAATGAGACCTAACCCAACCCATACTAAATTGACCTTGGGTCAGCCCCAAATCATCCCAACCTGAATTGGGTCTCATCCAAAGCCATTACACATTGGATTTTTCTTTCTGCATTAGATTTTTCCCAAATGGGAAAGTCTAATCTCCTCATTTTCAATTGGCAGCCATCAACATCCAAGAATAGGGCCTGACCTAGCTGCCTAGCCCCACCCAAGTGGGCTAGGTTGGCCTTGGACCAAAGGGAGGTGATTTAACTCACCTTCCCACCATAGTCGAAACCCATTGGATCCGTGGGAAGGGGAACCACCTTGAACCACCAACCAAGGTCACTAGCCAATGAAGTCGAGCCACCTCCAACATGACCACTTGCTGGACACAATAGCGGGCCAAAATTGGCTCCATCGTCTTCGATCCAAGGGAGGGGCCGGATATACCCGCTCATTTCAATCCAAATCGAACACACGCACTTAGAGAGCTTCCTAGGGAATTTTCAAAATCCCCAAAGCTTTTCTCAAGCACCCCAAGCCTTCCCGACTTCCAATTTCACTGTTCCGAAATAGCTCAGCCCCATTTATGATCCAACTCTTCCAATTCTCCACCAAATCCAAATTATTTTCTTAAAAGTACACCCACACACTCCCCACACTCCGTCGAGCAAGTGCAAATCACCTCTGGCCCTCTGACCACTGAAAGTGTGACTTTGATCAATGTTAACCTCAAAATTGATGGTTCGTGGCCCTCCGAGTGAACGACAAGGAATCCTCGTGCGTGTCGACCAACAGGGCTTCGTCTCTACTAAAAGAAGCTTCCTCAATCGATTTTGTTGTCAATCCTGAGCTCCGGTTAGGTAATTCCATGAAACTGACCTCTTCATAAAAATTGTTTAGAGATTTTTGATAAAAAGTTACATTTCGCACAAATCCAACTGGTAGATTCCTTCGGATCTACCTTTGTGAAGGTGTGGGTTGATTCCCGATTCAATCCAAGCTCGGGTGAGCTTAAATCAAGCGATGAAAGGCAAACGGTGCCCGTATCTCATCGCTCAGGAGAAGATGGATCACGCACCATTCATTCCGCTTGATCGAAACATACGTTCATGATTAATTCGTTAAATTAATCTAATTTAATCTCTTAAGAACTGCGAGGTTGATCCTGGTCGTTCGATCTTAGATCAAATAGCGGATAAGAAAATGCATCCACTACCAGCCACATATGCGTTGAGTCAAACGGATTTAAGTAGTCAAGATGCCATGTGGAAAGCATGCCACATCAGCGATCCACGTGGCACCAACGAGATTAGGCTTAATTAAGGTATAATTAATGGATTTAATGGCTAAAATTTCAAAAATTCATAACAAATTATAGAAAATAAAAAATATAAATAAATACTTATTTTGAAGGTATTTTAGAAGACATTTATTTAAAATTAATTCCAATTGATTATGAATAGTGATTAAGGCTTAATTAAGGTTTAATTATAAATTTAATTAGCTTAATTACTCCTTAAATACTTGGGTAATTAATCACAAACTTTGGGTGTTAATTTAATGGGATGACTTCTACCTGCCACAAATTTGTTGAGATTTATTGCTTAGTTAATTAAGGGAATTGACTATTTGAGCCCTAATCACTCTCTTAATTAGTTTAATTAGTTCATTAACCTCCCAAATAGTAAAAATTAATTAATTAAGTACACTAATCACTGTTAAACAGTGAATGAGCAAATGAAAATGGGTTTAGGGCCCTCTTCTTAATCTCTTTTCCTAAGTTCATTTCTCTTTAAAGAAAAACTAAGTAAAATGATAATAATTAATTAAAAATGTGATTAATTAGTTAATTAAAGTGGTTTAATCAATCAAATTAAAATCATAACCATATAAGATAATTAATAATGGAATTAAGGGTTCCTCTTTATGTGTTTTATAATATAAAGAACATTAAGGAAATTATGATTAGCCCATAAGTGTGGGAAAATCATAAAAGTACTTAATTAGGTTTTTTAATTTAATTAATCCTTAATCGTGAGCCATTTGCATTAGGTCTTTATAGAAGCATTGCAATTTTATTTCCTCATATGTTCATGACATTTGTGGCTCACAATTAAGTGGTTAATCAAATTAAAGAAGCATGGGTAAGGGTAATTAATTGATTTAATTAAAGATCCAACATTAATTTATAAAATTCACCTAATTACCTTTTCTTAAATCAAATCAAACTACTAATATGGGAATGGGATTAAAACAGTAAATGATAAGTTCTCCTCTTTTAACTTAATCAAAATCCCAAATCATAAATTAATAAAGGAATTTTGGTTTTCTTTAAAAGGGTTCATTTAATGTGATTGACCTTAGAAATTAGTTTAATTGAATGAATCATGTGTTGATATTTAATTATTCCTTTCCAAGTGTATTAAATGTTGTATGCCATTTGATTTCATGCATTCATCTTTCAAATTTAAATAAATCAAATGAATTTCCTTTATGTAAGCTTGCATGTGTTGGCTTAATTAAATATATGTGTGATTATTATCATTAATAAATTCAAAACTATTTTTCAAAGCTTATAATCAATTACAATACTCAGAGCATTGATAGTTACGAATATACATAGGATTTTTATGTGTTTATAGCCTAAGCATATTAAATAAAGCTCTCTTTCTTATGATTCATGTATAAATTTACATAAGTTTGTACAATAATGGGTATATAGTCTGGACATCCTAGGAATATGAGGCTTTAGTTAGCTCTAAGGAGGTCATTTGATTACCTCACTTCCCTAGTTTAACAACGACACATACTCATTTAGTTTCATTTATATGTATTTTGGTATTAGAATTTGGATAGAGCTTTAATTCATATGCTTAAATAATTCAATCAAATAAAAATACAACTTTGCATGGTTCTTCTTCCTTTAGTTATTTGTACATCTATATGTATCTAAGAAAGTAGGTATATTATCTGGACATCCTCGGAATACGAGGCTTTAGCTAGCCCCAAGGATGTTATTTGATTACCTTACTTCTCTGGTTTACAATGGCACATACTTGCTTATATCTTTTATGCTTATATGTGTATATTTAGTTAAGGAATTAGGATCCTCCTTTTCTACCAAAAATGCATACATTCATATTCACATAAGTCATTAGCATATGTTATATATAAACTAATGTTGTTTTTTCCTTATTCATATATAGATTTACATAGGTTTGGAATAAAAATAAGTATATATTCTGGACATCCCCGGAATACGAAGCTTTAGTTAGCCCTAAGGATGTCATTTGATTACCTCACTTCCCTGGTTAACAATGAAAAATACTTATATGATTACATCCCTATGTATTTTGATATTAGAATTTGGATAGAGTTTTAATTTATATGCTCATATAATTCAATGAAAATAAACTTCAAATATACACATTTTTCATCGTTTAAGTGTGTAAGACATGTTACATGTATATATATACTAAGTATTAAATCATATGCATATTATATGTGATGGAAAGGAATTATTTAATATATATCATGTAGTAGTAATTCAATTAGATTAATCTTAATAAGCCTTTTATATTGAATAAGGTCATTTAAAGTTAACTCAAACTTAGGATTAACTATAAATTATTTAATAAACCATTCATTAAAAAGAACTAAATCAAGTTAATATACTTTAGAAAATGGCTTAAGGTAGAGATGAAAGAGGTCAATCCGCCTTCCTCTCTTCATAACACTTAGATGCTAAGTGTAAATCACATGAAACAAAATAAAATATAAATTAAAATTCACAAATCAATTAAACAACTTCAAATGAAATACTATCATGTTAACTTGAATAATTTTCAAACTTAGAGAAATACAACTCTAATGCTTAGTTAAGACATACCGCACAAAGCATTAACTCACACATTAGATTTAAGTCACCACTTCTAGCTCTATGTTAGGATGGTGTATGATGTGATGTATGTTTTATTTTGAAATATAATATTTTAGACTAAATATTAGGGTGTATGCTTCGTAGACTGTATGTCAGGCCGCTATTAGCCTAATCATATTTTCTGAAGGAGATTGTGCTTAAGGGGCTACTTATATATATATATATATATATATATATATATATATATATATATATATATATATATATATATGCTCTTTTTGTAAGTTGCTTAATCTCATAAGCATAATCCAAGTTAGGAGAGGTAGGCTTGGTTATCCATGTGTAGGGTGCTAAGTCTAAATTATACATATAATTGCTTGGGATTGTATGTATGTTTAACTAACCTCTATTTTATAGGTGTAGTTAGATTTACTTTTCTTATATATAAATATAATTTTATAATAGGAATTCGGATTAATGCTATGGGAGATTAAGATGAGCAGTGGCTAGAAGGCTTTGTCCTGAGAAGCCTTGTGATGCCTTTGGAGCACAACCAAATTAGAAATGGAGATATGCATATATGAAGAATGAAGACCTCTATAGCATGTATTCATTCTAATTGTAATTATTCTTTCATGTTGTATAAGGGTTTCACCATCTATCTTTTCTCTTTTGCGTTGGAGCTCGCACTCTTATTCTTTTATGGTAGTTTATAAAATTATTTGATGATTTATTTAAATTGCATGATTTTCATAGTTTCTTTATGATTGATGCTTTAATGTATGATCTGAATGCGGTAGACTCTCAGGACAAAAAATAAATTTTCTACCCAACTAATCACTTATAATTAAATTTTTAATAACTCATAACCTCACCGTAAAGCATAGACTATAATCAAGATAATTAAAAGATTTAACAACCCCTTAGCTAAATGTTGTATGTCTCACATCATGCATATCATCTTGAATCACTCATGCAAAATGGGGCTTTCATCCTTACACACATAGGGACAACTTGACCCATGAGAACAACCCCTACTGACGGAGCTTCACCCTCTTTCTCTTTTGATTTAGCCAATAATCAACCTTCACCATGCATTTAGGCATATAAAAATCCCAAGGCCTTTGTCTAAATGATGTGTCAAAAATAAAATAAAATTTGAAAAGATTTTGCATTTATAGATTAAGATAATATGCTCATACCACTCATGCTCTAATATCTTAGAGAGTGGGTTTAGGACTTTAATTTCTTTCAAATTAAATAATTACTCTAGCTATTATGCAATTCATAAGACCAGACTACATTGTTTTAAAATCATAGGAGGAGTTAGCTGACGGCCACTCCAGGCAGTTGTAAGCCTAAAAGTCAGATGATTTATTCTCTCTTGTAGAGATAAACCTTTATTCTCTCTTGTGGAGATAAACCCTTATGTCCACCTATCGCTTAGATTTAGATCATGTTTTAACTCATGCTAAAGCTCCCTAGATTTAGAATCCGATGTTATTATTTCCTTTGGGCTATAAGCATAAATTCTCACCTCTTAGGCATTTCCACAACCTTGTGTTGGAGGATTATAAGCCCTAACAATTTAATAAAATTCAACTCAAATAAATAAATCTCTTTACTTTCAAATATACAAAGCCCAATTATAGGATATATTAGAATGGTCACTAGGCTTCTTAGTATCATGAGCATTTCCTACTTCCTCCCCTTGGATTCCAAAAATAAGTCTTCTCCTTGAACTTTCCCAATTGATTTCTCAAATATAACTAATTCTTTGATAGTCTAACCTTGAAATCTTTGGAGATGATAATTATCTACTTTAATTGAGAGTATTCTTAGAGAGTTTCATTTTCTAAGATGTAATTAACTATGGGGGCTTGCCTCCATAGGAAACTTAAGAACCGATTTAATATAAACCTTACTTTATTCATCCATGTAAAGCAGGAGAAAAATCTCTGTTATATTTGAAGACCCATCATGCCTTAGGAGTCCTTATTAGGTTATTAGGTCCGTTGAAGGGAGATGTCTTTATCTTTCGAGATAGTACATTATACCTCAATGTCATACCTGATCACTTCAATAAGTATCACATACACTGTGGTGTCCCCCCCCCACACACACACACACACATCCAAAATAAACACCACAATACTATAGCTCTTACTTGTGTTTAAACACAAGGAGGATCGACAAAATATTTTCCTATTTCAGTTAAATTACATCAAAGATCAGCTTTAAGCTCTTATCTTTTTTGCTTTAGTTATGAATGTTCTTACTAGGCATTTATAGGAAGATATACCTTGGTGTATGCTTTTTTCTAATGACATTCTTCTTGTTGATAAGACTAGAGAGGGAGTTCAAGAGAAACTTGAATTATAGAAGTCAACCTTAGAGTCAAAAGGTTTTTGTTTAAGTAGATCTAAAACTCAATATATTGAGTGTAATTTTAGTCGTAGAAGTTCTAGTGGTAGTGTCGTGATATTGGTTGAACAAGTCATTAAAAAGAGTGAGTGATTCAGTTATATAGGCTCTATTGTTCAAAATGATGGTGAAATAGATGAAGATGTTATTAGTCGAATTCAAGTTGGATGGTTGAAGTGGAGGAATGCATTTGGCCTGTTGTGTGATAGAAAAGTATCGCTTAAACTTTAAAGAAAAATTTTATAAGATGGTGGTAAGACTTGCAATGATTTATGGTACAAAATGTTGGCCAATAAAAGAGAAGCATACGACTAAGTGTTGTAGAGATAAGGATGCTCAGGTGGATGCATGGCTTTACTCTTAGAGATAAAATGCATATGAGTATGTTTGGGAAAAAGTTGGAGTAGCTCTAGTGGCAAATAAGATTTGAGAGAGTCACCTTAGATGGTTTGGCCACATAAAGCGTTGGTCGTTTGATTGCCTGGTTAGGAGAGCATATGCATTAGAATTGCCTTATGTTAAGAAAAGTAGAGGTAGTCCTAATAAATTTTGGTTAAGATGTATAAAAAATGATCTTAGTATACTTGAATTAAATGAGAATTTTACACATAATAGGACATAATGGAGAAGAAGGATTCATGAAGCCGACCCCACATAGTGGAATAAAGGCTTATTGTTGGTGTTGTTATTGTTGTGTGTGTGTGTGTGTGTGTATACATACATACATACATATATATATATATATATATTGAAAAGAATATGTCATCAATGTCTTTGGAGCAATTAAGAGATAATTAGACAATCACTTAAGCAAATTTTGAAATCACTCTCCTTCTAAATTGGTATAACTTAAATTACTAATTTAGGAGTACGATTAAATATCCTCCCCTCTTTCTATACCCTCCAATGAGGCTCTGATGCCAAAAAGAAGTTTAGAATTGAAGTTCTCTTCAACTAAGTAAGATAATAATAAATTATGGAATCAATTTAAGAAAATTTAGGTTTACTTTTTTTTCCAACATAAAATCATGCAACAATACATATTTTAGTGCTTATAAATATAAAAATAATGTTGATTCTATTTAAGATTCTGCTTGCACGCAATAAAAGGTGAATTTTTAAGATTTCCTCTTATTAAGGTCATTTAGTGAGTTCCATAACAATCCATCTATGCTATTACCATTTTTTGAAGAGTAAAATTCATTCATTTATCATTTTTATGTTGTCATGAGCAGGATCTATTAGGTAATCAGTCTGGGCCCCACCGAGTTGAGGAGAAGGAAGTAGCTTTGTTTGGTACCGTGATTTGTGTAGGATTTAATAATTTAACTTAAATCAAAAGGTATTTTCAAGTTAAATTGCTGTTGCTTTTGTAATCCAGTTAAACGCTTTTGCAAGCTAAATATGGATTTACTAAATCTGGTATTTATTGGATTTAGAAAAGCGTAAGAATGCTAAGGGTGGGAATTGGGAAGGAATACATGGATTACCTTTCCATGTCTACCTTCTCTTTTCAACGAAGGAGTACAAAGATTAGGATTTCGAATCTTGAAACGTTGTCAATTTCTTCTCTTTAATTATTTTTATTTTGATTTAATTTTAATTAAATTTAAATTATTTAGATAGTAATTAATTAATATATCATCTTAGATTAATTATAATTTAATAGATTTAGAAGTAATTAATATAGACTTACAACTTTATGATTGATTAATAGATTTGTAATTAATTGATATATTATATTATGATAAACATATTGTAATTAATTTAATTCTGATTATTATTTTATATAAATAAATTAAAAAAATATATTATTTAATTCAGTTATTAAATATCCTAGATTATAGTCTTAACATAGACAAATTATATATTTTATTGATTATTTAAATAATATTTAAGAATCATATATTAATCATTATCATTTCCTTATTCTTTTTGTTGTGCATTTATAACTATAATTTGAATATTTATAATTTCAATTAATATTTTCATCTACATTATTATTATATTCTTAATTATTTGGCTTACATCTTCTTAATTTTTATTTAATTAGTTTTTAAATTTTATTTTCTATAAAAATACAATAAAAATAACTTCTAAATATTCATTATTTAAATATTAAATAAAATAATTAATTTAAATCCTCATATAAATAACCAAATAGTAGTACGAGATTTAACTATCATCATACCAAATTATTTTCTAGATTTAACTTTCACAAAATTTATTAAATCTAGATTTACTAAATTTACTAAATCCCACTTGAGTTAAATCCTATATACATCCAAACAGCCTCTAAATGCTGTTAAAGCCTAAGTTTTGTTTCTCCTCCAATCCTCTATTTTGCCTTGAAGCCTTGATTTAGTAAATCTCATTAGCTAGTGGATTTACTGTCTTACATGATTTACATAAACTGAAGCATGCACGAAGAAGGTTGGGAGGAAAGGTGAAATTAACTTTGTGATTTCTCATTTCTCTAATTTTAAGTAGGAACGAAGCTAGCATTAGACGGAGAAAAACAAGGGTTTCAGATATCGGAATAGCGAGCTCCCGTCATCATAATACCAAACTTTTTTTTTTCAAGCAGAAGCCAATTAAGACGAGGGTTTCATTATAGTAATTGTTAATTAATATTAATAAAAAGATTTAAGTGAATTAAATTAATATTGTTTATAATTTTAATTGATTACATAATTTTTTATTTAATTAGATTTATTGTCATAATTTGTATTTAATAGTTATAAAAAAATCACTTGTATAATCTTATAAAGAATTTTTTATTAAATAATAAAAAATTTAATTGTGTTGATATTATACAACAACTTTAATATCTACAAATTTGGAGTGCAAAATTTCAGGTAATATAATAATTTTATAAGTTTTTATCATCACATTTCTTTATTTATATTAAAATTAAAAAAAATTATTTATATCAATCTCAATCTCGAATTAAAAGATTAAAGATATTATTGAAATTTATCATTTTATGCCCCCACTGAAAAACTTTTTTGGCTCCACCCCTGGTCATGAGTAGCTTGCTTTCAATCATTATTAAGACTCCAAAACTCCAAATAATGTAATTATTAAGACTAAGTTCATGTAATTGATGACACCACTTCTTCTTCTCTCCTTTGTCCTTCACCTGTCATGCTTTATCTAGTAGTGCCAGGTAAACAATCCTCTTATAGTGGTCTAAAATTTTTTATTTGCAAGGAATCTCTCCCTCTTATCATCATTGCATCATCGATAAATGTACAAATATGATCCATGTAAATCAATATCTCCATATTTCTTCTTATTTTTTTGAACTTCCTTCTCACTTTAAGATAGCTTTAATCACTAAGGACAATGTGTCCTCTTTTTAAACAATCCAAATCCTTTCTTAAAAAGGAATCAATGGTTTATAATATCTACCTCATTTTTTCTCTTAACTTGAAAAATTTATTGATAAGGCTTGCCCACTCCATCCTCTCCTCAAATGCCATCTTCCCCTTCTAGTGGATTAAGTGACTCCTCCCTAGTGGCATAATAATTTTCATAATTCATAATTAATTATCATTTTGAATAATAATATTAAATAAATATTTCTCAAAAAAATATTAAATAAATAAGACAATAGCTAATTAGACAAAATGCATTTGTTACATAAAATTATGATTTTATGAATCATAAAATTTTCATAGCTCATTAACTTCTGATTCGAGCATATTATTTTCAATGAGTTGTCGAGACTTTAGATCAAATATTTTGAATGCTACAATTCTCTGAGCACTTAAGTGCATAATCTGCAAGTTAATAATGTAGCTACTTTTTAGTTTTTATTATTTAAAAAATATTGAGATTTTTACAAATTAATCATCTGATTTATAAATTAATCACTCTATTTTTTTAATTTATTATGTATGTATCATGAAAATTTTATAAAAATGAAAAATATGAGTTGGGCTTTTATTATGAATATTAATATTTAATATTTAATTTTTTAGAAAATAAGATTGTAATTATTTGATTTGTAAATGTAAAAGAATAAGATGAATGTCTTTAAAACTCCAAAATATTTAGGGGCTGTTCAGCTTGATAAAATTTGAGTATAAAATAAAATAAATGCAGGGGGTTTTAACTTTTTGTGTGTTTGACATAGTGCAAAATAAAATTTCAAAGTAATGTGATGTATTTAAAATATATTGGAAGAGTCATTTTTTAGTGTATTTAGAATTCGCCTGATTTGGAGGAATTTTAAATACAATAATGTAAAGATAATTGTTTTGCTTCTCATCGCTTCTACGCCAACCGCTTCCTGGCCTTACGACCATGCCACCACCCAGAACTACC
Organism: Cymbidium sinense; assembly: GCA_021442155.1. NCBI lineage: Eukaryota > Viridiplantae > Streptophyta > Magnoliopsida > Asparagales > Orchidaceae > Cymbidium > Cymbidium sinense. Next base: position 11,243,688 of record CM038230.1, read on the forward strand.
ACCGCCTCAGTAGACTAATATCATCTCATCATTATCTGTCGTTAACTATAATCTCAAAAATATTAAATAAAAAAAATAAGCTCATATATTTATAAAATTTTAAATAAAATAATCTAAAATAATTGAAATACATTACATCGGCTTCATTTTGCATTCCTAGGCATCGAATCAGGCTCTTCGTGGGAGTACTCGAGACTTCTCGCCCAAAATCTCAATACAAATTTGCGAGAGGAAAACCCCACCCTGTTCACGGCAGGCCATGGCTGAATCCGATCACGGTACCCTCAAATCCGTCGAACTCCGTCTCCTTCGATGCACCATATCCGGCGCTCTCCCGATCCCCTCAGGTTCTCCATACCCCAACTCGGAAAACCGTCTTGTTTCTCTGACATATGACTTACTCGGCGCCATAGAACGTGGGGATTACGTGGCGGCACTTTCCTCAGAAGCTGCTCGGCTTGTTTTCAGCTTCGCGAACTTCTGGGAGTTCGAAGACTCAACCACCTCTGCTGCCCAGTTTTACGGCGAAGTAGAAAAGAGCGTCGAGTCTTTTCTATGCGATGGTGCCGCCGAGGAGCCGTGGCTGCGGGTTCTAGACGCGAGTGCTGATGTCAAAACGGAGCATAGGGTAGCGGTGATGCTTTGTCTTGGAGTTGCAGCCCTTCTAGCTTTCCTGCAGCAGAACGTGACCGGGTGAGTCTGTTAGAATTTTTGTGCTGAGGATAGAGGGAGAAAATCTCAATATTATACAGAACTAGTTGCTCTTGAATTGATTTGTGTAAAATGACAGGACATGTCTTATTTATACTAGCATATGTAGGTCTGTAGATTTTTATTCAACGCAACTATCAACTACTCTCTGCTATATAATTTATTAATTGAAAATTTAGAGATTTCTGCAATAGCCTTCATATTAAAATTTTATATATACTCTGAGACAATAACTCATTGATTTTTTGTTTATTTTTCAACCACTATCCTTTTAATAAAAAATTGCTTCATTGATGATGTAAAGAGCTATCTTTTCTTTGCTCTGTAATAAGTGAGAAAATATCGGCAATTTGATTTATAGTTCTCATATACTATCTGGAGGCTACAAATTGAAATTTATTGAAAGTGGGGTATATAATTCATTAATTAATGTACCTTTAACATAACTAGGATTCTTTTATCCACCTCCAAGTGTGTTTCAACTGGCTTTTTTCATGTAGAGGCTTGTAATTCCAACTCCATACAAAATATCCAGCTTTGTACATGTCAAATATCTTGTACTTTCCTTTAAATTTTTAAAGTTGGTGGGATCCACTATATCTTCTTGATTGTTTTTCAATATTTTGATGCCACATTTCAATTGAATGTTTATCATCATCTTGATTTTCTTGAGAACCTCTTTTGAATAAGCTTATTAAGTGACGATGATGCCTTCATTATTTTGCTTCACTTTTATCTCAAGGAAATAGGATATAAGTCTAATATATGTGATGTTGAATTATCACATCATAGTTTACTTGAAATCTTTGAACATATGTGAATTATTGCTTGTAAAGATAAGATTATCTATAAACAAGCAAATGAGTAAGCTATCTCCATTTTCATACATCTTCATAGAGAGGGCACTGAATATCAATTTTTTGTTTGAAGTAGTAATCAATCATTGCATTTCATGCTCTTAGTGGTTATTTTAGGTCATATAAAACTTTTTTTAATTTATAATTTTTTGATTCATAGCCCTTTTTGAATTATCTAAGTGTGGCTCAATATTGTTTTGATTTTCCTTAATTCCTTTTTTTTGCATATTTTCCATCACAATGCCAATGAATTCTTCAATAGACTTGGGCTCAGTCATTTGGTTATTTAATAACTCGAACATTCTCAATTTTTTCTATTTCTTAATAGTTGATTAACCACAATTAAAAATCTTGTGAAATAGTTCTCCATGTTCTTTGCCTCCTTCATTTGTAGCGCTTCAAATTCATCCTGAAATGTTTGAACTTTCTTTATTATTTCTACACCTTTATAGGGCTTTTAAAGCATCTCTTATATTTGCTTTGAAGTAGATGCACTGACCGCTTTCTCCAAATTAGCTTTATCTAATGTTTGGTAGATGAAGAAGAGTGCCTTGTTGTCTTTCTTTCTATTTTCTTGCAAGGAGTTTTTTAGGCCATTCATAATATGGTTCATCTTAGGACTCAATATGTACCTTTTCAACCACCACCCAAATAATTTGGAAGTTAAAAAAAAAACCTTCAATTTTCATCATTTTTCTTCTTGAGATGAGGCACTTGTAGGTTCATACCGCTCACCATCTTCCTATGAATCTTGCATTGATACTCATATTGACAAAAAAAATTTGTGGAGGGTAAAGAAACTTTCAAGGTTATATTAGCCTATTAGCTTTTTAATTGGCTGATGCAAAATGATGAGACATAAGGCCTATTTATATCTGTGCATAGTGGGTTCTAATTTTTTTTATGAAACTTTCAACTACCGCCTACCATCTAACTTATTATTTGAACACTAGAGATTTCTACATCAATCTTCCCATCAGAATTTTTTAGATGCTTCAAGGCAATGGCCTTAATTTTTTATTTATTTTTCAACTAGGACATTGCTGGGGCCATCTTGAGAGCTTCTCTTGTGGGCTAATTTTCTTTCTTGTGGTTATAAAGCATGCTTCGAAAAATGGTGAGTTTCTTAGATTATGTCAATTTGGTTGGAAATAGTTTGAGAATAATATGTATTTTAGACTTACAAACATATTGAATACAACAACAACAACAACAACAACAAGCCTTAATCCCACTAGGTGGGGTCGGCTACATGAATCCTTCGTCTCCATTGTGTCCTATTATGTGTCAAATTCTCATTTAATTCGAGTATACTAAGATCATTTTTTATACATCTTAACCAAGTCTTTTTTGGGTCTACCTCTACCTTTCTTAATATAAGGAAAATCTAATGCATCTACTCTCCTAATGTCATCTGGACGACCGACGCATGTATAAACCATCTGGCGACTCCCCTAATCTTATCTACCACCTGAGCTACTCCAACTTTTTTTCCGAACATACTCATTTTGCATTCTATCTCTAAGGGTAAAGCCACTCATCCACCAGCATCCTCATCTCTATAACACTTAACTTAGTCTGTTTTCTTTTATTGGCCAACATTCTGCACATAAGTCATGGGTCTTACCACCATCTTATAAAATTTTCCTTAAGTTTAAGTGGAACTTTTCTATCACATAATAGGCCGATGCATTCCTCCACTTCAACCATCCAACTTGAATTCTACTAATAATATCTCCATCTATTTCACCATCATTTTGAACAATAGAGCCTAAATATTCAATCGCCGCTCTTATTAATGACTTGATCACCTAAAGTCACAACACTACCACTAAAATTTCTACAACTAAAATTACACTCCATATATTCGTTTAGATCTGCTTAAACGAAAACCTTTAGACTCTAAAGTTGACCTCCATAATTCAAGTTTCATTGGACTCCCTCTAGTCTTATCAACAAGAAGAATGTCAAAGAAAAAAGCATACACGGTACATCTTCTTGTAAATGCCTCGTAAGAACATCCATAACTAAAGTAAAAAAGATAAGGGCTTAATGTTGATCCTTGATGTAATCCAACCAAATAGGAAAATAGTTTGTCAATCCTCCTTGTGTTTGGCTCTAGTATACATATCCCTTAATGACTTGAATATAACCAATATTAACTTCTTTTGTTCTAACTCTCCAAAGAACATCTCTTGAGACTTTATCATAAGCTTTCTCTAAATCAATAAATATCATATGTAGATCCTTTTATTTTCTATGCTTCTCCATCAAACCTCTTAACAAATGTATAGCATCCATAGTAGATCTACGCATGAAACCAAACCGATTGTGAGAAACTATCACATCGTAACCTATGCTCAATTGCTTCTCCCATAATTTTAATGTATGGCACATTAACTTAATTCCTCTATAATTTGCACAATCTTGTGCATCACCTTTATTCTTAAATATAGAACCAACAAACTCTTTCTCCACTCATCCATCTTTTAGTCTTTAAAATAATATTAAAAGATTTGTAAGCCAAGAAATTCCTGATCTCCTAAACATTTCCACACTTCTATTGGAATATTATCCGTCCCTTGTTTTGCCACATTTCATTTTCTTTAAAGCTTCACTAACTTCGATTTACTAATAATGATCGATGAAAATGAAATTCTCTATTTTGTTTAGGGTATTAAGGTTGCTAAAATCAATCGTACTTTCGGATCCTTCATTGAAAAGTTTATTAAAATACCTCATCCACCTATTTTCAATATCTTTTTCTAAGAAAAGACTTTATTATTTTCAATACCCCTCACTGAACTATGTCTTTACTTCTCCTATCTCTTTTGGTTGGCTAACTTATACATGCATCTTTCACCTTCTTTGATCTAATCTATCATAAATCACTAAAAGAAATTTTCGATCATATATCTTTAATCTCTGCGCCATTTTATATCTTTCCCAATTCCGAAGTTTTACATCTAAACCAAGTTTTATAACAACGCTTTATTTCTTATCTTTTCTTTGCACACTCTGACTCCACCACCAACTATTCTTATTAAAAGAAGCTTTTCCTTTTGATTCGCTAAGCACATCTTTAGCAACTTGTTTACAAACATATTGAATACCAATTAAAATTTATGATTTTATTTTAACTGTCATAATGATTGAAAATTGAAATAATCTATTTTAAAACACATGGTTTTTAATTACAAGTAGATGGATGATCCCTATGATATAATCTTATTACATGGAGTGTGGGCTAAAGTGGATCAAGGTCGTGTGGTTTGATATACTAGTGGTCAAATCATTTTCAATTCAAAAGCTTAAAGCTTATAGGAAAGGCCTAAAAACTTGTAATTTATTTCACATAGTTTTTTTCATAATTCTATGAGTCTTAGTAATCAGGCCATCATATAAGTGCTCCAATGTTGATGACCTTCACATCATTTAAAACATAACCTTTTTTTACTATGCTAAAAGACACTAGAGATTCATATGAGTCACATTCTACATTAATCCCTTGATATTAGTCTAATTATTGATTATGGTATCACATTTAGGGAGTGTATATCAAAGGGGAGCAAAGTTGAGTCTAATACATTAGCGGTTAATTTCTTTTCAACTTCTAAGTTTTAGGGCTAACCACTTCGTCGTTAACATCAACTTATTTTCACCAATCCAATTTAACTTAACCCAATGTTCTCATGAGCGTTAACTTCTTGTTTAGTGCGCATTTCAACTTTCATCTATTAGTTTAGTTGTTTTTTTTTAAGTTTGATTTGTATTATTATTACTTTTATTCTTCATTAAGATTGTATTTTACCTAACCTTGGATCTAATTCATGTAGTATCCTATTTCATGCGATAGGCCTGTTGGAAGGTTTTCTTCTTTCCCTTTGCTGTTCAAACACTTTGGGAAAGAAGGGGTTTTTGAAAATGGTGGACAATGGGATTCATGGGCACGGAGTCAACTTACATCTGTTGGTTGCGATATACTGGGAAAATTCTCCATTTTGCAGGTTTGTGTTTTTAATTTTGATGATAGAAGTGTTATCTGGAGCAGGAATTTAGTGCACATGCACATCAGATGCCATTGTTGTCCTAATGCTGCATAATCATGTTGGAGGATTGACTCATGTTGTTTATATCTATATGTATCTATATGTAAGCTGCATAAGAAAGGTGTATATGTTCTTTATTGTGGTCATATTGTAGCATGTGAGCCACTTGGCTGTTTTCTATTTACCCTTGGCTCTTAAACTATGCTTGGCATAAGGCAGTTTATTAGAGCTTTTAAAGCCATTCCATCACATCATGACTAAAGGTTTGTACTTCGCAATTTAATGAAAACTAATATAGGGGAGAATAATCCAACAGCACCTTAGTAAGAAAAAAAAGCTGGAAGATAAGAATGGAGTGAACCGTTGAACGGTTTAAGTAAAGGGTTAATGTTGAGTGTGCATAAAATTGGTGTTAAGACAAAGAATTGATGAAGAAATTAGGTTAATAAAGTAGTGTGTTACGAAAGTGAAGTAATACATAGAGCACAAATTTTCTGATGTGTCAGCAGTAAAAAATACTTCTATTTGCCATTGCTTAATATATTTCACCAAATTGCTGCCCACCCAAAATACAGAGATTAAAAAACGAAGAAAACATGAGCTGTTTTTTTATTGGCTCTTAAGTCCCTTCTGTTCAAACTTCAAAGAATCTACATAAGAATCTTCTATGGTAAGTGCTTTACTTTGAGCATTTCTTTTATGTATGCTTCGAAGCATAAAAAAAAACTGAGTGTTCCTTCCAAAATTCAATGCTTTAGTCTCAAGCGAACTGAAGGTGTTTCATTTCACTTTGGTGGTGCATACTGCTGTTTACTTATAACATTTATACAAAGTGTGGCTATAAAAATTGCTCGATTAGGACTTTAAACTTATTATAGAGGACACGAAAAGCATTGATCGTAGACTGTAGACATTTTTCTTTTATTCTCATGGAGATGTGACAAATTTCTTTACCATTGTAGCAAATCTCTTCACGGCTTTAGAGCACATTCTTGATCCTTACATTCTATGAACTTTCTGTTGTCATCTACCTTTGCACTGTGCTGGGATTAATAGCTCTTAACATTCGCATAGTGCTTACTTTTGGAAGGTTTGTCTTTGTTTTTCATTTGTCGAGACATCTTATTAATTGCCTGCTTGCAGTATCTTGAGTATGCAAAGGTAATATTTTTGAAGATAAAAGACTTCTGTACAAATTCAGCCAAGACCACATCTTGGTGGTTATGTAGATTATTTTTCCTTCAACAAAGAGTTTTGGATGACCTGTCATCATCATTGTACAATCTGCTGCAAGTATTTAAGAATGAAGCCTTACTGCAATTTGGTGAAGCAAAGAATGTTGTTGATTATTGGAGTCCAATGTTACATGAAAAAGAAGATCTGACAATAGCATCCATGGGGCAATTAGAAGCAGGGATAATAGAATATCATTATGGCAGGATTGATTCATTGAGGTATTTTCACTGGTACTTCTAGTTTATGTTCATTTTTTTTGAAAAAAATAATTTTATTGGTAAAGAGGGTTTCAGGCCTTTTTTCCTAATATTTTTTATGGGTTTCTTTCGCTCAAATGGAATATATTATAAGTAATGCTGTATTTCTTGCAGGTTGCATCTTGCACATGCTGCGGAGACATCTGGAACGGATCTTTCTGTTACTGGAGTTCTTGGCTATCGAACAATCCACCAGGTGCTTTCCATAGTATACTTATAGTGCAAGTTTTCTGCACTTTTTTTGATATGTTATCATTAGCATCGGCAGATATTTGCAAGGTTATTAAATTGTGTTTTTATATAGGTGGATGCAAAGCCTCAGTTAGTACTTATTACTAATAAAGGTCAGCAAGCAAATGCCAATGTAAGCTTAGAATCATTGTGTCAGGAGCAAAATGTTGGCCAAGAAATACTAGGTCGACAAGGGAGGTATGGTGCACTCGACATTAACATGATTTAACAATGAAATAGTGTTGGAAGCACTATGGGATTATTGGGGGTACAGTTGGATAATCACTCATGCAAAAACAGGTTGGATTTTGAATCTATTGGGCATTATGAATGTGATATTCTGATGGCCCCGAGATTGATACAAGATGCAACTACCATCGGAGCAAATGGGGATGTTGCTATTATTTGCAAGGATGTGATGTTGACATCAATCCAACAAGCCATCATATTAGCACAATGCCTTCATTTTCAAAGAACCAAGCGTGATGATGAATTGTCGAGTATGTTGCTTTCTTTTGAAATGATTCTTACATGCATTTTTTTTTCATTTTTGCTATAATTTAGTTGATACCTTTTAATGAGCTTCCATATACTAATGTTCATACCCGGCTAATTTCATATGTATTTGGGTTCTTTAGTAAACTGTTGAAGAAATTTTCTTGGATCTCAGGGGACGACTTTGTTAATTGATGTGATCATTTTGTAATATTTCGTGATTATAAACTTCATGATTTGTATGTGCACCAATTCCTATATGTATTGTTTATTAATTATTAGCTGTTTGATTTTAGCTAAAATTTAGAATGCCACATAGTTGTTTTACTTGGCAACATCAGCATTAACATTATTAGCATGTGGCTTGATGTGGTATTTCTTAATTAGCTATGCTAGGCCAATTTTCATCATGCACAATCTAAAGGCTTGTTTTGTTGCATATCAGAAATGTAGAAGTAGGAAATAGGAAATGAGAAGTGAGGCAATGGTCTACTTCACTTGCATGGTTGATGGGGTAAGTGCTAGGTGACTTGCTCAAAAAAGTGTTATATGATATTCTTCATTACGTAAAATAGTGATTTGGGACCTCTTTCAAGTCAATTTGTCTTGTGGTTTATATGTTTCAAAATCTCTCATGAAAGTGGGCGAATATAACATTTGCAGCTTCCTTTGATACTGTAACACCTCTCACACAAATATGTGTTAATATATGCTTACAAATAATTTAACTTATAATGTAATGTATTATGATATACACTTAAATATGTTCAAATTACTAATTACTAATTTATTATTTATTTAATCATATTATAATGACTGTATAGAATGCATATTCACTTATCCAAGAGATGGGGATTTATTAACATAGATAAGATTCGAATGCAAGAACGTGACAAAAACTTTTGAAGATCTTTATCAATTAAAATAGCTGACAATCACTACATAATATATTCTACTATATAATATATAAATGTTAACTAGCTATCTATTTTTTATTCCTTGTGTATAAATTTAAGATTAATTGTGACAATGTATGCAGATATATCTAATATTGAATTACTTATTCTTTGTATTGTTATATTTTATCGATATATTGGACTGCATGTGTGGTAGGAGAATTACTATTCTTCACCTAAATTGTAAGGTTATGATCTTCACATATATGATCAAAGTTGCTTATTTTCTTCAACATCATTAAAGTAATTCACACATATTTTCAAGTTTTTTAAGGTCATTTAATCATCAATCCAATGCATCAAAATTTTCACAATGGATGGCTCCAATTGTATGAAAAGATAATCGTGATTTAAAAGAATAGACATTTAAAATGATTAGAAATTAAATACATATATTTTTGTTTGATTTTGATTAATGAAATATATGATTAAAATTAGACTTTTAAAAGAGCTCCTATATACTATACGCTCATTTCTTGTATTGTTTGTTGAAAAGTTGATTCATCAATAAAATTAGTGAAGCTTGATTCTGATGTAATTCCTTTGTTTTAGGTCATAATTAATGGTGTGATATTGAGTTTGAATATTATATAAAGTGTTAGAAGAAAAAATAAAATTGAGAGAAAAATACCTACTTTTCTCCTAAGAGAAGCGTCCATCTCTCTCTCTTTGTATATAATGATAAATGAGAGACTTTTTTGCTTATGAACACAGACATACATGAACACATTCATATAGACAAATAGATAGACACACATGCACATACATGCATACACACATATGCATACACATACAAACATGCATGCTTACATTTTTACATACATACGTACATGGATGCATGCATACATTCATATGTAGATATAAGCATCCCCAAGAGTCCTCTATGCTAAAAGTATGAAGTGCTGTCATTTTTCCAACTGTAAGAAGGAAATAATTCCTTTGAATTATTCTGGTTAACTTTAAACCAGTCTTTTAACCTTCTTTTTCTCCTCGGGAGCGGAAAAGCTTCATGCAGAGCAAAAGTCTATGTACTAATAGTCTCAAATTGCTGGGAGAGTTTGCGTCAAGGTGAAAGAAGCAAGCCAATCCGTTGGCTTAGGGGCCAGTGGTCTAGTTTGGGTGTGGTTTCTCTATCTTCAATCGTTAAAATTAAAGTGCTACTTTCTCCCATTTTTTGGCAACCATTTGGGTTAACTTTCTTAGAGAACGTTTTACATACTTGATTTTAGTAGAAAAAAAAAAACCCAAAGAAAAAAAGAATGTTATCTCACATATTTCTGGAATGTTGTTTCTTCACTGTCAAATATCTTCCTATAAATTTTGTCATGTATTTATGCACAGCAAATCGTCTGCAAAGTAATAATTCCATTGATATTCTGAATAAAGATGAATGCTGTCTAACTAGGAGTTCATGTCCCCTTTTATTGTTTGTTTGGTATGTCTCCAATATTAGTTTCGCCAATTAGTTTTTTTATACACATACTATTCTGTTGTTTAATCCATTGTTTTAGTGAACTTGTTATTTTTGATTGCAATCTTCATCATATTATACTTCTTTTTTATTCTTCTAATATTTTCTATTGCTAGTCTTAGTTTTTAACATCTAAAATGCAGATTATTGAATATCAACGAAAGATGTTTCTTATTTCAGTGGTTTTAACCTCATTGTTTACTTTTTAAATTCCTTGTAAATGTCTCCTTTTTGGCTTTTCTGAAATTTGATGCCTCTTGACTTGTTAAGCTGACGCCATTTTTAGGGTGGGAAATGGCTCCATATATAGAGGCTATCAATTCTCAAGGCCAGTCTTATTACATTGTAAGGATAAATATTTCTCATCTTTTTTTTTCCTTTGCAAAGTGATTAGTAGCTTATTGACGAACTATCATTTCTATAGAATTTTGTTTATCTATAACCTCTGGCATTATTTTTTTGTGTTGGTCGTGGCTATGGTTGGTTGGCTTCCAACTCCCCTATTCAAGAAATAATAGAGTGATGCTAAGTGTGATTGTTTAATATTTCTTCTATTCAGTGTAAACCATTAAAATTGCACAAATTATGAAAATGTGATGAGGTGTTGCAGCTGGAATGAAGCAATGTTATCTCAACAAGTTGTTGGAGATGATTAGCATGAAAGTTGACTATGATGATGGTTATTCAGATATTGAAGCCAATCACATAATATTTTCCAGTGAAAGTTGTGCTGTTTGAGCTTTGATCATCTGATCACTGTACGTTGGGTTTGTTTGATCGCCCATAATTGGAAGGAAGTGGCACTTCTCTCTACTATAAATGTGACCTCACGTAGTTGCTTTTGAGAAAGCAGTTTGGTTTTATGCATGTGATGTGGCATTACTCACTTTTAACCGACTTCATTCCAAATGATAGGAGGAATTAGATGGAAAATATATTCTTCTTTTTGCTTCCAAGGAAGTATTAGTAATATTGCTTTTCTCACAATCCCATTGCAATCTGCAACTAAACAGGCAGTAGCTGCGGGCATTTGTAGGTTTTGGATTTATGGCTAGGACTTGCTCAGACTTCAGAGTGGAAGATTTAGGGTACTTTAGTCTTCAAATCTTGGGATGTGAGGGAGATTAAAGTGAGAATAGGATATTATACCTGCATTTCTTCATTAGGAGAATCAGGGACTTTGGTTGTTTTTTTTATTTAAAATAAAATTATATTATCAGTCAATGAAAAGAGTACAACATCATGCATTTGTAGAAAATTGCTAGTTCAAAAATTTATCAAAATGCACCATCAAGGTTAATTAGATCAAAATGAAACGAGCCATCTGCTTGATGAGAAGAGCCCCAGAGGTCCTCATTTAAAGCATCTAACTCTTGGTAATTGTTGGAGAATGTCGTAACATTTTCTTTCTATTTTTGTCTCTCTTGGCTTAAATAGTTTAAAACCTTTTATCCATTGGTTTTTCTATACTAGAAATGCTGGCATCGGAATTAATAGACTGAGGATTGAGATTATTAATTTACAACAAGATAATGATCGTCTGGAGCAAATTCATTTACACGATCTGGATTATTGATCTTTTGAACAGTTTTGTGCAGATCAGCATTATCTTATGTTTATTTTATTCTCCATTTGACTTGTATTGATATAACATGTTAGGTGTTAGTTAGGTAATATGCGACCATTATGGTTTTGATTCTTTTTTGAAGTTCTTTTCTGGTTTAGTAGTAAATTAAATTACTCTATTGCATGCAAATTTATGTTACATTTTTTTTGTTAGATTAGGTGTTCATGCGACATACTGCGTATTAGATGGGAGTCCACTCGCAGTCGGACTAAACAGCGTGCTTTATTGATGATGGATAAACTGGTAAAGCAACGTTAATAGAGTGCTCTTTTCTTTAGTATTTTTTTTTCCAAATTTTCCTGCAATTGTGTTCTTGTATCTTTCTTAAATCTACAATCCTTTTCTTGCATCTTTCTGAAAATCTTTGAATGCATTGATCTTTTTCTTGTAGAAATTTGTGCCGTTGGCATTTAAGTAATGCACACATTATATACGTGAATTAATGACAGGAAGTGCACATGATAATCTACCTTTAAGTGTATGAATTGCATGAAATGGCAAAGGTAAAATTGGACTTATTATATTTTATTTAGGGTCAAAAATTTGATAATCTACTCATAATTATATATCTTTTAGAATTAAAATAAGCTTCTTTTTGGCATTTTTTGGCTTTTATAGTCAGCCACTGTTTTCTCTAGTTTTGAAGGATATAATCTAATGAACAAGTGATGCATTTTGTGTTAAGAGTCTGAGGGTTGTTGACCTAGATCTACAAGTATAATAATCTATGTTGAATCCAAATCTGTTCGTGGAGATGATACCGAACCTTACTAGAGACTCATTAAGAGTATGACTAGATTAGGTAGTACAAGTAATACAACAATCCACAAGCAACAAAAGAATAGAAACAAAACCTCAAATAAAGTATTGAATAAATGTCTTTAATGTAAAGGCTAGTACAGAAGAGTATACTCAAAAAGCCTAGGAGAAGAGAAAAGTCATCCCTTTAAACGATAGTTATATATATATATATATATATATATATATATATATATATATATGGAATCTCCAGGACTGTTACATACATAGAAACTATAGAACAGTTACAACAAACAAATATAACTATACACGTGACCTTCGGTGTAACTACTGGATTGTATGGTGCTTGCTCTAGTTCTGGGGCTTGGACAAACACATGATGTCGAGTGGCTTGTAAGATGTACCGAGTAGTGAATCCTTCTGGAGTGGTCACTTGTTACCTGTGTGAGGCAAGTAATACTATAGTAGTTGCTTGCGTGAGGCTAGTCTTCATGTAGTAGTTGTTTGTGGTTCTTCTGGTGGCATGCGAGTATAAATGAATTTGGTCATATTTTATTTGAGCTTTATGACTTATTGCTAGTGGTCCCTCGTCCTGGCTCTCTACCTTTTTCTCAATGTGTGTCAGCTTGATTTATGGGTGTATAATTTACACATAGAAAAACTTAATAGAACATAGACTCTTAATCTAAATTACTTTTTATTTCTTTATATGAAGATAAAAAATATAAAGAAATCCCCTTAGATGATAATTTAATAGCCTTCCACTAGAAATAATATGTTGAAAGCTAGGAACATAAGACATATACTCAATTGGAAATCTTGTTATTGCGGAAATCTAAATTATATCAAATTTGATGAGATTCAATTACACATTCAAACTAAATTTATATTTAGAAAACATAAATAGAGTTGGAGAAGAGGTTAATAAAATCGAACCTCACACTTGCATGGTGATATAACCTCATTTAAAAATCTCTACTTTCTCCCTTGATTATTAACAGTCAGGAGGGATTAATACAATATAGTTGGAATTTTATTTTAAAACACTTCATTGTGTTTTTAAATGTCATGATGCCTTTTTTATTGGATTTATAATAACAAAAATTAGAAAATAATAGTCAACAAAAATGCATAAATATCCAAATAATGTCACTTCATCTCCTGAAATATATAGCATTACCACCATAGCACCAAACCATAACAATCGAAACCAATCACAATTCCCATTGAAATCAAAGTTTTCTATACTATAAAGTATGGGCATATGACACATTCATGAGTTCATGACATAATAATGGCAACGACACAACACTACTTGTTTACAATATATATTTTTTAAAAATTTGTTAAAATAAAATGAGTAATCAAAACATCTAATGTTAAAATTTTATATGAAAAAGCATTAAACATTGAAGTATAATATAAAATGCATCATATTAAAAGCTCAAGGATCAATAAAATATGGGTATTACTTTAATTACTATTATATTTTAATATTTTATCAAGTATTTTTAATCCTTGATGTCCCCAACATTAGTATTTATTATTAGACATGAATATTTTAACATTATTATAGTACATAAAATTTCAAAAAATAAAAAAAGTATATAATCTTCAAATTCAATGATAAAAAATATGAGCATATTGATTTAATAATATTTGAAATGAACAAATTTGATGCCAATTGCCAAGACCAGTTGGAGCTAACTTGGTGTCGAGATCAGTTGTTATTAATAAACTTGGACAAAAATTTTATTTTACTGAATAGGAACATAATGTACATGTCCCATGTATATTGATGCACAGTTCTATCAAATATGTATCAGGTTATTTCAAGGTGTGTGATATCTGATATATATTTGAAATGAATTATAAAGTCTTTTTAAAGTGTCTATGTGTCATAGGTTGTAAGAATAGCATATAGCCAACTTAATCCCAACTCTTAAAAGAATCAATGACATCAAAGATAAACTTAAGTTGCAATCTCCAAAGGTAATATAGAACTACCAACTACAGTTCTTAATTGAGGTTCAATATCCATTTTTATCTAAAAAAATGTAGTTTCAATAAGTCGTTTTGAGTCATCAGTTTAAACCATTAGTAGTGAGTACAATTTAATTATTTTTAATGGCTAGTTGTAGGAGATTAATGTTATTTTTTAAAAAAAATTATGTGTGTGCCAGTCAGCGTGGGCGCTCGCGTGTTGGTTGTCGATACCTTTGCGCCTAAACCATACCCTTATCTTTAGGCCCTCATTTCCTCATTGCCACAGAACATGCTCTTTAAAACCATCCACCTTTACTTAATGCATTGGTCAATACAACCTTTGCTAGTCGAGGCCATCTTCCTTCGCTTCAAGGCGGCACCTTTGCCTTGGATTCGTTTGAAGTTGCTTTGCTTGTGGTGGGAGCAGTGGCGCTTTGCGTCCTTATTTCCTCATTGTCATGAAACGTGCTCCTCAAAACCTTCCACCTTAACTTCAATGCATTGGTCAATACGGCCTTCGCTAGTTGATGGCATTTTCCTTTGCTTCAAGGAGACACTTTTGCCTTGGATTCACTTTAAGTTGCTTTGCTTGTGGTCGCAGTAGTGATGGTTTGTGCCCTTATTACTTTGTTGCCACAAAATGTGCTCTTTAAAAATATCCACCTTTATTTCAATGTGTTGGTCAATACGGCCTCCACTTACTTGTCAATACCATCTTCCTTAGCTTCATGGCGACACCTTTGCCTTGGATTCACTTGAAATTGTTTTGCTTATGGTGGGTGTAGTGATAATTTGTGGGATGTCTAACTGGCGGTCTTCTTTGTTTTGGTTTTGACCTCTACATGCTTTGGGGTTGTGCCATTTCTTCCCTTGTATGGAATCAACAACTTTTTTTCTCAACCTTAATTATTCATACCAACACAATTACATTTGCATCTCTCTCGGCTTGATCAAATGCCTTTGATAGAAAATTTTATGTGCCTTCCAGACTAGCAATCACTTTTTATAATGCCTGGGCTAGTTCTTCTCAAAGCCAACTAGCATTTTACTCAAAACAACTAAATTCTTTCAAAAGAAGGCCCACAATTATGTTTTATGATAAGGAGATTGAATCTCTTGTTGACCCATTCAACTTTTTACTTGTTGGAGTATTTTCCTTTAGCCTTCCAAATATGGTATCATCTGACATTTGTTGGTAAAATTAGGTCTAAAGGGTTCTTGTAATGTTGGTTTGTTGGATTTGAAGCATTTCCTTTTTAGGCTAAACAATGACGATGGCTACACATAATTTTTTCATTGATGATCTGACTAAAGTAATGACATCTTGATGAGGTTACTCAAATGGGTCCCGTTGATTTCAATAAGAAATCACCATCATTATTGTTTGGATATCCTTTCCAAATATGCATGTACATTTCACGAACACTTTATTCTCTCTATTTTCAATATATTGTAGCCTTCTCAAATTAAATATTGCTCTTGCAAATCTTTCCAGAGCTTAATTTGAATGAAGTATTGTAGACATGGTTACAACAACAATAACAATAAGTCTTTATCCTATTATGTGGGGTTGACTACATGAATTCTTTTTCTCCATTGTGTCCTATGAAGTGTCAATTTTTTCATTTGCTTCTAATAAATTAAAATCATTTTTTATACGTACTAATCAAGTCTTTTTTAAGTCTACCTCTACCTTTCTTAACATAAGGTAAATCTAATACGTCTACACTCCGAACTGGGGTCATCGGACGGCCAATGCTTTATGTGACCAAATTATTTAAGACAATTCTCTCGAATCTTATCTGCCACTAGAGCTACTCCAATCTTTTCACATATATATTCATTTTGCATTTTATCTCTAAGAGTAAAGCCACTCATCCACCTGAGCATCCTCATCTCCGCAACACTTAACTTAATTTTATACTTCTCTTGTACTTGCACCATAAATCATTGCTGGTCTTACCACCATCTTATAAAATCCTTCCTTAAGCGTAAGCTGTACTTTCTATCACACAACAGGCCAGATGCATTCCTCCACTTCAACCATCCAACTTGAATTCTACTAATAATATCCCCATCTATTTCACCATCATTTTGAACAATAGACCCAAGATATATAAAACGTTCACTCTAGTGACTTGATCACCCAATATCACAACCCCACCACTAGATCTTCTACAACTTAAATCACACTCCATATATTCAGTTTTAGATCTACTAAAACGAAAATCTTTAAACTCTAATGTTGACCTCTATAATTCAAGTTTCTCTTGAACTCCCTCTCTAGTCTTATTAACAAGAGGAATGTCATCAGCAAAAAGCATACACCAAGGTACATCCTCTTGTAAATGTCTAGTGAGAACATTTATAACTAAAGCAGAAAGATATGGACTTAAAGTAGATCGTTGATGTAATCCAACTGAAATAAGAAAATATTTTGTCAATTTTCCTTGTGTTTGAACACAAGTAATAGCTATAGTATACATATTCTTAATGACTTGGATATAACCAATATTAACTCCTTTCTTTTCTAGAACTCTCCAAAGCACTTCTCTCTCTTAGGACTTTATCATATGCTTTCTCTAAATCAACAAATATCATATGTAGGTCCTTCTTACTTTCTCTATACTTCTCCATCAAATCTTTCAACAAATGTATAACATCCATAGTAGACCTATCTGTCATGAAATCAAATTGATTTTGAGAAATATTTATGTCACATCGTAACTTATACTCAATTACTCTCTCTCATAATTTTAATGTATGGCACATTAACTTAATTCCTCTATAATTTGCACACTCTTGTGCATCATCTTTATTCTTAAAAATAGGAATCAACAAACTCTTTCTCCACTCATTTGACATCTTTTTAGTCTTTACAATAATATTAAAAAGATTAGTAAACTAAGAGATTTCTTGATCTCCTAAACATTTCCACACTTCTATTGGAATATCATCAGGTCCTACTGCCTTTTCACATTTCATTTTCTTTAAAGCTTCTGCAAATTCAATTTTACTAATACGACGATAAAAACAAGAATCCCTATTTTTGTTTATGGTACTAAGGTTGCTAAAGTCAATCGTATTCTCACAACTTTCATTGAAAAGTTTATCAAAAGATCTCATCTATCTATGTTCAATATCATCTTTTAAGAAAAACACTTTATGATTTTCAATTTTAATGCATTTCACTTGAACTAAATTTTTACTTTTCCTATCTCTTTACTTGGCTAGCTTATACATAAGTTTTGTAGACATGTTGTGTATAAATAATTTGAGAAGTTTGCTTGGGGTCAGAAAAATATTGTTACTTTAGGGAGTGAATTTTTGAGAACATTTCTATCTTTTGTTTACATAATAGAATACTTGGGTATAATAATTCTAAGTATTTTAGACTTTGTCCAAAAGTCAGAATTAGTGGCAATTTAAAATTCAATAATATTGATCTTAGAAATCTAATGCCTTCAAGAAAAATATAATGATAACGAATATCAAAATTAGTGCTCGAAGAAACTTAAGGTTAAGTTCTTGATAGTTTGCATAAGATGGAAAGCAAAAAGATGATAGATTATTAATGGTGTTCACATTGACATAGTGGCTTTATCTCTCCAATGCATTTGAGATCCCACGCAAATTAATTTATCTCATAATGTGGTGTTCTTTGAGCATGATGTTCTTGGTGGGGAAAATGGTTGACTTGCCTTTAAAATAATTCTAATATTTGTGATTTATCCCATAAATAGTCACCTTTTGATCATGGAAATTGCAACCTTCTGTATCTTTCATTTTTATAATGAAATTTACATGCTTTGAAAAAGAATGAAGTAATTTATTGATAGTTTTTGATATATAATTAAATCAAATATATTAAAGGATAAATATGATGTAGGTTGCTCATGTTTGGGCCACGCTTCATGTGACTTCTCATTTTTGAAACCTTTTAGTGTGATCTCTAACACCTTTTGAGAATTCACTTTGATCCCTTAACATGATTTTCGGTCTTTATGGAGTTCTTTTTTTATTAAATACATTCAATATTCTATTAATTTTGTTGATGTAGCATATTTTTACTTAAATTTAAATAGAATTAATTTCTCAATTCACTTTTTTGTCTTCACTTCCTGGAAGGTTTTGAATTTTTACTCAAGCTTACTTTCTTCTCTTCCCTTTTCAGCCAAAAGGCTTAAGTGAAGGTGAAATACATTGATAGTCGGAATATTAAAAATGATAAAACCTTAAGCTTCATGGCTTTAAAGCAACTACTAGTGATCCTAACATCAAATGCAATGATGTGATACTGTTTAAAAAGTTGCATTTTGGATGGAGGAGCTCAAGAGGATATATCACCCTTAGTGCAAGGTTGAGAATGTGCTCTCATTCTTCTTTTTCAAGCTTAAGATTGGTTGCTCCTTGTTTCTATTCCTTGATTAGATTGATTGAATTCATCGCGATGATTAATGATATAATATGCAGGCTCATCTTCAGGCTGGAGACCGAGGATATAGTCATTGTGGTGGTCAAGGTTGTAAAAGATAGAATGACTATATATGATGAGATCATGGACATGGAGGGTGGATGTTGTGGTGGGCTCCTTCAAATGTTGAAGAGCCCTTCAACAACATTTAAACAATTTCCTCCCTAGGGAAGAAACTTACTAGCTAGTTGCTGCGTATATTGTCATGTTACTAACATTTTATTTTCTTGGTGCACGAAGGTAATATTGTTTGTAATATTTAGTGGTAATATTGGTTGATGAATGACAGAGAGGAATTGGCCAAGTGTTTTTTGTGGTAAGGTGTGTTGAGATTGCAAGAGGAGATGTAATCATCGAATATCATTAGAGATAGCCAACATTAGGAGCGAGATAGGATGAGGGGGCAATTAAGACTCTTTCAAGTTGGGTTATCTCTATCTGATCAACCTACTTTGTTGGGTGGTTCAATCGTGATAGCTGCAAGAAAATTCTAGTATTAAAAATTTGAGTTGTTACACAAAATATCCAAATACACTATTTCACATAGTTTAAAGTTTTAAAATTGATCATATAGTTGGTCCTTATAGTTGCTATAATCACTAAATGTCAAATATTATTCTTTAATTTTTATGTTTCATACCATATGGATTTTACCATAGCAGCAACACTTTAACAGAAATTTAAGCAAATCTTACTTTTTTAAGCAAATTCAACTCTTTTGGGAATCATACATGTTATAACTTTTCGATGAATTTCTCTAAACCATCTATCCTATCTAAAACTATCCTAGAATATCTTTTATTGAATGTGAAAATTAATTTTGAATGTCATGATAATTTTGTTGAATTAATGCAATTTTGTTAAATTGTATTTTTTTTCTCGTTTTAATTATTCCCATATATTATTTCCAATATTAATAAGGCATTATGAATTAACCTTATGTTCTAGTTTCAGTCTAATGCATGACAGATCAAGATTTAGAGTTTGTCAAAACGGATATACAATGAGATGCACAAAATTACACTCATGGAAGATTTTATAGATGACAAACTCTTAAATTAGATAATTTTATTGTTTCTCTAGATGGAAGTGAAAATTACAAAGAAAAAATTCAGACATAATTTCATATCCTGCTGTAGATTTGAAACCAATTAAAACCCCAGATATAAAAACCATATATTGATAGAAAATGAGGCCACATAAAAATCCATTATGTATTAACTTTAATAAGAATTAATCACACATGTCAAATTAATATTTAGAGAATATAAATAGAGTAGAAGGTAAATAGATCAATAAATTAGTAGAATTAAGCCTAGTGTTTGTATGAGGAAATAACCTCTGTTGGAAATCTTTGTGTGGCAAGACTAGAATGAATTGTGCACCTAAATAAAAGTTTCTTTAGAAATACTTCATCATGTTTTTACATGGTTCAAACCTTTTTTATAATCACAAAACCCTTGAATTTTATATTAAAAAAAGAAAAATTGTTAGTGCAGAAATGCATAAATCCCCAAAATATGTTACTCCCTTTGCCTTGATAATCACATCTTATGTTACCTGGATAACTACACATCACCAGAACACCTAGCATGCAGCCACTATAGCCAATCGCTCATGTCCGACTGCAGACTTAGCTGTGTAACCTCCATAGGAAATGACCAGATCAGAAATAAGCTTAAGCCACAAGATCTAAAAACTATCTCGATTGATATCCCACGTTCTGAAATCTTCTAGTTTATTTTTAGTTAGAGAATGCATGTGATTTCTATACGGCCAAGGAATTTCATTGTGAAGAGGTTGTTGCTGTGATTTGAGCTTTAAAACCTAAGTCACAATGAATGCAATCTAACCGTTACTTCAGGCCAGACCTCTTCTTGTTGAAAGCACTACCACAGTTTAGTCATCCTCTGAAGTTTAGGAAGTTGTTTAGGCCGATGTGTTTAATATGATCAACATTTAGAAGAGATGTTATATCCTGAAAATTGCTGTTATGCATCCATGAAAAATGTTTCTCGGGTGCTGTTAGAAGAAGATAATAAAGCTATATGCTTGCCTGCATTTTGAGCCAAGTTCCCTTCAAACTGCCTTTTATGCTTACTAGATTGGTGTTTGTTATTGTGGCAGAGGGCTTTACATTTAATTGAAACTTTTTCAAACAACTGCTTTTTAATGGCGTCTTTCTGTAGGACTTCCGGTTATGCTAACTATATCTTGCGGAGAGATTGTGCTCATTATGCTCAGAATAGCTGAGGATTTTGTCTTTGTTTTGATATATCTATGACTTCTTAGGTCGAAGCTGTTTATGAATCAGTTCCTGTGGCTGCTCAAAGGGTTAAACTGGCTTTTTGTGTGTATACACCAACTATTCCAGCATTGAGGAAGTAATCATAGAATGACTTTCCTTGTGATAATCTTTTCTTTCAATACCACAGACTGCAATTTCTCTACTGTGTTCATTTTATGCCGTTAGAATCAATGTTTTCCTTCTTTTTTTTCTCATCCCTATGCAACACATTGTCTTTGTATTCACACTTAGGGAATATGGCGAGCTCTCTGTTGGGTGTGGCATGGTTGGAGAGGCCCTAAATATTTTTGAGGATCTTGAACTATGGGACAATCTAATATATTGTTACTGGTACAAAATCTTATTCCTATTTTATTTGTAGGTGTTAATTTTTGTTGAACTCAAAGTTATGAATCCAATGTTTTTTGTTGGCAGCTTACTGGACAAGAAGGCAGCTGCTGTAGACCTTATTAATTCACGCCTCCATGAAACTCCCACAGATCCAAAATTATGGTGAGCAAACTCAAAGAAAGCCTAGTTTGGATTCTTTTTCTTATGATGATCTTCCTCTTTTATGTGGCTTTTTTTGTATTGATGACACACTCGAAAAATGTGATGACAATGATGGACAATAGATGTGATACCATCTAAATGTAGCTCAAAATGTATCGCCCACAATATAATTATTGAACAATTGTTTGCTCCTCAAAATGGGCCACATTAAAGTATTGATAACCCCAATAATTTTTTAAAATGGACTCTCATATTGTTACACCACATGAGAAAACACCCAAAAATCTAATTGCACAAGAGGTGAAGGCATAAAATCAATATATGAAAGGGATGAGAATTCATGAGTGAGAGTTAATATACACATACTATTAAAATGTTTTTATTATAAAAATATGCAATTATCTTATCATATAATTTAATAAATTCTAATGAATATATAAATTTATTTCTATTTTATTAAATTTAGCTTATACATTTAATTGATTCATTTTATTAATTTATTATTATATTTTTATTATCTTTTGCCAAAACCATGCACGTGCCTTCTTCTCCCACTTTTGCGCCCATCCCACGCCAATAGCACCCTGTTGCCTCACATAACTCTCATCTAGCATTTTGTTAAATAAAAAGGTGGAGATTTGCATACATATCACTCTAAATATTAGAATTTACATATTTAACACAAAACTTTGTTATTTATAAAAATAATGTCCACAATATCAAATTAAAGTAAAAAAATAAACTTCTAGTTAAAATAATCTCACATTGTCACAGTGTCGCTTGCACCGCATCATTTGTTGCCGCCCTTCTTCGCCAGTCTCCATTGCCATCTATATCGAAGCCCTTCGCTAATGGTCTTTGTTGCCTCCACCTCTGTCTTCTATCTTCATCCCAACCCACAATTTAGACTGTCGCACTCGTCAAACCCACGACTCCTCAACACCTGCTTGTCCACTCGTGCTCGTATCAACTCATGCACATCACCCACTTGCTTATTTTAACAACTCCCTTAGCCACTCCCATGAGTAGGTAGCTACCTCTTCCTCAACTGCGAGCCATTCTTCAAACTTCTCCATCGATGTCCTCTTCAATAAGGGCTTCGGTGGAGGTGACAACGAAGAATTGCGAGGAAGGTTGACAAGGAAGCTAGCATTATGACAGGGTGAGGGTATTTGTATCAGGAGTGTTAATTTTTTATTTTAATTTGATATTTTGGGTGCTATTTATATAAATAACAACATTTAAGTGGTAAATATGTAAATTCAAATGTTTTATGTGCTATGTAGGTAATTGCTTGATGAAAAATTGAAGGCAGAGCATAATGCTCTCTGGTATATTTTTTGTCTCCCATTCTTTTACTCTCATTCACACTATGTTTCTTGCAATCCGCTTCGCCCGAACCCCTAGCTCATGCCCTTGATCACTTCTCCCTCTTTTTCCCTCGAGCGCTTACAAGCGATGAGCCCCACTTGCTTATCCAAGCTAGCTTATGATCTCACTTAAGCACCAAACTCCACTCGTTCGCTTCTCGATCACCCCCAAGTATTTAATCCCATTCTCTTGCTTTTCCTCTAATCTCTCATATGTTATTATTCTTATCCATCTACAATCGATGATGACTTCAACCTCTATTTAGTCACTCTCTCTTTCTTCCTTGATTTTAACAACGTTGATGATTAATTGCCAAGCTATCACACATACACATGGTTCCTTTCCCTTGATCCAAAACACAACCTTGACTAGTGTCATCAATGCACTTCTCCTTCATCATTGACATCCTCACCAAAAGTATAATGCACAAAGTAGTCACATTGAGACGTATATATTCACTTATATGTAGTTTTGATGTAGTGGAGAAAGCTTCTTTTATGATATATATATATATATATATTATACTGTGTGCAGGTAGGGAGCCCATGCGTATTCTTATAAGTGGGCTTAAGACCCTAGCCATGGTGTCCTAGACATCAATCACATATGCTTTTCTAAGTGTGGTGGGCAAACTTAGGGAATTGAATCTTATGGATGCAAATATGACAAATATAAATGAAAAAAAAAATATTACAAAATAAGAATGGAATGAAAATCCAAAATGATAAACATGTAGATCTGAGGACAAACAAATTTACAACAAACTCAACAGCTGCCAATGAGCACAAACATGACTAACCTCTCATGTAAAATACAATTGCATATAAAAATTACTGAAGAGTTGCCTCTATTTTTATGTATGAATATATTGGCTTAGAACAAAATTTAGACTAAATATAAGCAAATACACTGTTTTAAGCGTGCAATAAACCCTTACTTGTTGAACTCACAATCAAATCTATATGCGGGCTAATATAATACATGCAATAATCTCAAAATAAAATGCTTCATGTGTGTTTCTTTGATAACTCATTCATGTGAACAATTGAATTTGGATAGTTCAAAATCATGCAAGCGCATCACGAACAATTGTAAACTCGATTGCTACACAAAAATTGTTCGAACATACTAAATTGCAGGCATATTCTTTTAAAATGTGTGATGTTATTAAGCTCAAACTCTCACTCGCATTCCAATAAACTCGTTGTATGCAAAATTAAATTAAAATATTTACTTGCACTCAAAAAGTAAGATTAATATGTTGCTTTGTTTTGAGAAGCACGTAATTGTTTTAATAGATGTGCTTTTACCACAAAGCCTGTAAATCCTCTTTTAAATTTAATCCCATTATTATTTCACATACTCGAGCGGACCACCCTACCTATAGGGTGGCCATAAGTCCTACTTTTTCTAATTAGATCATCCACGTTATAAGTACTTGAGTTGACAAATAAATATTTATGCTGTAAAGTCAAATTGATTGAGAGCAAAAAATGATTTCTATTTTCAACTCTTGCTATGGTAAAACAACTTGAGCATCATTGTGCATTGAGAATTGACCACTTGGTTGCAAACATACCAAAATTTTCTTTTGTTTACATGAGTCCTTTGCTTTTCATAAGAAAAATTGATTTCCAAATTGAAAAGCTCTCAGTGCCATACCTATTAGGTACAATCTCGAGTTATATCTTTCAGAATTAATTTTCTATATGTGGGAGTAGTACTGATAATTCTTGTGATATGATGAATGCATAAATGAACTCAAGTGTTAAATATCAAAAGCAACATAACTTAAAAAAATGTACTCAAATGTTACATGTGAATATATTTGCAATCTACCGGGTAGAGTTAACAAAGTTTAAAGCAATAAAGTGCAATTAATTAATTTTATGATGGATGTGGCTATTGCACTCCAAAAATTATTCAATTTTATACTTAATAATGGTTATGTTGACATAAAATCTCAGTTGGAGGGGATTCTATTAGAAAATTGTCTTTAAATCCAATTTTAAATTATTTTGGCTCAAATTCCAATAAAAATATTAAAGCTTAAAACCCATTAAATGCAAAAAAGTATTCTAGCAATAATCGGCTGATTCAAGCTTAGAGTAATTAACCATCCAACTCAATCATCTTTCACACTGGTTTGATGAGGATAGCAAAATCATATTTGATCAAAACTCACAAATAGTTAATATAATATCAAGTTTATAAGTATTATCACTCTTAAATATCTCACACTAGTAAGGATGTGGCACATGCCTTTTAATTGGATGAACCCATCTTAAGTTTGGATGTTTTTTAATGGCTCACTATATTTGTTGTGAACCTTAACATACATTTGATAGGGCACTAGGCTCTCTGTTAATTAGGTTCATCTTACTATAAGTTCCGTTGGCAGGCATTTAATCCAAATTTACGTGATCTCCTTGGAAGATGCAACCTAAGGTTGTTGATAAGAATCCTTTCGTTTAATTGGATACTTTGGTGGACTATCTCTACTTATTGAGTGGCCGTCCATGACATCTTGAGAGAATGGAACGATGAAATCTTGATTGGATTTGTCATCTTTATTCATACTATTTATTTTAAGTTAATAATGATGTCTTTTTTATATTAACTAATTCATTTTTACTATGAGCTAAATATTTAGAGCATTATCATAAAGTCCTCATAAAATATGACAAAATCATGAATAGTGTTTTATCTGATATTTAGTTTGCCTTTAAAAATTTAGCCCGTAATCACTTGTTTGAAAGAGTTGAGCAAGAATTTTTGTGACCCACTATGGAGAATGCTTATAAACTTAATTTGTAACTTAAATCTTTTTTCAATATACTGAGGTGCAAAATCACAGCTCATCCCATTTTCTTGGTACTGCGCCATTGATAAGTTTCATCATTTGAGAAATGGTGGCAGCTACTTCTATTTCTGCCTGGTATTCATGAAGCCAATAATATGCAACTCTTTCCAGGATCGGACTACAAGGATTTTGAAACTTGACTCCAAATAACAGTGGTTTGCTCAATTTTGACAATTTGATGATCTCAGGCATGCATGATTGTTGTTGAGTTGGGTTTAGAGGCTAGAGAAATTCCTACTTAAGAAACTCATCATAAGTATTAAGCCATTGAAGCAATTTGTCAACATATTCTCTTGCTTTGACCTTCTGAATCTTGATGAATATAGTCCTTGATTTGTTACTCTGCAGTAGTTATAATATTAGTCATGCTTCTCATTGTCAGGTAGAGTTAAGCGAATGCAAAGTTTGATCATGCTTTTTATGGCTAAACTGTCTATATCCTGCCCAGATCTGAATTCTAGAATGGCTTCTTTAGTATGCAATACCAAGTTAAAATTCTGCAGCATTTTGACTTTGGTGCAATTTTAGCAGTTTCGGTTTGAGATGATATCTTGGAAAGTAAATGCTATACTTGAAACACAGAAAATGAAACGTTTTATGACTGATTCGTTGGGGGTAAAATGCAAGTAATTTTGGCTGAAATGGAGTACCTAAACATCTATAAGATTTATGGCAGTCTAAACATTTTAAATGCTTCTAGTTCAACAGATCTACTCTTTCAGTCATTGTAAATCACTTGAATGTATTGTTTAGATAAAACTTGAATGTATTGTTTAGACAAACCTGGGATAACCTATATCCGCAAATCTATGTGATAGCATTTTTTTTCTCTTGTTCACTTGTGTCTTTTTCCTCTATAAAAAATTTTAGGTGTTCGCTTGGTGATGTAACCAGTAATGATGACTGTTATGAGAAAGCGCTTGAAGTCTCAAATAATAAGTCTGCTCGAGCTATGGTGAATATTTGTTTTACATAATTAAGTTAAATTTTTTCTTAGGTCTGAGTACTTTGTTCCAACTGATTTTATTTTCAGCGTTCTCTAGCTCGGAGTGCTTACAACAGGGGTGACTACGAGAAATCCAAATCCCTATGGTATATTCCTTTTTGCAGAAGACATACTTTCAACAAAGCATGATGTTGTTTTTGTCTGTTTCAATTAGCAACTTCTGCTATTTTAAACAATTTTTTATTTGTGGGTGTCAATTAGTCCTATTGGTAAGGGCCTTGGAAGTCGTTGCCAAGGTTATGAATTTGAATCCCACCTACATCATAATAAAGTCCAACCTTCAGCACTTGGGTGAACAAAAAAATAATTATTTTGTTTTCCTGTGGAATTTTCTTCAGGGAATCTGCAATGGCAGTAAATTCTTTGTACCCAGATGGCTGGTTTGCACTCGGCGCAGCTGCATTAAAGGTGATTCTTCACTTTTATGGATCCTACCATCTGTAAGTTGCTAGTGCTACACATTCTGGCTTTGGTGTGGATTCAATGTTCTTTCATTGATCCTAACTGAACTGCTAATAACAGTTGAAATTATGGAAGTTTTTTATTCAGATTTCTTTTGACATTTTCTGAACCTTCATCTTGCTGTTATGTTTGATCTTTTTGTACTAGAAGACTCAAGCGTATGCTATGAATGTAATGTTGATGTAATGATGTTTCCATTATTTTAAGTAATTAACTTCTTACTGTCAGAATTTTTCATGTAAAAGGAAAAATAAATTTGTTCTAAAGCTTGATGTTTGGAACTTGCAGGCTCGTGATATTGAGAAAGCAATTGATGGGTTTACTCGCGCTGTGCAGCTGGATCCTGAAAATGGCGAAGCTTGGAATAATGTTGCTTGTTTGTATGTTGTTCGCTTTACTTGTGCATTTTTTGAGTCCCCCGTACTTTTTTCGAGTCACCCTCTTCTTATTTTTTATAGTTCCATTGACTACTTCCAGCCGACCTTTTTGCCCTTGTAAATTAGACCCCAAACACTGTATTTTTGATATTAGTACAGCTTTTTTTTTTTAACTTAATAGTTTTTAGGTCTTAAAAGTAAGAGAAAAGTGAAGGTATAATTAGGTCTAGCAGTTCATGAAGACAGCCTCATTGTTGCAAAATGGGAAAATAAGTTAAGGCATGATTGTTGTAAGTAGGAATGATTGTCTAAAACAATTTCTAGTACTTTTGCTGAATAGCAATGATTTCATTAACTGATTATATCCTACTAAATAAATTGTTGATGGTGTTAAGTAACTGCAATGCATGAGCATCATTTTAGTGCCTTTTTTATTTACTTGTTTTGAACTTATATGAACTGTCAGGCATATGATCAATAAGAAGAGTAGAGCAGCTTTTATTGCCTTCAAGGAGGCTTTGAAATTCAGGTTTCTGTTATTGCCTTTTTTCCTGCTGAAGTATGTCTTTTGATAGATATGTACATTGCAATAATTTGTTTGAAACAACTTGCAGGAGGAACAGTTGGCAGCTCTGGGAAAATTATAGCCATGTTGCTGTAGATGTAGGCAACTTTTGTCAGGTTAGTATTACTTTATGGATAACTTTTTCTTACTGGGAGCCAATTTGGAAAAAAAGTTATTATTTTGAATAATCTGAATATGTAGTATTGTAAATGTCTGTTATTGAGGATCTCGGCTTTTTAGTGGAAATGTGCTCCGAGTGTACCTGAGCTTCCTTTCTTATTCTTAATCAGTATTATTTTGTAAATCTTTTAAAAAATGATACTCAGTATGTTGAGTAAATTGCCGAGCCTCATATATGTGCAGTTGCCAATTTAATAATTAGTTGCCAAAAGGTGTGGTTTCACCCATTTTGGATGTCCATTTAGCAAAGTTTCTTGCGGTCAAACTTAACTGACTAGTTTGAAATCAGAAGGATTCATTGTTAATACAAATACTTGGTTCTTACTTTTACTAAAGTCGTTCATTGGTCTGCAAGAACTTTTACAGAGGCCTCCATTATCACTAAGTGATAGATTTGAGAGATGAAATATCTACAGCTCTGGATAGTAATATTGATTTATCAAACTTTGTGGTACAAACTAGTTTGTATAATGGAGTAAAATATAGAAATATGCTCTTTAGTGACTCTTTAACGATGGTAAACATTATTTTTCATCAGGCGCTCGAGGCAGTAAAAATGGTTCTTGACTTGTCATCATATAAACGAGTAGATATTGAATTACTAGATAAGATACTGACAAAGATTGAAGAATATGCCTATAGATCATCTTCTTCTTGTCATGATGCGAAAGATCAAGATATATGTGCTTCCCAAGAAGATTCAGTTACGGATTATTGTGGAGATTCAGAAAATCTTGTTCCTTTGTTTGAAGAACGAGAGAGGGATTTGCTGGCGTCCATTATTGGCAGTGTCATGCAGCAGGTGCACATGCTAGATAGTTTCTTCCTTTTTTAATGTTTCTTTATTCTCTTTCAGCAGGTTTTTTTTTTTTGGTTTGATCCTTCATGCCATAACTCCTCCATTCTATGTGTCTATTGTCCCTATTCAGCGTCATGTTTGGCCTTTTCTTGTGCTATGAGATTCTTTAAATTGTTCTTGTTATTCTTCTGAAAATTTCATTATTAATTTTGATTCTAGTGCTCTCTATGTCCTGTCATTTAGGTCATTAAAAATGGTGGTGGCGGTGAAGAAATTTGGGGTCTATATGCAAGGTGGCACAAAATGGAAGGCAACCTCGCCATGTGTTCTGAAGCCCTTTTGAAGCAAGTTAGGGCATATCAGGTATTTGATGATTTAATTAATTCATCATTGGATAGTCCCATTAACTTGAGAGCGGTTGTTGCAGTAGCTGTGAATGAATAAGCTGTTTTGCAAGTTGTTGTACATTTTCAAGTTGAATGTGTTGGGAACCTATATATGGCTGTGAATGAATAAGCTGTTTTGCATCTGTTGTTAAATGTGTGGTTGCTCCTGAGTGTAACACCTAATTGGTTCAGTACTTGTTTGACCAATAAAGAAGACTTGATGATTTGGTTGAAATGATAAATTAGTCATGTACCAACATTTGGAAGCAGTGTGATCTTGTTTTTCACAAATCTGCCAGTTAATATTATTCATTGATGTGTGACCACCTCAATATGCAACACCACAACCCACTTTGCCATAATTACGTGAAGCAGTCATTCGACCTCTTTTGAAATTGAAGCATTCATTCAACCTCTATTGATAGTTGTTAATGCAATGTGAGTGTCTGTTGAAGTTTGAATAGATAGTTAATGCATAGTATCAATAGCTATATTTAATTATTTATTACATAGAAGTGTAAAAAATTCATTCAAATTAATAGACAACAAATTTGTAATTTTTGTTTTAAACACTTGATATGTTGGAGGTAATCCATTGAGAGTATATAGGATAATATTCTCGGGATCAAGTGGAGATCCAATTGTGGCAATTGCGTCTACTTTGGTCTTTATATTTGAAAGATACTGCATTATTGATTTAACTTTTATGTTATTGTGTTGTAGTTCATTTTTCAATTGAATAATTTTGGAATGATTGGTGGATTGCAATCTACGCTCTGTAGTTGTCCAGATTTTCCTGCATGAGTCAAGATTGAGAACATAAGGAAGAAGTAAAAAAGATATGGTAGAGTATAGTGCTGTTGTCAAATTTTGATCAATAAGTATCCAAGTGTTATAATTTGGAGTTGGATTAAGCAAACCATCATCATTAACAGTTTGTCAAGGTGGTTTAGGAGTAGAACGATCCAAATAACCATCAAACCAATTAGCTTTGAAGAGTTTTAGAATTAGAGGCTTCTAAGTAGGATAATTTTCAGTGGTAAGCTACTAAGCATATGCTCTGATGCCATAATTAAATAACATTTCAGCTTTATCTAAAACTGCAGCTAGAGGAAGATTTGAAGCTGAAGCTGGGATGAGATCTGCCTACAACAGATTAAGAGGAAAACAAAGAACAAGGAGGAGATGGAAAATAGAGAGAATTATATAGAAGTTTATACTCTTTCATTACCAAAACAACCTACTCATCTTTACACCATGCTCTTGTATTAATCCTAGAAGAGTAAAATAGATTCAATATGAATGTAGAATAGACAATTTGGTAGTGGCTGAGATTAATCTTGTAGTTATAGATGGATGACCAAGATTTACTTGTAGAGAAGATTGGCTGCTTCATTAGCAATACTAATAGCTTATTATAGATAAGGTATGAGATAGACTTATTACTTATCAAAGCATGGTCATGTTAGTGCATGCGAAGTAGGTGCAATGGTGTTGGTGAAGGATGGAAGCTTGATGATTAACCTGTCTTTATTTGATTAGTTCCTATGGTAGTAAAAAGATCTAAATTTATTTGTGTCTTAGTTAGCATAACCCTTACACAACTAACAACCATTTTTGGAATTTATCTCTTTTCTTAAATATTTTTTCTAGGAGTATAATCATAAAAATATTGACTTATGCATCAAACTTGATTGACAATTTGATGCTTCCTTTGCTTATGTTGTGGCTTCCATATTTTATTTTATTTTATTTTATTATTATTTTTTTTTGACGTGCTCATCGTGAAGGTGTTTGGCAATGCCAATGATGTTAACTGTGATGTTTTTTTTTTTAAACTCATGCTATAAGAGCGTGTCGGTACTTTTGTGCTTTTACTTTTAGGGTTGATCCTCTTTGATGTGGTCACCTCAAAAGTACTAATAAATATGTGCATGATAGGCAAGCATGGATGGTTTGTTATGATGACATAAATTATGATGGACATGGAGTTGTTTAGCCTATATCTTTAAATATAGATCTTCTTAATTCTTTTAGCAATTTGTTCCTCTTCAACAAAATAGATCTTTCTTGTCATTCTTTCACAACACTGTAATATTATGCTCCATGGTGGATGAAGATTGTGGACATTCTCTCTATGGTATCTTGTAACAGAATAAAGCTACAAAAACTTCTATTCATGTGTGCATGTACAAGTCCTTGCGTAGCATGTCTTTCTTTAGTCGACGTGGAACAAAGATGTTTTAATTTTTTAGCACCAAATTATTTCTTTCTCAAGTTATTATATTTTTCCCATTGCATTGTCTATTAAATGTATATATTCACATTATTTGTGTGATAAATTTGAACTATTTAAATATATGAAAGAACATCTCATGCTTTTCAAGGAGACGATCATTGTGAATCGTTTTTCTTTTGTGCATATGATTAGTTATGTTGGATCATTAAATTGCTTAGTTTGAACATATCACTCATTGATTTTCTTATTCACATATGCATTGTCATCAATTAACTTTTTTTAAATGCCGATCTACTTGATGATTGACAAATATTTTGGATTTATTTATCTTATGCCTTAAATTTTTTACGTGATCTTTAATAAAGCATACTGTCCTAACTTTATGCTATCTTCAACATTTTGATTTGATTATGTTTAGAATTCGTTTTTATCATTCACTTTGGGGTTTTGATCTATGGCATAATTTGGGGTGCTTTAATAAATTTGCCGAAGCCTCTTTACTGTTATGCAATGTTTACATTGAAATAGCTTCTTTCAGTTGGAGCCATCGAAAACCCGTTGCAACTAAGATGCTTTAAGGAATTCCATGAACTATGTGGTTATATATTGTGCTGCATTGGGGTTCTTGTTACATTTTTTTCCATCTATGTTCACGAATCTTGAGGCATGCTCCAGCATCTCTTCCAACAATCAGTTTTTTTGCAATTAAGTGTTTGAATATATAATTGTGAACGTTGGAGTGAAGGCTATCTTGGCCACCACAGGCTTTGACTTGGTTATCTACTAGGATGTCATCCAGCTTGGCACAACAAAGTTTGTGCATATTTCAATGGCTGCATAGAGGTATTGAATTTTACCATGATTTGACAATGCAAGCTGTCAAAGGAGACAATTGTGTGTGGTGGAAGTTTAATGATCCATCTGTATGTAGTGTCTTTCGGGGTTATGGAAAAAAATGTGGAAATGCATGTTGCTAGAGGCTGGAGCTAGCTCCATGGCATCATCAAAGCTCTCCCTAAATGCTTTATGAAAGTTTGTGCGTCCCTTGTAATGATCCAACTGCTTGATTTTAAATCTGTGGTAGAATCTCTACAAAGAAAGGTTGCCTTTCTTTGTACTTGAGTGATACCCAAGTGAAAACTCTAGTGGCCGCTTTCATCATTGATTGACTATTTAGCAAGTTGTAACCACAAGGATAATCAACAATACTTTTGGGGTCATCAAGAAGGTACCTTCCATGGCAATGCTGGATGGTGAATGGTCAATGATAAATTGATCGGAGCAATTGTGAATGCAATCGACAAAAGCATGCCATGGACTGAGGTGTTCATTTTTTGTCGATGATTCTTGGAATTATGGTAGGAGTGTCATGAGTTTAGGTTGTGAAGAAGGGTCATCGTGATCCTTGTGATTAGAGCACTTCTCCATTAGACTTCTCAAACAAGATCCCCAAAAGATGTGAATAAAATGGATCCATTAATATGTTTAGAACATGATTTTGGTTTCTCATAATTCATTATAAAAAAATTGTGATAATATAGAGTTTCCAAACTACGATACTTTGTTGTCGGGGGCATTGTGCGTGTTCCTGGAGACCATGACAAAAATAATAGCAATGGAAAAAAAAAAAAAGATGAGCAATATGAGTGGTTCAATTGAATTTGCCTACTTCCATTGCTCAAAATTAACAATACAGAAGAAATCAAAAATACATCCACCTTCCCTTATAGGGTCTTTTGTCTCATCCTTGGCTATTGTACTCCATGCATGATGCATACGTCAGTTGTCATTTTGTTGTGGGGAGACTATTGATCGTGGAGGGAGCTATTTGGGTATGCCATAATGGACAGTTACAAAGCCTACTAATTTTGGACCACTAAGAAGGGGTTGTTCTTTTTGGGTGGCAGTGGAGAGTAAGGTTTTAAAAATTAAGTAAGACATTGAATCAAAAGAAGAGGTTCAAGGTTCAAAGTTTAATTGTAGTTGAACCGGATGATATAATAAATAATAAATTTATTTTAATATGACTTAAATGATAAGTAATGATGTAATAATGATACTTTCACTATTTTAATGTACAATATTTTAAATCATCATTAAAAGTTAGAATTTCTGAATATGATTCTAAATTAAATAAATCTTACATAATATTTTGATTATTTTTATTATGATTTTTATATAATTATGCACTTCTACAAATATTTTTAAAAATTTTTGAGTACATGTTAATGACAACCAAAATTAGAATAAATATCACCAACCTCTCTTTGCATTTTTATAATATATTCAATTTCGAAAATTTTGGGAGTTTAAAAATTAGAGTATATATATTTAAGTAATCTTTTTATTATAAGTTTTTTATCCTTCAATTTAAAAATAAAATGTCATAAATTGATTAATATTAGAGTCAAGCAATTCACTGTAAATTAAACCAATTTTCTAGTTCAATTGTCCATTTTGATGTGGCTCTAATTGATTTTGGTTAGTTCTATATTAAATTTGTTTTGAGACTAGACCAAACCTGCAAGAAGATCGCTTCATGGTTAAATTGGTCGAAGCAGTCGATTCGGTCTTGTTTTTAGAAAATAGGTTGAGTGTGAAGAACCAAGGGGTTAGCTAGGTCAATGCATGGTGCGAGACAGGAAATAGCGTAAATTAGTTGTCCTGCATGATTTGGTTGGTTCCTATGGATGACATTATTAACCAATGAATGTTTTTGATTGGACATGATAAATGCGACATCACTGTATCAAACTTGATCGACAATTTGATGTTCTTTGCTTGAGATGTGGCTTCTTTCTCACTTCGAAGTGTTTCTTGTGATGGTACTTGACAATGCCAATAACGTAGAATGTGATGTCCTTTTCAACTCATGCAATAAGCACATGTTGCAGTTTTCTTAATAATTTTTTACTGATTTCCATCATCTGCATCTGATTTTCTGACTCATTTTGGAGAGTCATTTCTTCTACACCTAGGATGTAGTCTCGGCTGAGTCTGAAATGTAAAAGTTATAGTACCCAAATACTTTCCTCTTTTGCGCAAGTCAATCTGTTTGATTATCAAATTTTGTCCATCCATAATGTGTGGAGTCTTGTTAATGTGGTCACTCTAAAAACATCTATAAATATGCGCACACGATAGGCATTTGTGGATAGGTGTTTTTTAAGATGGAAATTAAGTTGTTTAGCTGGATCTGATCTTTTGACTCTTCAGTGGTTTGTTCCTCTTCTGCAAAATATATCTTCCTCATCATCCTTTCCAGACATTGCAATATTTAGTTCGTAGTGGATTAAGATTGTGGAGATTCTCTCTCTGTGATTGCTTGTAACAAACTAAAGCTGCCGAAACATCTAAACTTCTTCATGTTTGCACCAGCACTTGTATGTTTTGTGTGGTTGCAAGTTTTTATCTTTTGCAGCAAGTTGTTTTTTCTCAAACATTTCATATATTTGTCCATCGAAGTGGTGACTGAATTTATATATTCACATTATTATGTGTTCTACATTGAAATATTCAAATACATGGAAGAACTCTTACTTTTCTTGGAGACAATCATTATGGATTGTTTTTTTTTTCCTGTGCATTTGATTTGTTATGTTCAATTATTGAGTTAGTTTGTACTTTTTACTCACTGATTTTTCTTTTCACAGATGCATTAAGGCCATCAATTAGCTTTTCTGATACCTGTTATACTTCCTGGTTGATAAATAATCTCGATTTATTTATTTTACGCCGTAACTTGTTGACTTCAAATTTAATGAAGCACATCTCCCCAACTAATATGCTATCATCGTCTTTATGCTTAAAATTCATTTCTCTTATCCACTACAGGGTTCAGATCTATGGCATAATTTGGAACGGTTCAAGAAATTTTCCCAAGCCTCTTTACTGTTGTGTAATGTTTACATGGAAATAGCTTCCTCCAGTGGGAACCGCCGAGAACTCTTCGCAGCTGAGATGCATTTGAGGAACTCTGTGAAACAGGTGATTTTATATTGTGTTCCACACTTTGCTGGATGTGAAATTTTGCAATTTGCACCCACATTAGTACAAAAGCACTTGGTCTCAGATTTTGCAATATAACACCAACATATATTATATTTATGTCATGACTCTACTGTCGATGATAATTATTCAAGTGAAATGCTTTACCTTCCAAAATTTCTTCCCCTATGGGTTTTAGTACTTCATAACCTATTTAAGAACAATGGAACCTCTCAACTTCATAGTTTTACTTTGCAGGCCGTCAATTTCTCAGATACAAAGGAATTCGGAGATCTTCAAGCCTGCCTTGATGAAGTAAGGAAAAAGCTTGATACTCCTAACAGCGTTTCTTAACAAGCTGAAAACTTCTGTACTGATCTCTTTATCAAAAAGGTAACCATTTCACTTCCAACCTTCCCATTGACTCAAAATGATATTTTTGTAGTTACTAATCTCATTTTCAAAAAGGTTTTATTTCACTTCCAACCTTCCCATTGACTTGAGCTGATATTTTTGTAATTTCAAACTCTGCTTGGTTTTATTACAGATATATAAACATGTGGAAATGTTATTAGTTTATGAATGAGGCAGATTAAGAGAAAGACGATGAGCATGGCCGCTGGTTCTTATAATTCCTGGCTGAATAAGCAACAGTTCCCTTGTTATCTTGCAGAAAGGTGGAAGGAACCAGAAATGGAATTCTTTTAGTGGATTTGGACCATCTAATCCATTCTGAATGGCTGAGATTTATTTGAAAATTTATATAATTTTCAAAAAATCATGATTTTTGTAGTAAATCATGGCCATCCGAAGTGGATTGGATGGTTAGCAAAATGCAGTTATCATGATAATTATAAGGGATTTGAATACTGCCTCATCACCTGTTGTGTAATGGGATTTTTTCTCATAAATCTCCTATCATTGATAAGAAACATGTATATATATATATATATATAGAGAGAGAGAGAGAGAGAGAGAGAGAGAGAGAGTTTATAGAATTTCAGGAATTTTTTGTGAAATTTTATCAGTGCTGATGCGGTTTGGTTTGTAATGTTATATATAATATATAATATTTTTATGTTATATTTATTCAATTAAAACTAGTAGTATAAAGCAATCCGTTCTTTATGCTGAGTTTTAATAGTATTCTGTAAAGGCATGATGTATGTTTTATTGACTTGTCTACCCGTAATACTTAATTTCATTAATGTATACCTATACAAGTAATGGTATTTAAAATTTAAAAAATATAATAAATTTTAAGGAGATTTGTATACATATCACACAATTTTTATGTATTTATATATCTAATATCTAAAATTAGATATTTACTAATCTAATATTTTCTTGTGTTTAAAAAGGTACATTTTATTTTTATAAAGTGAATAAAGTGATATTTTTGATGTGATATTGAATAGTAGGGTGTTATATATATATAAATTAAAGTTTAGGGGTTAGATATGTAAATACATAAAGAATTGTGTGGTATGTAAGTTATCGTAAATTTTATTGAGTTGTCAATTTTTTTTATTCATAATTTTCGTCGACCTAACTTTATTTAGAAATATAATGTTATTATTTAATAATTATTGATACATCCTAAAATTCGATCAGCGTAATCTTAAGCGTTTTGAAATGTTTCAATCTAATCAGATTTAAATAAACTACGATGGCCTGATGCGATGAGCATAAGCGTAAAATCGACTGGATCGTATCGGGCGTGAAAATTTAATCCATCAAATGGTCACCCATATTTATAATTCGGTCGGGCCGTCGAAGGAATCCGAATCCAAGATCACCCAATTCGACATCATTAAGGCGCATCATCAAAATACATCGATCGGGGGATCGCGGGCCGTCCAGATAGTGGTTGGAGTTTTTCACGAATTTAAGGCCGCCACTCCAAAATCTATAAATGAAACTTCATTCTCACCTTGGGGGTGAAATCGATTTGAAGACCAGAGAACTCGAGCGATCGACCTTGGCCACGATCTATCCACCAAGCACCAAGTGTCAAGATCGAGCTTGAGATCGCCCCCAGGACTAGAAAAGACCAGTTCGCCATTTCTCCGAAGATCGAGGTTGCTCCCGTAAGATCGCTTCACCGCTTTTGGGAAACTTCTCCCTTGAGTTGGGTTGACCGATATTGTCTTTTCTACACTGAATGTTGTTTCCAGAATACCTTCTTCTCCGAACTAACGAGAAGCGATGACAGTATCTTTTGAACACATAGTGAAAGTTCTGCGCGAGCCGTGGTTTTCCCGGGTTTTCCACGTATAACCCCTGTGTTCATATCCCCTGCTTGTGTGTTGGATAATTTTGGGCTACGACGAAGATCTAGCATCTGAATAAAATTCTCAAGACGCATTTAGCGCCGTCTGGAAAACAGTTCCCCATTGCTATATCTCCAATATGGTTGGTAAGCGGGGTTTCTCCCGCTCCTCGTTCTCGGGATCAAGGGCAAGTCTCCAACACTTCTCTACATGCGACTTCGTCCCAGGGTGAGGGTCTCAGCCCTCTTTGGAAGATCGCGTTCAAAGGATGGAGGATTCCCGAGCGAAATTCTTCGACTCTGCGAGAGGGGCCAAGAAACGTTCCAACACGCTGGAAGAGCCACAGGTTCCGACCTCATCCATTTTCTTCACGAGAATGATTGCGGAAATCGGATCAACAAGTAGAGAACCCTTGGCACCACATCCAGTCGAACTTGATACAGCTTCTACTCACCCCACGAATGGCTCACCAGACGGTGAAACTCTACGTCATCTTATACGATGAACTACGACAAGCAGTGCGGGAAGAGTTCGAGAACAATCGAATGATCTATTCTCCGCCTCTTCCAAAACTTCGTCCCCCGAGATCATCTCAATACCCGATTCCAAATTCAAGCTTCCCATGGACCCTTACGATGGCACGACCGTCCGTCAGCATATCGATCACTTTGAGATCATGCACATTCGGCAAATGACTCTCTTGTCGGTATTCCCGACTCTCAGACGATTTCGTGGTTCTATTCACTCATTGGTCCGTCCGATCATTTGGAGAGCTTCGATTTTTTGTAGAGCAGTTCGGCGAACAAGAGAATCATCGATTCATCACATCTCTAATCCATGAGCGATGGAGAGTCCCTCAAAGAATATACTTCCGAGGTTCTCCTCTCAAGCCCGACGATACCGAGTAGATCCGGAACTTTTGAGGCGTGCTTCTGAGGACTCCGTGATACTTATTCATCATTAATGCGGAGCAGTCCATTCTATCTTTGACACGGTCCACCAATAGAGGCACAAATCTCGTGACAATGCTCATCTCGCAGCTTGAACCACCAAGCGGCGGAAGAAGGTTCCCAAAGGTGATGTTCAAACATCTCAAAAAGAAGAGGCGAACTTCCCCAAAACCTCCTCGGCGACCTCGGATGACTCGAGGAAATATACGCTCTCAACACGTCATGCCACATCCTGCTATTCAGAAGAGGATAGCGTCAAGTGGCGACCTTTAAAGCCGGAATTGGAAATCAAGAGAAATTACGCCACTTTCACTGCGGTAGGCACACCCAAGAGTGCCACCAACTAAAGGAAGAAATCGAAAGACCCATTCAATAAGGATATCCACGTCTTGGAAAAGAATCAATCGACTCATCGAACATACCCCCCGGGGCAACTCTTAATCTCAAAGATAAGCAAGTCGACAACCAACAAAGGCAAAGATCAATGGTCAACTCACTGAGCTCATACAAATATTCGACCTCTTCCATACGGGTTAACTCCATCGAAAACACTCGACAAACAACCGGATAGTCAAAGCGTCCTTGGTGGACTTCCGACCTCTTCCATGCGGGTTAACGCGTCGGTAAACACTCGACAAACAAGTCAAACGTCCCTTGGTGGACTTCCCTCTTCCATACGTTAACGTCACACACGACAAACAACCGGGATAGTCAAAACATCCTTGGTGGACTTCCACCTCTTCCATACGTTAACGCCATCGAGCAAAGCTCGACAAACAACCGAAAGGTCAAAAGTCCTTGGGACTACCACGGCCCATACAGGTTAGCGTCGACGAATAATATTCCGACCAATAACCTAGAAAAGTCAAAACTTTGTACCCACTCCACAGGTTAATGTCATCGATAACACTCGACAAACAACCAGGATGGGTCAAAATCCTCGATGGATTCAATTATATATCTAACATGCAAGTTAACGACATCAATTTCAATTTGAATCATCCATTGAAGTTTCAAGAAATCTTATTTCTACAAGAAGGAGACTACAGACCATCTCCGTGGGTCAGCCGACCATGACCGACCATCTTCGGTCACCACCATCTTCGGCCATCCCAGAGAATCTGGCGTCGTCGCCAGCCGTACCATCGCTTATCGCTGACCATCCGTCGGTAGCCAACCACCATTGCGATCCGTCGATGGGTCGTCGGTCCTCTACCGCATCTTTTCATCACCCGTTCGTCGTCGGTCATTCCGACTCTACCGATTGCCGTCATTGTGACGCGGACTTCCATGACCTCTTCTATGAGTTAACATTCAGTTCGCTCGAAAACAACACCTCGGATGGGTGATCCTCCGGATTCAATTCAACCTCTTCCATACAGTTAGCGTCGTAACACACGACAAACAACTCGGATGGGTCAAAATCTCGTTGATTCAACCTCTTCCACACGGTTAACGTCGCCAGTCCCACCGACAAACAACCTCGGATAGGTCAAAATCCTCAACGGATTCTTCGACCTCTTCTATATTGCGTCGCTACACTCGACAAACAACCTGATGGGTCAAAAATCCCGGATTGATTCAATCTCTTCCACAGTTAACGCCATCGTAATACCTCACAAACAACCTCGATAGGTCAAAATCCAAGTTGATTCTCCTCTTCTATAGTTAACGCGTCATGGGCACTCGACAAACAACCAGATAGTCAAAAGGTCCTGGACTTCCTCACAACCTCTTACGTCGTGTAACACTCGACAAAACAACCCGGATAGGTCAAAATCTCGCCGGTTGATTCAACCCATATGCGTTAACGTCGTGGTAACACAACCTCGGATGGGTCAAAAATTCTCGGATTCAATTCAACCTCTTCCACACAGGTTAACGTCATCAAGTCACACTCACAACCCGATAGGTCAAAGATCTCCGGTAGCCGTCTGGCGCCGATTCCACCGTCTCGCTATTGCCCGCCAGACCACCCCGTCGGTCGCCGACCATTAGCCGTCGCTGCCACTACATCGCCGCTTGGCCAAACCATCGCAAACATCCGCGTCACTTCATTGCGTCATCTCGCTACCACTTGATTCATACTAGTCGCCCGTTCGACCACGTCGGCCGCATCGTCGGTCGCGCCGTCATAATGCCGGTCGCGCTTCAGGCCATCGTCGGGTCATCTCGATCGATTGATTACCGCTACATTCTGATTGCCACCCGCTCGGCGCCCGTATTAGTCAGCATTCTGACGACCGCCATACCATCATGGCATCAGCATCGCCCGCATATCGGCTGGTCATCATCGGACTAAACGATTGCGCGGTCATTACCGGTCTGATTCGGCCACCCGTTTTGACCACCGTGCTGGTCATTGCCGTGACTCGTGCCGGTCATACGCGACCATGTCGGTCATCCCCGCCACTGCGTTATATGCCGTCGGCTTACAGTACATGGGTCGCATTGCCGACCACCCGTCGGTGCCGATACTGTGGTCCGCGGCCGTGCCCGTGCCGGTCCATAGCCGACCTTCGCCGGTACTACCACGCCGGTCCACCATCGTTGCCGGTCATCCCGCCCATCTGGGCGTCGGCCGCCGTAGTTCGTCGCCGGTTCGCCGCACCCCGTCGGCCGCCGACTACCATCGTCGGTCTCTACCGCCGACCATCACCGGCAACTCGTACGATCGAGATGAAAATTATTCCAAGAAGAGTGCAAACTCACCGGGAGGCATGCACTCAGCGTGGAGATGAGGTGGTAGAGGTTAATCCAAGAAGAGTGCCAAACTCCCACGGGAGGGCTATGCACTCTAGCTTGGTGGAGATGAGGGTGAGGTTAATCCAAGAAGAGTGCCCAAACTCCCACTGGGGAGGCACTGCCTCTGGGGTGAGGTGGATCCAAAGAGTGCCCAAACTCCCACAGGGGAGGCTATGCACTCTAAGAGGAGAGGAGATGAGAAAAGTGTGCCTTTCCCTCTTACCTGGGGTTTTATAGATCCTTTCTAGGGCAAAGGGTAAAACCGCCTAAAAGCTAGAACAAGTAAAACCGTCATTTTGGCTCTGCGCCATGCCCATGGGTATGAATCCGCATGCCAAAACCGGTCCATGGTATGACCGCATGGCCTGAACGCTTCGCCCGTGAACCATGAACTTCGGTAAACCGCCGACCCGTAGCCGCGTCCGCCGCGATGGCGAA
The DNA here is from genome assembly GCA_021442155.1 of Cymbidium sinense. Lineage (NCBI taxonomy): Eukaryota > Viridiplantae > Streptophyta > Magnoliopsida > Asparagales > Orchidaceae > Cymbidium > Cymbidium sinense. Next base: position 11,286,238 of record CM038230.1, read on the forward strand.
CCATGCTCGCATGCCGCTCCGACCCGTCAGCCGCCATGACCGTCGACCGCATTACCAGCCATTACCAGCCTTGACCCGCCACCGGATCGCATTCAGCGACCAGATCTTCCGCCCGTGACCTTGGCCCGTATCATGGCTCAACCGCATCCGCGGTCGACCCGGCGTTCGTTCGCGACCGTGCATGCTGACCGTAGGCCCGTCATGACATGCCGTATGGCAGCGCCATGTATGCGCCCTGTCATCATGCTGTAGCCATACGCCATGGCCTTCCGCGCCCATGAGCGCCAATCTGTTCACACGGGATGGATCCAGAACCTCAATCTCGCACATACCTACAAGCATTTGCGGCCTCGCACTTCCATAGTCATAATCTTGTGCTCTATGAAGATCTCCTCAAAATGCGGTTGATAGACTCAAATTTCATTGAAGAATTTCTTATTTTCAAGTATTTGACATATATTTTGGATGGCCGAGATAATGTCAAAAATAGAAACCGATATCCTCAAAATTAATCTGTCAAACCGAATCTCAAGGCATTTTGAAATGTTTTGATCTAATCACCGATTTCAAGAAACTTACAATCGGCTGCCGATGAGACGAACATAGAATCAAGCATAGTCCGTCCAGAGCTCGAATCGACTTAGATCGAATAGACATGAAAATGGATCCCGATCCGCCAAATGGTCACCAAAGCGACATATTTATAGTCGGTCGGCGGCTCGTCAACGAATCCAAGATCAAGATCGGCATTCATCATTAAGGCAGGATCATCAAAATACACCGTCGATCGGGGGATCGCTGCGTCAGATGGGGTGGTTGGAGTTTTCCACGAATTTACACTCCCAAAATCTATAAATAGAGCTTCATTCTCACCTGGAGGACCATCGATTTGAAGACCACGAGCCGAGGTCGACCTTGGGACGATCTATCACCACCAGCCAGGTGCCAAGATCGAGCTCTCCCAGAGATCGCCAGGAAGAAAGAAGTTCGCTCAATTTCTCAAGATCAAGAGGTTGCTCCCGGAAGATCGAGTTCTACCGCTTTTGGGAAACTTCTCCTTGAGTTGGAGTTGGCCGATATTGTCTTTTTTACACTCGGAATGTTGTTTCACTTGTAAATACCTTCTTCCTAACGAAGCGGGCTCTTTTGACACATAGTGAAAGTTCTACTGGTGGGTAGGCCGTGGTTTTCCTTAACGGGTTTTCCATGTATAACCCTGTGTTCATATCCCTTGTGTGTTGGATAATTTTTGGGCTACGGAAGATCTACTCTGAATAAAATTCTCAGATAATTATTATTATTATCATTAATATGTGAAGGGTGGCCACATAATTGCTAGAGATTTTGTTTTTAAGAATGTTCAGTGATAAATTTTGAAATATATAGTTTCATGAATGAAATGGTTTTCATCTCTAATCAATTTTTCACATGATAATTTAATAAAACTTTAATAAAATTAATAATTATATTTTAAGATTGAATTGTCTAATTTGCTATTAGATTATTTATAATGTAAACATGATTAGAAAAATGATGATGATTAGAAGAAAGATAATGTTGAGAAATTTTGATATATATTATTGAAGGGTGATTATAAAAATTCTATTTAAAGATTTTTAATAAATATGAATAGTTTGTATTATATTAAATTAAAATTGATAATTTTGAAATTTAGGTAACAATAAAATACATATTAAATAAGTTTTTATAATTAAATATTAATTTCATAAGTATTTGAAAATATTCTAATAAAATATTACTCATTTGAGATCGTGGGCCCCACGCGCAACAGCAGTCACAGTAGGCTTATTTGGACGGTTGTTTTATACGCCGCCCGAGGACTGAATGGTTGGCTTTTGCTTTTTATCAGTCGTGCCGGGAAAGACCGTACGCATATTAATATTTAATTTGACATATTCTCTTTGGATTCTAATGTGCTTTTTTTGTGGGTGGCTGGCGCATGCGACCTCTTTTTTTTCGTTCTCATAATCCTTTACTTCTCAACTGACCTGGCCTGATTGTGGACGCCATTTAAGAATCTTATTCCCAATGCGTTACTTAAGAATTATTTTTAAAAAAAATTATGATGTCAACATGAATTTCTTGCGCGCTGAATGTTCCTTTGTATTATATATACATATAAGAGGCCGATTATTCTAATTTAATTTTTATTAGAATAATATTAGTATTAATATTTCCCTCTAAAAGCAATGATCTGAAGTTAAAGCATGTATACTATTAAATTAAATGACTCTGTGAGACAAGTTCAACATAGAATTGAAATTCAAATCGGTAATGAAACAATTCCAAAATTACATATAAAACTTGAAACACTTACTTAATAATCAAATAGCTTTTGGCGCTTATAGTCATCGAAGCGCTCGGAGGCAATTGAGCTTAAGATCACTCAAATCGAAGATCATTTGAATAGTCAAATCACCAAAAAAATCATCTATGATCAAATGGATCAATATGAACCATCTGATGAAGTGTTTTGAGATTTTGGCTACAATGACCTAAATACCCCTCTCATAATCTTATAAATAAGACCTCATTCTTATCATGAAGAAAAAAAAGGAACTAGAAGTGAACTTAAGAGAAAGCTGAGAAAGAGCTAAAAGTTTGAAGTTCATCACCATCAATCATCAGCCATTCTTGTCGCCGACTGCTACATTCAACTAACTGCATAGTTGTTGTAACCTTATTCAGGAATTTTCATTACCAGGATTTCTCACATACAACTTTGTAATCTCGTTGTCGGGAAGACTTAAACTCTGTACTCCAAATCAAATATATAGTGGAGCATTTTAACTGGGCTAGGCCCCATGGGTTTTTCCCCTTTTCTTAGATTTTTTCACATAAAAATCTTGGAGTTTCTTATTTTATTTTCAACTATCTGTGTGTGTGTTGGATTTCTATACAAAGCTAAGACGTAAAGGTTTATTCTACTACTACAAGTTTTCTAACACGCAAAAGTTTGGCGCCGTCTGTGGGAAAGAGATTTTCATTACTTCATCATGTCAAACAACTAAGTTTCCCAACAAAATTGAAACTACCAGTCAGGTGGAGCACTTCGTACTTTTGAGGAGCGCATGCGAAGAATAAAGATTCATCGAACTCTGATTCTTCAGCTTTAGTTGAAAATTGGTGGTCAACTCTTAATCTCAGAAGATCGTCCATATTAATATGCTAAGCATCGAATTGATTACCAGCCCAAGAAATAAGTCAAAGTTAGAGGATGTGTCAACATTGAGAAGAAGATGGCTAGACAAACTGTTATGTTTATATTATTAGGCAAAGATCAAGAAACTTTGGATACAACCTCAAGTAGGTGTTTTGATTTGACATCTTCTACACAAGTTAACATCATCGAGTAATACTCTGACAAATAATCTTGGAAGAATCAAAATGTTTAATCTCTTCCACATAGGTTAACATCATACTTTGGCAAAACAACTTCGGATGAGAGTTAAAACTATTGACTTCTTCCACGCAGTTAAATATCACTGAGTAACACTCTAATAAACAACCTCGGATAGGTCATAACTTTGTACTTACTCCACACAGATTATCGTTATCGAGTAATACTCTGACAAATAATCTCAAAAGAATTAAAATATTTAACTTCTTCCATATAAGTTAACGTCATACTTTGATAAAATAACCTCGGACAAGAATTAAAACTATTGACTTCTTCCACACATGTTAAATGTCATCGAGTAACACTCTGACAAACAACCTCGGATATGTCAAAAATTCTTTTATGAATTCCTCCCCTGGAAGGCACGCCCTTGAGGAAGCCTCGATGGGAAGCTAGTGATGGACAAGGTCATCTCTAGAAAGACTCCAAGAGAGCAAGTGGTTGACAAGGTCTCCACTCATCAAAAATCTTAGAAGACAAAATTCTCAAAAGGTAAAGGTACATCAAAAATCTCAGTAAGCAAAAGCCTCAGAATGTATAAGTACATCAAAAATCTCATAAGGCAAAAGCCTTAAATGTACAGGTACATCAAAAATCTCAATAGGCAAAAGCCTTAAAGGTACAGGTACATCAAAAATCTTAGTAGGCAAAAACCTCAGAAGGTACAAGTACATCAAAAATATTTGTAGGCAAAAGCCTTAGAAGGTATAGGTATATCAAAAAAAGAAAAAGAAATAAGCATCAAATCTCGAGCAAAAGCACGAGAAGGTCTAGTACATCAAAAGTAAGCAAAAGCCTTAAAAGGTATATGTACATCAAAAATCTCAGAAGGCAAAAGCTTCATAAGGTACAGGTACATCAAAAATCTTAGTAGGCAAAAATCTTATAAGGTACATATATATCAAAAATCTCAGTAGGCAAAAGCCTTAAAAGGTACATGTATAAAGCCTTAGAAGGTATAGGTACATGTACTTCAAAAATCAGACAAGGCAAAAGCCTCTGAAGGTACAGGTACCCCAACGGAGAAGAATAAGCTCATTGTGATCTTTTAGGAGGAATAACCACCAAATCATTTGAAAAATGAAACTTCTTCCTGAAGATTATCAAAGTATCACTGTTGATAGTTAGTGTTACACTATCCGATCTCACCATCCCCTGATGCTTCCGTAACCCATCATCTTGTATCTTTAGACATTGGGATATCTGCTAAAGGATTCTCACCCATGAAGATAATTTATATTTTTCAAGTTTGGAAGCACATTGGAGCCTAAATTCAAAATGCGCACCGTCTAACTTGGTATGTTGGAAACCCCGAGACCGGGGAGAACTGGAGCCTGCGAGAGGGGTCGGCGCTGCTATATAAGTTAGTGGAGGTTACCAAAGAGAAAAAAGTGGAAGCACACTAGAGCTTGAATTGAATACTGCATCAACAGTGGGTCAGGAAACCAGAGATGGGAAGAACTAGAGCTGCTGAGAGGGATCGACAGATTACCTGGGGTTAGCGGAGGCTACCTAGAAGAGAAGAAAGCGAGCACACTCGAGAATTGGATGTGCCGCTAGCCAGTCAATTGGAAACCCCTAAATCGGGGAGAACTGTGAGGGGTTGCACCATTATATAGGTCGATTAGAGGCAAAAGCAGGAAGAGAAAGAAATGTGTGAGTTTTCTCTTACCCTTTAGGGGATATTTATACTTAAAAATTGACCCTTCAAATTCTTTTAAAAAATAAAAATAAAACTGTTCATATTATTTTAAAAAATAAAAAAAGGAAGAAAACTCTTATATAACTCTTCATCTTTCTAGAGAGAGAGAAGAGAAAATGATTGATATTTTAAATTTTAAAAAAAAATCTTCACATTACTCATTAAAAAAAAATACTCTTCACATTCCTCATAAGAAAAACTCTTTATATTCTTCATTAAAAAAGAGGGTCTTTCCATCTCCTCCTATTTCCTTTGTCTCAAAAAACCCTTCTCTTTAAAAGCAAATATATATATATATATATATATATATATATATATATATATATATATATATATATATATATAAAAATAAAATAAAATAAATAAATATTAATAACCAATTAATAAATAAATAGATAAATTGATATATATGACAATTAAAAATCATAATAATTTTTAACTAAAGTGATTTTATTTAATATATTTTTGAATGAAATAAATTTTATCATTCAAAAACAGAGGGCAAATGATATATCCCTCTAAAATTTATAAATCAAGCTCGGATCTGAAGTTAAATCATGTATATAATCAAATTAGATGACTCAGTATGAGGAGTTCAATAATGCTAGAATCGGATCAAACCGAGCACAAATGAGCTCAAATCAAGCTCAAAAATTACATATGAAAATTTCAAAGCATTAACTGGATGATTAAATGACTTTCAAATTTGACGTGCATGTAATCGAATCGAGCGGCTCGACGAGATGAATCCAACTAGCCTAAGATCACTCAAATCGAAGATCGTTTGAATGGTCAAATCACCAAAAAAATTATCTATGATCAAATGAATCGATATGAACCATCCGATGAAGTGTTTTGGAATTTTGACTACAATGACCTAAATACCTCTCTGAGAATCCTATAAATAGGACCCCATTATTATCATGAAGGGAAAAAAGAGAGCTAGAAATGAATTTGGGAGAAAGCTTAGAGAGAGCTAGAAGTTTGAAGTTTGCCAATAAAACACAACTAGGTAGTTCATGAATATCTCTATCATAGAGTTCAAGACATAATAAAGTTATATCATTTTCGCATTGAAATATTCTACACAGGTGACTGATACGTAATTTTAAGAGCTGAAAAATCATTTTATGAAAGAAAATATAGATTACTTTTATCCAATCATATTTGAATCTAAATAATTGATTCAGTGTATTCAATAAAGTTATGTTAATTATATTATCACATTTCTATATTGATGATTTCGCTTCAATAGATTTAACAATTTTTTATAATCAATTAGAAACTTAAATTTTTTGAATATGTGATCTAATGTGTAGTTTTCATCTCTAAAAGATATTAAAAATCTTGTGCAACGAATGATTAAGACCAAAAAGGCTATTTTACACCCTCTTGTTTTAAATTGAAGCAATCCATATCAAGTATTAAAAGAAATTTTTTTTGTTTAGACTATTATAAGAAAATAGATAATGGAATAGAATTATAGATCATAAATAAATAATTTTTTAATTATTTATATTGATAAAACATATTATATATCATTCATAATGATATAATTATTCAACACTTTTAAAATATGAATATAATAAATTATAAATTATAAATTTTTTAACTATAATTTTTTTAATAATTTCTCATAAAAAGATGAAGTTATTAATAATAATCTTAAATTCAAATGAAAAGGGTTGAAAAAAAATTGGGGTTTTTACATACATAGCACGCCAAACCTTATTATTTACTTATTTAGCACCTTAAATTTGTAAATTACATACATAACACCCAATTCCTTCTATATTTGCTGAATCGGCACCCTGTTAGTCTCCGTTTGGGTCTTCGCTAAAAACCACGTGGGAACGAGCGAAGCATAGCACACCGCAAGGAAGTTTATGATTTTGCACTGCAGTTCACTATCGCTCTCGCCTGCCATTTCATCTTCGTGCTATTCCTTGACGGGAAATTGTTGTTCTTCGTGAGGTGTGGTTTAGGCCTACTCTTTCCATCACATTGTGCTCACACTATCGCCCCGATCGTCCATTGTTGTTTGTTTGTTTTTTTTCGCACTGCAGTTTATTATCGTTGCATTCTCTCACCGGGCATTTAATCTTCGTGCGATTTACTTGACGGGAAATCTTTGTTCTTCGTCAGGTTTAGAGTTTTATGTGCCTCGCTGCTCACATTGCAACATTATTTAGGGATATCAGGTTCAGCCAACTGTTCCATTATCGTTGTTTTTTTTTTATCTGAATAAAGATGTCCCTTTAGGAGACAATCGTTCTTAACTACTATTCCTTATTTGCCACCGAACTGAATTCGAGGTCCAAGATTGAACAACTGTTGAAGCAAAATAAATATACATGGTATGTCTTACTAGGTGTTCTGTGATCCTCCTGATATATTATGTAGTGTAATAGTCAATAGAATTGAAAGTTAGCATTTCCAATCAGTTTTGATAGCATAATGTGTTATGTGATCCTCCATGTTGGTTTTCATTTTAATCCAAATAATTTCAATTTTTTTGTTATGCAAAGCATGTGTAATTTGATTTAGGTTTTAATACAATAATTAAATTGGATGATTATTTTTCTATAATATTTAAATTTGGTGGATATTGAGTAGAAGTTAAAAATCAAGGAAGAAAAAAATATTGTGGTGGAAAACAAAGAACTCCTAAGTTTCAAAAGAACGTATTGAGCTTAGATACGTTGAAGAATAGCATTTTGTCGATATGTCCATGGCTTAAAGAACATGACTTTGAGTTATTTTTTCACATTTATGGAACTTCACCAAGAGAGTATATATTTATTGCTAATGACATTGAAGTGGTGGAGTTGATCAGATAGTGTGGTAAAGGTGGGCGAGCTGAGATTGTGGTTATAACAAAAGGTAGTACATAAGTTGATATGCCCTTACATGGGCAACAAGTAATGGATGGGAGCATCACAATGGACTGCTACAATTCAACATCAGATTTCATTTGTAATGATATTATTGAGATGCATGCTTCTAATGACTTATTTGTAAGTGCATTATTTCAAGATGAGCTAAGTTTCAAACAAGCTCTTAGAACCAATTCCATTATGAATAATTTTGGAGTGAAGATCTAAGCCAGTAATAGATCAAGAGTGATTGTTATTTATTTACATTGAGGTTGTCCTTGGAGAGTGAGAGCAATATTGTGTAAAGATGGCAAATCATTTGAGGTTAGAAAGTTAGAGTCAACACATTTGTGCTCGGGTGTGAATAGAGCAGGAAACAGACAAGCAACAACCTCCTGGGTGGCTTAACAAATTACAGAGATTGTAAGAAAAAAATCCTGATATTCCTCCAAAGCAGATTAACAATAACTTAGAGAATATGTATGGGCTTTCTCTTCCGTACAAGAAGGTGTGGAGATCTAAGGAAGCGCACATGATTCTACTTTTGGGCCTGTTAATGAAAATTATAGATCGGTGCCTGCATTTCAAGCTGAATTGCTAAAAAGAAATCCTGGCTCTCATATAACATATTCTAGCAGTAATCATGATGGTTCTTTCGAGAGATTTTATTTGAGTTTTGAGATTCGTATTGATGGTTTCATAGTTGGTTGCAGACATCTCACTGGGCTTGGTGCATGTCATCTCAAGTCGAAGTATTTAAATGTCTTACTATCGACAAATGCATTAGATGGCAATAATGGCCTCTTCACCTTAGCATTTGCAGTAGCTGAAAGTGAGCCAAAGAAGACATGGAGATGGTTTTTAGAAAATATGGCAGATAGTTTTGGTTTAAATTTGTAGTATTTGGCATTCATTTCTGACATGGAGAAAGGTTTGGCTAAGGCTATTAAAACTATTTTTCCTGATGAGAAGCATAGAATCTATCTTCGACATTTGTGGAATAATTTGAAGAAAAATTTTCTACGCCACAATAGTCAAAACATTGGATGTTTAGTTTGGTCAGCAGTCAATGCTCTTACTAAGCTTGAATATGATTGCAAAATGAATAATTTATTTCTTATTAGCCTTCAAGTTCATCTCTACTTGACTTCTTTACCCTACAAGTGGGCCAAACATACCTTCTTACTTGAGATTAAAATTCAATGCAACACTAATAATATGGCAGAGTCATTCAACTCATGGGTAGGTGAAGGTAAAAGCAAACCAACTGTTGACTTGCTAGATTTCATAAGAGCAAAGCTAATGGAACAAATGGCCGAAAGGAAACTTAATTCATCAACTTGGAGAGGTGTGTTAGTGCCTTACGCAGAAGAGTACATCTGAGATATATCTACTAAAAAAGAATAATTTATTATAAGGCAGTCAACATCACAGATAACTCAGGTTGAAGGTTTAAAAAGCAAATTTGAAGTTGACCTAGAAAGTAGATAATGTGGTTGTAAATGGTGGCAATTAACTAGATTGCCTTGCATACATGCAGCTGCATTTATTGCCACAAAAGAGTTTCCTCTTTGGCGTATATATGTAGATGAAAGCTACTATGTGATCAGATAAAGAAGAATTACTATCTCATATCCATTTTTTATATGTAAATAAAAAGTACAAAGTAATTAACAATTTTTGTTGGCTTACTTTGTAGGTATCAAATGGCATATGAATGTCAGATAGCTACTATCCCGGGGAAAGAACAATGGGATATTATTGAAGACACGGTGTTAGTAGGCACACCAAATTCTCTAAGGCCTATAGGAAGACTAAAGAAAATGAGAATTAAATTTTTTTTGGAGAACTACCCAAAGAAAACAAAGATCATCCACAAGTGTAGCCGTTGTGGACTGTGGGGTCACCATAGGACAAGTTGTAAAAATTAACTTAATGAATGAAGTTGCCATCAACTTGAAGATGAAAACAATGGTAATCAATGTGAACAATCTAGTAATACTAGTAGTCAAGTTAATCAAGGAAAATCACCCATACAACGTTCAATGTTAGACCACATTTGCTGATAATGTTAAAGTTGTGTTTTGGAGATCTTTTGGTAGATTAGGGAGCTTAGAAATGACACTCAAAGTATTTTTTGGTAATTTTTTGTGTTGATGCAGCTGATAAGATAGTTCTTGAGTCAATTTTCTGCTTTTATGCTTATATGATTTTCTGCTTTTCTGAATGCAAACAGGTCTGATTTTGGAGGAGGGACCACTATTGTAAGATGATGCTTATCTGCTTTTGTTTGCTTTTTTTTCTGCAAAGTTCAATTTATTTCTATAATTTTTTTTTTGGAAATAATTTGAGGGCATAGCCCAATTCATTCTAGTTTTGAAAATTACAAGTATAACACTATGAGAGAAAATTCATAGACAAAAAGATGACAAATTCTGAAGGACCTGAGATACAAGCTGCAAAAAGGAACTACAACGACAAAAGGACACCAACAGTGATGAGCTGAAAAATTGTTGATGAACCGATCACAGAACTGCTTAAAAAAAAACCAGGATTGGAGGCTGGACTCAGACTATAATCAAAAATAACTTAGTAAGCCAAAAACATCAAAGTTCATTACCGGGACTGCACCAACACAGAAGACAACAACGGTTCCCCTCACAGCCATCCATTTGGGAGAAGGAAAGGATTGCTTCAGCCAAGGTTTCTGTGAAAGACATCCAGGCTAATCCAGTGCCATAAAGACTAAGTTTGCACAACACAAAAGCTGTCATCATTGTCCAGTTCCAAATCTGCCAAAACCTTTGAACCAAAGAAAGAGATATAGAGAGGGAAAGGAAAAAAGGAAGTTAGAACGTATCTATGTTCCTCCATACCGTCAGTAATTGAAAAACTTTTGCAGGCCATGAATCTTTAAATTTCCATCTTGCAGCCTTAGAGGCTATACCAGTTTTGATCTGCTCAATTAAAACAGAGAGAGGGGAAGGAGAAAAAGAGATAAGATGTTTGTTCCTCTCTCTCCAAATGCTATAAATCAATACAACAGTAATAAGGTAGTGTGATCTTTTGATAATTTTATGCTCATTAGGATCCACACTGCTAAGAATCAGCTGTAAGGAAGATTGAAGTAAGTAAAAATTACCGTTAGGAAGAAGCATCCTGGTCAGGTTCATTGAGAAAGAGCATTCAAAGAAAAGATGTAAATGAGATTCGGGGGCATTAAGACAGAAATAGCATGTTGAGATCGAGCCCAACCCTCTTCTGGATAGAACATCAGATATTTTTAGTCCACCTATATAGGCCATCCAACAAAAAATAGCATAGTTAATGGCATAACTCTTAAACTAAATTTCCTTATACCAACTTATAGTGGGGAGAGACTCGAAGAGAGCCATTTTGAAGTCCAAATTAGTGGGGTTACGATTGTTTCCCCAAGAAATCCAGTCCTCACCCCCTTCAATTTGTATACTACTAATTTTAACCAGTTGCAACGTGAATTCAGTAGCAATTCCCTCGGGCATCAACCAACTCCCGTCTGTTATTATAGTATTTAACTTGGCATCTATAGGAAGGCCTAAAACATTAGGGCCATTTGCTCCCAAGAGTTCAACAAAGGTTTTTTTTGTCACAGCAAGGATCTTGAAAGAGAGTAAGCTTATTTCTAGTTCCAATATGGTAAGACAACTTGTCCCGATAATGAATCGCATTGAGCTTCAACTCCTTCCACATAGGAGAGGCCTTGTGTAAGGAGTTGCTCCAAACAGACCCATATTTCTGGTTGCACCAATTTGCAAAGAGAGTATCCTTCCTTAGAGTTTTCCATAAGGTCTTGATCTTACATATAGAATTTAGGAGGCACAGATAGATACACTGCCTCCTCCCCCCCCCCCCTTGTTCTTAGGTCGGGTAGTTTTGTCCCAGGAGATGGTAAACAACTTTTTTGACTCCCCATTGTGATAAAAGAAATTAGAAGTGGATGAGCTGATACGCTTAATAATTCCTTTGGGTATTATAATAGATCTAAACCAGTAAGAGAGTAGATTGTTCACCGAGGATCTAATAAGTTGTAGCCTTCCCCCTAAGGAAAGAAATTTGCATTTCCATCCAGCTAACCACCCCTGGAGTCTGTCAAACAGGCCATTAAAGTGAACCATTTTAGAAGGTCCCAAGGTCAAAGGGAGACCAAGATATTTGACAGGGATGGAGCTTTGTTTAATGTTTAAGATGCTACTTAGACTTTCAACCCCTTTTACTCTTTTAGAAAAGCATATAAGAGATTTTTCAGAGTTAACTTCTAATCCAAGGTAATCCTTTAAAGTCTCAAGACATTGCCTTAGAGAACCCAATGATGTGCTGTCAGCAGACCTCATCGCAAGTAAGTCATCTGCGAAAAGTAGATGAGAAATTTCACAGGAACCAATAGAAAAAGGATTATATCGGAAAAGGTTAACCTCTCTATCAATCAAACAAGAGAAGGTATCAATAGCCAGGGTAAAGAGAAATAGGGATAGGGGACATCCTTGCCTAGTCCATTCTTTGAGTAAAAAAATCCTTTTATTTCACCATTCAGCACCACAGAAAAGGGAACATCAAAAATGCAGGCTTTCACCCAGTTCAGGAAACGAGGAGGGAAACTTTTAGAGAGAAGCCTATGTATTAGGGATTCCCTGTTAATTGAGTCAAAGGCCTTTCTAAGGTCAAGCTTAGCAATGAAGCTGCCTTTGAGATTGGATTAGATCAAATCATTATATATCTCATGCGTCATTGCTATATTATCAGGTATGTCCCTGCCCGTGATGAAAGCAGATTGTGCCAGGTGGATGAGGGAAGGGAGAATCTTCTTGAGCCTAGAAGCAAGAACTTTAGCAATTACCTTATAAAAAGTATTGCAAAGGGAGATTGGTCGATAATATGAAATTGAGTTGGAGTGTTTGACTTTAGGGATTAAGAAGATCAATGAATGTTTGAATCGATTGGGCAGCTTCTGAGTTTTGAAAAAGTGGTGACCAGCTTTGAGAAATTGTGTCCCCATAATTTCCCAAGAAGAGATGAAAAACTTGGAATTGAAGCCATTAGGCCTAGGGGATTTATTTTCATTGATGCTATTAAGAGCTGTAATAATTTCATGATCACTAATATCAACCTCCAACCATTCAGCTAACTCTGCAGTAAGGGAGTTTCCAACAGGAAGGTCCTGCAAAGGTGAAAGGTCAGTGGGGCAATAATTGAACAGTGCTGAATAATACCTACATATCTCTTCAGCTATAGAATCCTGGTCTTTGATGAGGCCCTTCTCAGTTTGAAGCTCCCTAATTAGGTTAGAGTTTTTCCTTTCTTTGATTGAACAATATAGAAATTTGAGATCGTCATCAGAAGTAGAGAGCCAATGAGCCTTAGCTCGTTGTTTAACCCATGCATTCTCCATTTGTATTAGATCAGTGTAAGTATCTTTGATATCCTTAATAACTGAAAGTAATTGAGTGTTGTTCGGGTTTGTATCTAGCTTGGTCAATATTTCTAATTGATCTTTCTGAACCTGTTCAATTTGGTGTTGCAACAAAGAGGAATTTCTCATAAAGGCCTTAAGAGCCTTTTTGACATTAGTTAACTTATTAGAAAGCACAAAAAGGGGATCCCCAACAACATAACCTTCCCAAGCACCTTTAGTTACCTCAAGGAATTTCGAAGAGAGCGCCTAGTGATTACGGAACATGAAACGATGGACAGGTTTATGAGGATGATGTAAGAAGGTCACCGATGGGGAGTGGTCTAAGGATAAGGGAGGGGTAACATTATAATAAGAAACAAGGAATTGTTCCAGCCATCCAGAATTACAGAATACCCTATCCAGCTTGGAGAAGATGGGATTATTCGTCTGCTGATTGGACCAAGTATAAAAGAGTCTAGAACTTGGGAGCTCCATAAGCTCACAGTCATTAACACAAGTTTTGAAGTCCAAAGAGTTATTTAGGGAAAGAAGATTACCACCAAACTTTTCCTTGCTAGAGAGACAACAATTAAAATCTCCCATAAGAATCCAGGGAGCAGTAATTCCCAAGGCCAGTTCTCTTAGAGAGTTCCAGAGAGGCAATCGAGCTTGAGCATTATTCTCTACATATATGCAAGTCAGAAGAAAGGTATCTGTACCATTTTGAGAGATAGTGTCATGGATAAATTAAGAAGAAATAACCAATGGTCTGAAAGCTAGATGATCTGGATACCACTTGATCCAGATCCGCCCACCTTCGGCTTCATTAAAATTGGAGCAGTTAGATTCAGAAGGAAACAGGTTGAATTTATTAAGGAAAAAGGGATGGAGAGATGTGCCTAAATTAATCTTTGTTTCAAGGAGACAGAGAAGATCAAGCCGGAACTCCTTAATAAGTCTCATATAATCAAGCTTTTGGCTCTCTGTCGCAAGACCCTGAAAGTTCCAAATGCCTAATTTAGGATGTATCATTGAGAAGAGGAGGTAGAGGGCTTCTTGCCCTTCTTATGTTTGTCTTTTTGAGTGGAAGGAGTTGCACTTGGGTTTGACTTTAGCGCTTCACCTTCATGTATTGACTTCTTTGGAGTGGCAGAAACCTTATCCTTTGCCTTCTGTTGGTCATAACGTGTGGGGGAGGTAGCCGCAGATCTAGTGGTTACTCCTAGCATAGGAAGACCACTTAGAGTGTTGGGGGGAGGGTCTTCAATAGCTTGTGCTTCTTGTATGTTCGGATTAGCCTCTTGCTCTAGAGGGTCTTCTGGCTGAGGAGATAAAATGGGAGGCTGATTTAGATCAGCAGTCAAGAGGTTTTGAGGAGTTTGATCATCTTCAGCAACCTCCACGGTCTCTGCACCTTCTTTCATTAGAGTTTGGTGGTCAGCCAGCATTTTGAAGTTATTTTCGAGTAGAAAACCTTTGGCCAGCTGTCGACTTCTACTCCTTCCATGATTTGGGAGCCGTTTGGTAGCAGATTGCGAGCGAGAGGCTTGAACCCGAGGGCAAGTTTTATCATCATGTGAGAAAGTCTGGCACTTAGAGCATGCCATTGGCTTCCAATCATACACAATGTCTTGATTGAATTTCAATCCATTCATGTTAATTGGGATCGAGTCTGGGAGTATAGAGGACGTGTTAATCTGCACACAAATGCGAGCAAAGGTGATTCTGGCTTTAGAGGCAGTTAGGTTATCAATGACAAGTGGAACTCCTATTCTGCTTGCAATCTTTGAGAAACCCTTTTTGTTCCAGCAACAAAGTGGTAAATTAGGAAGCTTGATCCAAAGAGGAATCTCATGGATTTGCTCCTTAGTTGGCCTAAAGTCCCACGCCCATTTTTGAAAGACGAAGGGCCGACCATTGAGAAAGCAAGGCCCATCATTCCACACGGCATTGTAATCTTCCTGACACGTGAATTTGAAGAGGAAGAAGTCCCCTTCAAGGGAAAGCAATTCAAGGGTTCCCTTGAATCTCCATTTCTTTTTGATAGCTGCTAATAGTGATCCATAATATGGGCGCTTCCTTATTGTGTGCCCAATAAGAGATAGGCTCCACTCCCGTTGCCCATCCAAGAGATCTTCCTCTGAGAAAGACACCTCATAGGAATCAGATGGAATATGGGATAGAGGAAAATCCCTACTTTTATCATTTTGAGCCAATAGCAATTCCTTCCAATTACAAAGACTCTGGCCCGAAGACCCTCACCGGGTTGAGTGGGATGTGGAAGATAGTGGAGGAAAAGAAGCATTAATAGAAAGGCCATCTGTATCCATGTAAGACACAGCAAAAGAAGAAACAGGGAAAAACCCCTAACCCCCAGCCAAAAGCTGGAAGTTAGAGAAGAAAAAGAAGAGGAAATGCAAAGAGGAGACCCAAGAATGAGAGAAACCTGAGGAAGAAGGGGGGCATGATAGCACTAAAAAAAATCCAAGCCTTAGTGGGTTATTTCTATAAAATTGATATATTTCAACCGTTTGAGTCGTTTCACTGAATGTTTCCAAAAAAAGTCGCATAAATAACTTTCAATTCTAACTGGAAATGGAAAGAAACTGGAAAATATAATACCTGAAAGAAAAAGGAATGTGCTCGGCAATATATTCTACAACTTGAATAGGTGAGATAAACTCATTCTCCAAATTATTTTACTATACTTGCCTAGTCATAATTTATTCCAACTAGGGTATCTACAGATTTTGTCAGCCTCTGGCATGAAAACAAAGCTTGTTTCTTTTTCCCAACATAAGTGGACTTATAATAACCATCTTCTATTATTTTTAACTTGTTTTACAGGAGATTGCACTTTTAAGACCCCTGATGGACTTTAAGAATGACTTGTCATACCCTTTGGACTTTCAAATACTCCTAGCACATTTATGAGATTAATGAATACTGTTCTTAAATTATATATAATTAAATTTTTGGTGGTGTATTTTGATGATATTCTGATTTTTAGTCCAAGTAAAAATGAACGTCTACAACACCTACAAAAAGTCTTTGAACTACTTAGACAAGAGAAATTATACATTAATTTGAAAAAATGTTTCTTTTGCAAGTCGAGGTAATCTTTTAGCTTTATTATATCCACGGACTTAAATCGATCCTTCTAAAGTGAAAATAATCTTGGGCCATCACCTTAATCTTAGAAGCTTCCATGGTTTAGCCACTTTTTATCGAAGATTTATAAAAAATTTTAGTATTATTGTTGCTCCGATAATTGATATACTAAAATTAAATAAATTTTGTTGAACTTCTAATACACAAAAAGCCTTAGAGCAAATTAAAGTTATTATCACTTCTGCACCAATCCTTAGGCTTCCTGATTTTTCTAAAGCCTTTGAAGTGACATGTGATGCTTCAGGAATTGGGATAGGTAGAATTTTAAGTCAAAAAAATCATCCTATAACATTCATTAATGAAAAGTTAAATGAAGCCAGACAATGATATTCCACTTATGATAGAGAGTTTTATGATGTAATTTAATTCTTAAGGCATTGGCAACACTATCTCTTACATAGAGAATTTATACTTAATTATAATCATCGTTCCTTAAAATTAATTAATACTCAACAAAAATTAAGTCATAGGCATGGAAAATGGGTTGAATTTTTACAAGACTACTCTTTTATTATAAATCATAAGCCTGAAATTGAGAATAAACCTGCTGATGCTTTATCCAAGATAAACGTAATGATTTCCTCTTTAGAATTGAGAATCCCAGGATTTGATAGAATTAAAGATGATTATATTGTGTGCCCTGACTTTCACCTAATTTATCTTAAATACCTAGATAAGCCAATAACTTTATGAGAGACATTCTTGATAACAAATGGATATTTATATAAAGGAAAACAATTATGCATTCCTCGATCTTCTCTTAGAGAATTCCTTATCACTGAGCTACATCCTAGGGGTGTAGCTGGTCATTTTGGAAAGGATAAGACCATATGTTTATTAGAAAATAGATTTTATTGGCCTTCATTAAAATGAGATGTTCAAAAATTAGTGGCTCAATGTTTAATTTGTAAACATGCTAAAACTATCAAATAAAGGTCTGGACAATACATTGCCTTACCTGTTCCTTATAGGCCTTGGGAAAACCTATCAATGGATTTTATTCTTGGATTACCTAAGACAGCTCGGGGATATGATAGTATTTTTGTTGTAGTGGATAGATTCTCAAAAAATGGCTCATTTCTTACCTTGTTCAAAAACAAATGATGCTTCTTATATAGCCAAATTATTTTTTAAGAAAATAGTGCAACTCCATGGTCTCTCTTTAACCATTATTTTTGACAGAGATGTTAAGTTTGTCTCATATTTTTGAAAAATATTATAGAAATTATTATGTACCAAATTAAAATTTTCTCCTGCCTTTCACCCACAAATTAATGGACAAACTGAAGTAGTTAATCATATCTTAAAAAATTTACTTAGATGCTCGGTAGGTAAAAGTTTAGAAAATTGAGATTTATATTTACCAATCTCAGAATTTGCCTATAATAGTACTATATCTAGAACTACAAAAAAATCACCATTTGAGATGGTCTATAGTCAAAACCCAAGACAACCAATAGATGTAGCAAACCTACAATCTCATATATTTTCTAATGCAGCATTCTCATTTGCTAAAGATTTTCAAAGCCTCCATGAAGATATAAGAAAGCAAATTACTATAAGTAATGAAAACTATGCTTCCAAGGCAAATCATAATTGTTCAACGAAAGAATATAAAGAAGGTGATTATGTATTGATTCACATTCGGCCTGAGCGTTATCAAACCACTAGATATAAGAAATTACATGCATGAGCTTATGGTCCGTTTAAAATTTTCAAGAAAATTGGAACTAATGCTTATCACCTTGATTTTCCTGCTGATATGCTCATTCATCCATTTATTAATATTAAAGATATTTTATCATATGAAAGAATTAACAAACCTCCACTTGTTCAGTCTAACTCTTTAGCAGAAGATATAACACCGTACTTGCAAAAGCCCTCTTCTTTTGAAGTTGACTATATTATCACTGAGGAAGCACCCATTAATCTAGCTTCTGAACATCATTTTCTAGTTCGTTGGAAGAATAAACTACCAGTTGAAGACACATGGTTGACCTATACTGATTTGGAGACTTTAGCCCCACAATTAGTAGAAGACTTCTCAGATTTCAACTCTACGGAGCAGAATTCAATTGAGGCCAAGGGAATTGATGTAGAACATCAAGAGGATCCAAAAATTAGAGCTCAAGGCCCATTTACAAAATCTCAAGCTAAATCCCAAGAAAATTCAAGAAAGAAGAAGGCTTAGCCCATTAGCCTGTTAAGACCCATTTTATGATTTCATCTTTTTTTATTTATGTAATTTTTAATTTTTTGAGTTATTCTTGTGATTTGAGAGCTTGGTGGCCAAACTTTGGCAATCCTTTGTGGGAGTGCTAGTTATCCAACATATCTTCTTCCTTCACCTCTAATACTCACGTTCTCTCAATCTCATTAAAAGAAAGAATGCCCACCTCCATCATCTAGCTTCTATTTCATCTTCTGTAGCTTGCTGTTCATAAGTTGTTTGCTCAATATTAAGCAAGATTATAAGTTGTTGCTTCTTCAATTCCCCCTCTTCTTCCCCAACAGTTTCTACCTCAAGTTCTGTAGGATTGTTGATAACAAATTTAGTGTCTTCCAAACTTGTTTCCATTGCATCTTCTATTAAGAAAAATAAAATAAAATAAAGTATGATTAAATGATTTATGTTTTATATGTTTCATTTTAAAATATCAGTCTTATAATATCAAAATTATTTAAAGGAGTGTTGACCTCACTTTTGGAGTGAGCTCTTAACCTCCTCTTCTTAGACTTAGGACTCTTCTAGACACTAAAAATTTCTTAGTCATAAGACACTTCTAGTGATTAGGTGAATACTTAACCTAAGCCTAGAGACTTAGAAGTGTTAATCATAATATTAGGTTATGCCTTAGGGCTTAAGAAAATTACCTATCTTATAGCCTAAACCCAATCTAGATACACTTTCTCAAATCAAACCCAGACTCAATTTTCAAACCAATTCTCAAATTCAAATTCAAATTTCAATTCAAATTTTAAATCTAATTTCAAATTTGACTCCAAATGATTGAAACTCAAAATCAAATTCAAATCCTAAAACCCTTCCTAAGCCATATGAACCATAATCAGGAGCTTAGCCAAAATTCCCTTTAGATCAAATCAAACTCAATTTATTTCTTTATAAATAAATTATTCTTTCATTTATATTCATAAATATAATTGAAATCCAAATTCAAATGACCAAAACTATATCAAAAATTAAATCCAAACTCAATCTAAGCCCTTTAAGCCAATTCTTTGGACTTAGCCAAATTATATCCAAATCAAGTCAAAACTAATAGATTTTCTCTTAAATCAATCATTCATTCAATCAATTATTCAAATATAAATAAAATCTATAATCATCAAACCAAATTCAAGTCAACCCAAGTCAAGCCTAACTTAACCCTTTTGACTTGAAGCTTTCAATTGAGCCAAAACCTATTGGACTCCAAATTGATTATCATTGAATTTATATTTCAATCTAGGGTTCATATATAAGTTCAACTAAACTTGAATCAAACCAAAACCAAAATAATTGACAGGCTTAAGTCCACTTGACCCAAAGTGACCTAAAGGATCCATTTAAGCTAACTTCTGATCCAAACCAAATTGGATTGAAACAAGCTCACCAAAACCTTCCACCATGATTGTTGATCACCCTAAGATGATCAATTGCAATCAATTGGGCCAAACTAAGCCTAATTAGCCATTTGATCCAAATTGACCCAAATTGGCCTAAACGATCAAATCGGGTCAAATCATGATCTAACCCAAATTGATTGCAAATAGTAGCTCAACTTCATTCCAAATTAATTATTAAACTTAAATAAATCCATAATTAAACTCAATTTGATCAATCAAGCCCAATTGGTCAACTTGACCCAACTTAGCCCAAATTGACCTAAATGGTCAATTTGGCCTAAATCTAAATTAAATCCAAATTAATTCAAATCAAAGACCACATTCATCTTCAATTAGCAAATTGAATATGAATCAACCCATAACCCAAGCTAATTTGGCCAAATTTGGTCAAATGGGTCAATTTGACCCAATATGACCCATATGACCCAAATTGGGCCAAATTCCTTAAAACCAAGCCAAGCCCCATTGGGGCCTAATCAAACCTGACCCAAACCCATTTGGGATCAGCCCAAAACCAACCCAACCTATTTAAATCCCTCATGGATCCTCTCCCATATATGATTTCACCCAACCACATTTAATTCTCCCCCATCACATGTACTTAACTCTTCTCCAATATTTACATTGAATAGGGCTAATCATATGGCAGCAAGAGAGGACTTTGGAGCAAAAATTTAAAGTCCTCAATCAATCTATCATCCATCCCAACCACCCGAAATAAGATGACAATCAATTTGGAGCCAAAAAATTTAAAAAAATAATGAATTTTCGGCATTTATAAAAAGAGGAGGAGATTAGACTTTAGATCTCTTCCTCCCACCACCATTTGGAGCCAAAAGCTCTCCAGAGTAAAAAAGGAACCCATCCCCCACCACTTTGAGCCATTTTTGAGCTTAAAAACATAAAAATTTATTTTTCCGGCGATGCGACGGTAAACATTGGAGAAGACGACTTTCCGAATGGAGGTAAAGGTCAAAGATCATTCCAAAGCTTTTTCACATACCTAAAAGTTCGCTCGGATCTTCACCGTTGTCGGAAATCATCCCCAATGAGATAAATTTTGCCAAACTGTAGCCGGTCATAGGATTTCATGCATTTTATATTAATTTTCTTGCGATTTTAGAAATTTTTCCTAAATAATCCCACATTTTTTTGCTTTAAATCATCCAAATTAGAAAATATAATTTTTTTTGTGCGAATCGACATGAAAACGATTACATTTGGATAAGTTTTGGTTTAGAAACTCTCATTTTTTTCTTTTAAAAGCCTAAAAACACTGTTCACCATCCGCAAGTAGCCGTCCATCCCACGCTGCTCACGGATCACGCGACGCATGACGGGATCCGCGACGCTGATGCGATATGGACCGTCCATCGCATGGTTCACGCTGATTGGATGGCTCAATTGTGGATCGCGATCCGCCTTCGATCACGCGACTGGACCGATCAGCAGCATCGAGCGACTCATATCGCGATTCCGCCTATGGATCGTGTTTGATATAGACCATACCGCGGATGACGGTCAGAGCGCCGCTGGTCGTTTCCTTCCCGCCCAATAGACGCCGCCGCGCATATTTTTATATAAAAAAAATTAAATCACCTAAAACTTTAAAAATTCATAGAAAATAAAATACTTAATAAAAAATTTGTAAACAATGACTCGTTGGATTTGTCTTTCCAAGAGAAATCCAAAAAACCTAAAATCCCCAAATTTTATTGAGTATTTTGAGCTTAATTTGAGTTTTAGTGAAAATTAAATTTCATTAATTAAACTAAAAATATATATCAAATTAAGTTGAAATTTTTAGGGATTGAAATTAAAGTTAAAACCCATCTACCATAAATCTTTCAAGTGAAAAAGACTTTTGGATTGGGAGAAATTGAATTTGAAGTTTAGATTGTCCATTTTAATAAAATAAATCAAATAAAAATTCAGAAATTTACAAAAATCTTCAAAATGGCTTAAATCACTTCAATTGATATCTAGGACTCTTAAGAAAATAATGTGATCTTATGAATCTTAGTGAACTCTAAACAAACACTTAAGAGTAGAGTTTAATCAATTAAGGAGTTGATTAAAATATAATCTAAAAATAATTTAAATATCAAATCAAAAATAAAAAATGAAATAGCACTTAATGAATCAGTAATCAAAGCTCAAATCAGAAAAAAATATCATTCTTAGAGAAAATTAAATTAAATATGATTAAACCTATTTAAATTAATAAAACTCAATTAAATGATTAAATCTTAAATCAAACTTAAAACTAAACAAATCTAGAAAACTTTAATATGGGTTAAACTAGTATAACTAAACCTATACTAAGCATGGAATCTTAATCATATGAAACCCCTTAATGAGTATAAATAAACTGAAACTGATTAATCATTAAATAAACTAAAAAAATCAAATTGATTAATAAATTAATTCAACGTAATCATTTAATACTAATCGAATTAAACCAAATAAAATTAAAGTAAACTTAATTAACATATGATTAAATCACATCCATTTGGAATAAGATAATTTATTAACCTTTAAATATTTCAACCTAATAACTAAATCAAATATGTTAATGAAATCAAACAAACATAATAAATGAATCAAATCAATAAAACTCTAATCATAAATAATCAAACTTAATTGAAATGAAATAAACAATTAATTTACTTAATAATAATAATCCTTTAATCAAATCAAACTTAAGTAAAACACTTAACTAAATCAAATCACTCACATGTGGAAAATTAAGTCATTAATATCTAATTAAATAAGCCCTTAATTAATATAATAATTTAAAATTTTAATTACCCTTAATCAAACTTAATTAATCAAACATCTAATTAATGCAAACTTAATAAATTAATCCATCATCTTAATTAATCAAATTAATTTAAATAAGTTACATTAAAGCTAACTCTAAAATTAAGCTTAAATCAAACCTCTAATTAAATTTAATAATCACACCCTTAAGTAAACTAATTAAGTTAATCAAATTAATCATATTAAACCTAAGCTTAATCAAACATAATTAAGATGCAATTAAATACTAATCAAAACCTAAATTATTAAGTCATTAATCTCTAATTAAACAAACCCTTAATTAATCTAATAATTTAAAATTTTAATTACCCTTAATCAAACTTAATCAATCAAACATCTAATTAATGCAGACTTAATAAATTAATCTATCATCTTAATAAACTAAATTAATTTTATAAATCACATTAAAATTGATTCAAGTCAAACACTTAATTAATCTACTAATTAACTTAATCACACTTATTAAATAAACTAATTAAGTTATTAAATTAATCATGCTAAACTTAAGCTTAATCAAACATAAAATGCAATTAAATGTTAATCAAACCCTAATTTAAACTTAAATCATTAACTCATTAATTACATCATTAACCCAAATAAATATGAAATCAAATTAAAAATTAAACAAATCATTATTTAATCTAATTAATTAATCACACCTCTTAAATAAAATAATTAATTTAATTAAAGTAATCACATCAAACCTAAGCTTAATCAGACATAAATATAATTAAATACTAATCAAAACCTAAATTAAACCTAAATTATTAAGTCATTAATTACATCATTAGTCTAAATAAATGTGAAACCAAATTAAAATTAAATAAACCTTTATAATTAACATAAATACACTTCTTAATTAAACTAATCACATAATCACATTGAACCTAAAACCCATAGACCAATAAAGCTAATCAAATCAAATTAAATTAAATTAAGAAAGACTCTCATCAATTTAATATGTAATCAAATCAAATCTCATTCAACCTACTTAAATAAGATAAACTAATCAACAATCAATGTATGAAATCAAAATACAAACAAAACTTTGATGAACATGACAAATGGATGTGATTAAAAATAAAATCTTAATTACAAGGAATCAAACTCAATTAAAATCAAAATAAAATCTCAATTAATATAATCTGATCAAACTACAAATGAATGAACCCCAATCAAATCAAATAAACGTAAAGTCAAGTCATATAACCATAATCAAAGGAAAGAATTAAATATTAATTTAAAAGGATATTAAATTATCAAGATTTAATTAAACCAAAATATCTAATCTGAAATTAATCAATCAAAAGAATATGAACTTAAACAAACTTAAACTTCATCAAAGATCAAGGATATTGAATTATCAAGATATAATTAAACCAAAACATCTAATATGAAATTAATCAATCAAAAATACATGAATTTAAACAAACTTAAACTTCATTAGATATCAAGGATATTGAATTATCAAGATATAATTAAACCACAACATCTAAATCAAAATCAATCAATCAAATACTTAAACAAACTCAAATTCTAAGCTCCAAATCAATTCAAATAATTTACAAAAATTCAAATGGGCTAGTTAAGATATTTAAGGACCTTGGTTAGATTCTTTAAGAATTAGGATGTAGAATAGGGTGAATTCCATCTACAATTGGAATTCATTCTAATCTTCATTCTTGAAAACCTAAACATCATTTTAACCAAACAAAAGTGAAATAAAAATGAAAAAGTAATCATTAAATTATTTAAATTGAAATCACCCAAAAGTAAAATTTAAACAAATTCAAACTCAAAATTGAAACTTAAACTAAAGAAGCCTAGTAAAGTCTTGCCACACAAGCCATAAGCACACACATTAGAATATTAAGTCGCCACTTCTAGTGCTAAGTTAGGGCGTTGTATGTATGATGTTGTGTTTTGTTTGGTGAAGTAATATTTTAGACTGGATGTTAGGGTATATGTTTCGTAGATTAGATGTTAGGTCATTATTAGCCTAATCATATTTTCTGCAGGAGGTTGTGCTTAAGAGACCACTGTAATAAAAATATAAATGCATTTTTTGTGCAGGTTGCTTAGCCCCTAAGCATAACTCACGTTAGGACATGCAGGTTTAGTTACCCATGTGTGGGGTGCTGTGTCCAAATTATTCATATAACTACTTGGGTTGTATTGTGTGTTTAGCTAACATTTATTTTACAGGTGTAGCTAGATTTACTTTTCTTATTTTTGATATAATTTTATATTAGGAATTAGGATTATTGTTATAAGGGATTATGATGAGCAGTGGCCAGAAAGCTTAGTCCCTGGGGTGCGCTGTGATACTTTTGGAGCAAATCAAATCAAAAGAAAGAGAAGAAAGAAATGAAGAAGAGAAGACCCCCATAAAATGTATTTTTTTTTATAATCCGGGTTGTATAAGGGTTGAGCTCGGCTACCCATCTTTTTTTTCTCTTTTCAAGGTGTATGGCAGAACCTGGCCGCACTGGCCTTTTATTCTTTTACGGTAGTTTGTAAAATTATTTGATGTTGTGCTTAGATTGCGCATTAGAACAACATAATTTTTATAGTTTCTTTATGATTGATGTTTGAATGTATGGCATGGATGCGGTAGGCTCTTAGGATAAAATTAATTTTTCTACCCCAATTAATAACTCATAACTAAAATTTTAAAATAACTCATAACCTTATATAAAAGCTTAGAAATTAAATCAAGATAATAAAATTTTCAGCAACCCCTTCGCTGAATGAATGAATGTATAATATCATGCATGTCATATTATTGCACTCTTGTTAAGAGGGGGCTTCCATCTTTGCCAGAGAATCAAAGCTTAACTTGTGAGAGCCTTTGGTGGAATAACATCTCTTTCTCTCTTGATTTGGCCCATAATCAAATTCTCATACATTTAGGCATACAAAATCTCATAGCTTGTGTCAAAATAAAGAGTCCAAAAGAATCAAATAAATTTGATAAAATTTGCATTAGATTAAGTCATGGTTTCATACCACTCATGCTCTAGTCTCTTAAAGAGTGAGTTTAAGGACTTAGTCTCCTTTCTAAATGAACAATAGCCTAGCCATCTTACAAAGCATAAGACTTGCCTACATGAATTTAAAGCGTACGAGGAGTTAGCTGGCTGCCACCCTAGGCGATAATAAGTCCAACAGTCTGGCGATTTATTCTCTCTTGTGGAGGTAAACCATATACCTATTTTTGCCTTAGATTTATTTCATGTCTTTGTTTTGTACCAAGGCTCCTTAGTTTAGGAATCTGAGGTAGCTATTTCCTTCGGGCTACAAGCATAAATCCTCACCTCTTAGGCATTTTCACAATCTTATGTTGTGGAATTATAAGCCTTAGCAATCTAATAAAATGTTAACTCACATATTTAACTCTCTTCAAATTTCAAAAAATATAAAGCCCAATTATAGGGTAGATTGGTATGCTCACTAGGCTTCCTAGTATCATGAGCATTTTCTACTTTCCCCCTTTGATTCAAAAAATAAGTCTTCTCATTGATCTATCCCATTTGATTTTCTAAAATAGTTGATTCTGAATAGTCTTAACCTTGAAATCTTTGGAAACCTTAATTGTCTATTTTAATCGAGAGTATTCTTAAAGAATTCTCATTTATTAGGATGTAATTAACTATGTGGGCTTGCCTTCATGGGAAACTTAATGAACCTGGCTTAAAATAAACTATAATTTACTTTTCCATGTAAAGTAGGGGAAAGATCTCTAGTATACTCGAAGATCCATCATGCCTTAAGAGTCTTTATTAGGTGATTAGGTCTATTACAGGGTGGTAATTTTTATCTTTTGAAATAGTACATCATTCCTTAATGTCATATCCGATTATTTCAATAAGTATCCCCTAAGATCTGCGTGGTGTCCCACACCTCAAAAATAAACACCACAGGGTTGTAAGCATTTTTGCTTTGAATAAGCTCTACTACAAAGACAGACATCTACGCTATGAATAATTAACACATTACTAGTACATTATATCACTTAATTCGGGGCATGAATCTTGATACATTTTAGAATTATAAATTTTCTATTCAAGTTTATGATCATTTGAGCATAGATTATAACAAATTTATAATCGAGTCAAACGTCAGATGAACCCAATCATTGTAAGAGTGATTTGATCACCATCTATTGAGTACATACTCTCCACTATCTACTAACTGCACACTCCTACATTAATCATTTGATTGCGATATCTTGGCTGCCACTTCTCAAATACTCTAATGAATTCCAAAAGTCATTTATTTTTTTTTTCATCCCACCTTTGGAGATTATAGTTTTTGTCTCACTTAGAAGTTGTATTCAAAAAATCAAATAATTCTTCTTTAAGATATCATCAAGGTTCATTAGGAAAGGAAGAACAAAGTTTATAGAAGATGCAAATACAATTACAGCAGTTTACAACTAATTGACTCAGAAATGCTCAAGAATTTAACAAAATATATTTTCAAATTACATAAATAATAATAAAGTCTTGATTACAAAATACATATATTAAAATAGATTAACATCTTTGTAATGACAAAAATAAAAATAACATTAGAACTATCACGATTAATACAATATGGAATGCAATTGAGATTTTGACCAATAATTTCAGGTCTTCAAAATTTCTCATGATGATGTTATCAAATGGTGCTCTTTCGACATAGTCCATGCCCAATAGGGCATTGACATTTTCATCTATCCATCCGAAGTAGTTACAATCATCTTCTGTTTGATTTTTAGGGCATCTATAAAATTTTTTTCGCGATTGACCCCTTTTTGAGTGGCATACACGGTACACTGTAAGTTACAGTCACAATAAACTTTGTGTAGTCGAACACTCTTGGAAGTTGAGGACTGGCTTGAGCTCATCTTCTTTAATATAAACCTGTTGAGTAATAATTATGTTGCATAAGCTTACTAAAAATTATAAATAACAATTATAAAAATAAGTACTAAATGAAAAAATAATAAAAGCCAATCAATAACATGGATCCCAATCCTTACGACTTACTAAATAAATAAACATTATATGACTCTTAGCCCAAACAACATTGCTACAATGCTACTAAGTGCAATATTAAAAGATGACAAATACTACTTCAATTTAAATAATAGTTTAACTTTAGAGAGGCATATTAATTTTGATCGAAAGATCAGTAAAGTTTAGTATCCACAGACATAATCAACAGTAGTTTATTGCGACAACATTTTCACAATTATTCTAGCAAACGATCCTATTTTCCATGACTAGACTAAGCATACTGAAGTTAACTATCACCTTATTTGTGAGTGCATCAAATCTAATAACATCCAAATTCATTACATAACTACACAAGATCAGATAGCTATCATTCTTACTAAAATGTTATCAACTAAGCATCATTATCATCTCAAAGACATGTTAACAGTTCATCCATGCCACATTAATTTGCAAGGAGGTGATTAGTTTGCTATCTGATAAGCAGTAGGTCATCAAGCAACAAATTCTTGAAATATCACCACTTCCACATGCAAAAATCAATCCAGTCATTGACCCTAAATAAAATACTATACTCGTATAAATACGTATACTGTTTTCACACAGAGAGAATGAGAATGGAACTAATTCTGCAATTGATATTATATTTTCCAGTTTCTTTCCATTCCTTCATTTTTGTTTTTAAAAATTGTTATTTGTTTTCATAAAAAAGCACTGCAATGAACATGACATAAAACTTAAGAAAATAATCACCAACACATATGAACACAATGATCTAGTTGAGAAGATAAGCAAAACAAGTAGGGAGAGGCATGCTCAATTACTTACACCCCATTATATAGCAACAATAAGTACAACATAAATAATGCAAGGGAAATAAATACATCTCAACTAAAATGCAATAGTGAGTAGAACCTATGGAAATCACAATTCCAGAGCTAAAGAGGCAAATCCCCATCCAATCAGGGAAGAAACCCAGAAACGCAAGAAAATGTTACTAAAAATCCTTTCTTCTCGTAAAACCTCGCAGATTGAAGGGGAAAAAAAGTTAGATCATCCACAATAAAGCAAGCACAAATTGTCACAATAGCAAGAACAAATAAAAGATTAGAAACATAAAACCTTCGAGGAGAAGAGCGATCAGAAGAAAACGTGCATGCTGGAGATCAGCGGGAGATGAAGATTAATGATTTCTCGGTTCAGCTTGGAAATGCAGACCTAGAAATCAACGTTTTTAGGCTTTGGCTTGAGCGATAATAGATAGGCTTTCGAAAGAAGATGAGACGAAGAGATAGGGTTTTAGAATGGCGTTCACGAGAGTTTAAGAGAGTTCAATATTTGTGCATTTGTAGCACTTTTGGGTACTATGTATGTAATTTATAAATTTAGAGTGCTAAATAGATTTGATGTGATATATATATATATATATATATATATATAAACCCCAAAATAATTTATACTTCTAAGAAAAATTTATGACTCGGTGCTGCCCTGAAATTCGACTTCGAGCTCAGATCGGGGTTGTCCGCATAATTGTGATTTGTGAACGACGTCTCACCGGAAAATTTACCGTGCACGTTCTACCTACCAAACCACGGCAGCAATTTCCCGCCCGCGGGTCCCCATTTTTTGTATTTCTACATCTTTATCAGGGCTTCCGTTCACACGTTCTATGCGACCTCCGGATCCGATGCTCAATTGACAACAAACACCTCCCCTCGACGAATTCAATGTCCCCGTAGAATCTCCAACAAGGGCTTATTTGTCCAATAATCTTTTTAAAAACTTGGGGGTATTTTCGTCATTTCTTTGCCGTAGGCCCACGACTTTCCAGCTGGTCCAATGGAATATTAAAGGTAAACTCACCGAAAGGTGAAGACGGCAAAGCCAGCAAGGCGAATCGTCTGACGTATAAAAATATTCTCTCGCCGGCCGTCACTCCAGTTTTCTTTTTTGGCGACGGAGGAAGAGGAAAAGGAAGAAGAGGAAAGGCGAGATTAGAGGAGAAGAGCAGGGGAGGAGGTAAGGGAGAATATATTCAACACATGCTATTTAATTTAGATCTGGAAGCAAAATCTTTATTCCTTTCTTCTGTTTTTGATCCGCCAGAGTGGCTCGATTCTCCCTCGTTCGTTTGATTTATATATGTACGCACGTTTTCCGTAAATGATTTTCTCTTAAAAAGGATCTGAAGATCCTGTTATCTTATTTTGGACGATCATCGGATTTGAATCCGAGTTCGATTTGTATGCGCTCCAGGATGGAATTTGTAGTTTTCCATTTTTGGGCGATCGGAGCATTCCTTTGGCTTATATGCTTTCATCGATCGAGTATGAGTGGAGTTCTAGGGCACCGATCAATTGGTTGTCGCGGAACAGGGAAATAAGTTTGAGTTATCTTTCTTCGTACTGTAAGTGATATGAACACATATCCCCAAACCACCAACAGAGACCAAAGAATCAGAAAAAGGCCAAATTGGCTAAAACTTATATTGTAGAAGATCAGGAATAAGAGAATAAATCATAAGTAAATAAATAAAATAATTAGCTTTGGAGGATTTCCAGGCTACATAAAAGAAAATATCACAAGCAGAAACAGTCCGAGATGTTACATGAAGATCAAGAAATTAGCTGCATGACATCCCGTAGATTATTACATAAAGATCGAAAGTCTTCTGCCGACATCTAAGCGAGATTAATAGCATGAAGATCAAGAGTATAACTAACTAAAGCGAGAGAATCTAACGATTGGATTCTGACAACAAATGAAAAACCTTCAGAAGCAAACAACAATAAATAGATCGAAAGGAATGAAAAGGGTTGAAGAAAATTATCTCAAAACTCCTCGATTTCCTTCTAAGTCTCCTCCCTCTTTCTCACGGTCTCTCTTCTCCCTCAGTAGCTCAATTCCACGGTGAAGCGCAGGAAAACACCAACGGGGCCGCCTCACGGATCTCCTCAAATCCTATCTCAGTGGTTCCAGGCACCTCGGGCCCTTTCTGCGGTGGATCTTCCTTGGGCGGCGTCGTAGGATCTCCTTCTTCTCCTCCGATTCTCCCCTCGAAACCCTAGCGAGAGCGAGAGAAGGCGGCGGAAAATCAAGAAATGAATTAGGGTTACTCGATTATTGATCCGTAATTAGTCATTGCGGCTTCGATTGACGACACTGTTATCCCAATCATCCAACGATCAGAGATCAAAATACAAATCAAGCTCGGTCAACTCCATCGTAATCCACTCACAGAAAGAAAGGCAAGAGTGATCGAAACAAATCGAAGTGAAGATAACAGGCTAATCCAACGGTAGAAGGCGTATGAAGAACAAATCAAGGGAGCCCATCGGCGAGAAGAAAAGCTAGATCCAACGGATCTAAAGTTCGACGTTTCCTTAGTAACTTCGGTAGGGTTGACTCGATTGGAAAGGACTTCACTCCGCTGACTCAACTCACACCCACGGACCAATTGGAGCGATGCAGAGCGAACTCAATCCGAGAAAATAATCACTCGCTCCTTGTTTAAAGCTCATTCTGAAATTAAGCATACTCTCCAGTGTAATATCTGATATTAATCCATATCATTGGTGCTCTCGTTGACTCTCCACATATCAAACAATGGCAGAAGGTACAAGATACTGTGAAAACTTTGGAAGAATGTGTCGAGACAAAACAAAGCGAGGAACAAATGCAATCCATCACATGATACTCAATGAAGTATCAGGAAGACTCTCCTCAATTGAAGAAAAATTGGAAAATAATCTGCAAGAACAACAACAATCACAAGTATGTACCCAAACTCACTCTGAAATTTCTTTTCCTCCAGACATCAAACTCAAATATGATAGGCGGTAAAGTAGACATGCACAGATTCAATGGAGAGAATCACAGGGGTTGGTTATTTAAAGGCGGTCAATTTTTCCAATATTACAATCTGTCGAAGATCGAAGTTTTTAATTGCTTACGTATATATGACGACTCTTGGCGGTATCGATGGATGCTGACGATAAACAATTAAATACATGGAATCGTTCAAAAGAGCAATTGAAGATTTGGACCATCACTTTATAGAGATTTAAGGGGTGAATTGGCTAAATTACAGAAATCCACAGTCAGGATTCTGATGAATTTGAGGAGCCGTCAGTTTGAATTCCCCGATTTTCTACAAATTTGTTTTGAATCGGTCACGAAACATGACATTAAAGAGTAAAGAACCTGCTGAACAAACTTTCAATTGGCAAAATTAATGGAAGATAGATTGAGATGATATATCTACAACAGGCCATCTGATTTAATGTGACAGATGAACAAGCGACCCCTGCACTTTTCTGACATTGGCAACAACTAGCCAAAATACACAACCAAATACCCATTCAGAATTGATTCTTGCTTTGGAAGAAGAAAAGAAAAGAAAAGGTCTTTGTTTGATTGTGATGAAGTTTTACGTCATAGGCAAATCAAAACTCTTTACCCTTGTAGCGGTCGATGATGAACAAGAAAATCCTTGTAGACTGAATCATGGAATCTTGATTTAATTGGGAAGAGTTCCGAAATCGGTTTAAATGCCTTTCTGAGACGGTCAAACCACAGAACCACAGGTTACGAGAATAGGCAACAACAAGTTGGTCTTGATGATAGGATCGACCCACAATTTTATACAATCTAGGCCTTCTTAAACCGGACAATCACACCAATATCGGTTTTAAAGTCTTGGTAGGGAATGGAGAAACTTCTGATATTGCAGGTTTGCTCAATGTGCTTTATTCTGAAACACTTTTAAAGCAGTTGCTACCTACTTGCAAATCTGAGGCGGATGTGGTTTTAGGAGTCTGATGGTTGGAGCGTAGGTGAGTGCGATGGACTAAAAGCTCATGATGAAGTTACAAAATGACAATTAATTGATTCTGAGGAGATACTTGGCCAAAATAGAAAATATTACATTCCAGGTTTACTACAAAATCAGAAAAATATCGGTTCTTACTTACGGTCGAGAGAAATTAATGAGGAACAAGTCACTGTCGATTTCGACCATCACTGTAAGTATACAGTGTATTAGAAAAATACAAATTTGTTTGAGGAAATTTTGCCTCCCAAAGGGATATTGATCACCAAATCTGTTGACACAGGACTCGGACTGTTAAGGTGAAAAACTAGATATCCTATTTTGAAAGCGAAATAGAAAAGCGATTAAAGACATGATGGATCTGAGGCATTATAAGAGAAAGTACAAGTCCTTTCTCATCTCATACTCATTAAAAAAAGGATGGCACTTAGGCGTTTTTGTTGATTATAGAGCTTTAAACAAGTGCACCATACGTTTCCATACCTCGAGGAATTAATGGATGAATTATATGGAGCTTGTTTTTCCAAGTTGGACTAAGATCGAGGTTATATCATCGAATAAGAATGGCGAAAAAGACATTCATAAAGCTTTTCAGAACACATGAAGGCCATTATAGTGCCATGGGTTAACGATACCCCATCTACCTTTCAAGCACTAATGAATTACATTCTTAAGAAATTTGTTACAGTGTTCTTTGATGATATACTCTGTGACATTGGAAATCATCGAGAACATTCTGATGGTATTAGAACAAGCGAACAGCTCTTTTATATGTATCAAATGTTCATTTCAAAGCAGAATAGAATATTTGGGACATATTCTTCATTTCGAGGGATGAGGTGGATCCAGAAAATACAAGCGATTTACAAGATTGGAATATCAAAATCAATAAAAGCAGTTAAGAGGATTTTGGGATTAACGGGTTATTATAGAAAATTTGTCAAAACTATGAAATTGCTTCTCTCTTACATCTGACAACAATTCCATGGGAATCAAAAGATTCACAAAACTAAAGAGGTATGGTAGCATTACCAAGTCTTGCATTTCTAATTTTACTATGCCTTTTATCTGAAGCAGATGCATCGGGGACATAGGAATGATAGCTCGAATAATCACCCATTAGCTTATTTGTAAAAGCTAAATCTACCATGCAAAGTCTTCAACTATCTTTAGAACTCATCTGATTGAAGCGATTGAGATGGAATATATTTCTTAGCCAAATTTCTGATACGTCGAGAAAAGTATTAGAGAATTATTACGACAAATTCAAACCCACGAAAGATTTTTGGTCAAGCTGGGTATGATTATAGTATTGAATATAAATCGTATTACAAACAAAGCGGCGGTCTATCCGGAAAAATGTTTAACACGAGACGACTTGATTAAGGATCAAAGCAGACTCCTTAATGTCACTAAACTCCTCGATATACTCGGAATTCAATGGTCTTATAGAAATTAAAGAAGAAACTACGACAAATCTTGACTACAAAACTGCGAACATGACAAACGAATTGTTTCCAAAACATAAATATCTCGAGAGGTAATATCTTATACGAGGATTATAGGCGATTGATCTCAAAATCTCATTATCGAGAGTTACATTCCTGGGAGGACATATGGGAGTTCATAAAACATGGGCTAGAATTACTCAACAATTCTATTGGAAAAAATGAAAAAAGATATACTGACATTTCTATCATCATATGTCAACAAATGAAATATGATACTCAAAGGCGCAGGTTCTACAACCTCTCTATACAAAGTTTGGGAAGAAGTATCGATGGATTTTATTACGGTCTACCAAAGTCTCATAACTAGCTATCTTAGTGGTGGTGATTGTCAAAGTATGCACATTTCTCTTTCCTTCCAGTTTCTGGCCATTTCATAGTATATTTGTTTGGACATTGTCAAATTGCATGGGATACCCAAAGGAATAATTCGATAGAGACCTATATTCATGAGTAATTTCGGAGAAATATTCAAACTCAGTGAGCTACGTTAAGCCAGTCATCACACAGACGATGAATGGACAAGCGGTGTATGAGAATATTAGAGCGATATCAGGAGTTTTGTTATGGGCGTACAAGACTTGGTTACAATTTATTCCTGAGTTTTCCTAACACATCCATCAATACTTCAACCAAAATGACTCCTTTCCAAGCGGTTTATGGAAGAATTCCTCTACATTAATTCCATATGACTTCTAACTAATCAAAGTAGACTGTCTTTACAACAAAGAGACCAAATCATACTGAGATCGAAAACAAATTTATAAGCCCAAAAGCAGAATGAAACAAATGGGCGATAAGCATAGGCGGGACATTCAATTACAAAGTCAATTTGGTATTGGTCAAAATACAATCTGGCAAATTTGATGACACAATACACTAAATTACAAAGAAGGTATTATGGGACCTTTTAAAGTCTTCTGAAAATAGGAGCAGTAACTACAGTGGAACTACCTCCAACGACACGGATACATAATGTTTTCATATATCAAGACTAAACCTTACTGAAGATACAACTATACATCCAAAGACACTTATCAAATCAATTGAGAGAAGGACAAATGATTATTAGAATCAGGATGTTGGATCATAGAACTATACTCAAAGGAGATCAACAAATCAAAGAAGTATTATCTGATGGGAAGGCATCGAGAAGCAGATAACTCTTGGATTTGAAGAAGAAATGAAAGAAATTTACCTGAATTTGACCGAGGACAAGGTCGGTCGAAGAAGGAGTAATGATATGAACACATATCCCCAAACCACCAAGAGACCAAAGAAGAAAAACCAAATTGGCTAAAGACTTCATTAACAACTAGCGAGAAGAGATCCAGAATAAGCAGAGAATAAATCAATAAGTAAATAAATAAAATAATTAGCTTTTCTGGAGGATTTCCGGTACATAAAAGAAAATATCACAAAGAAAACGGTCAGATGTTACATGAAGATCAAGAAGTCTAGCCGCCGACATGAGATTATTACATAAAGATCAAGTCTAGCCAGACATCAAGAGATTAATAGCATGAAGATCAAGAAGTATAACTAACTAAGCGGCGACAAGAATCTAACAGAAATTAGTTACAACAACCAACAGAAAAACCTTCTAGGCAAAACTATAAATAGAGATCGAAGGAATGAAAAGGGTTGAAGAAAATTATCTCAAAACTCCTCGATTTCCTTCTAAGTCTCCTCCCTCTTTCTCTGGTCTCTCTTCTCCCTCGTAGCTCAATTCCCACGGTGGAAACCGGAAAACACCAAGCAGGCGGCGCAACCTCAGGATCTCCTCCAAATCCTATCTCAAGGCGGTTCGCACCCTCGTTTTCGGTGGATCTTCCTTGGACGGCGTGTGTAAGGATCTCCTTCTTCTCCTCGATTCTCCCCTCGAAACCCTAGCGAGCGAGCAGGCGGCGGAAAATCAAGAAATGAATTAGGGTTACTCGATTGATCCGTAATTGAATCCGCCGATTGACGACACACATTATCCACGAAATCATCCAACGATCCGAGATCAAAATACAAATCAAGCGCTCGGTCAACTCCATCGTAATCCACTCCGCGGTAGAAAGAAAGGCAAGTGATCAAGAAACAAATCAAGGGTGAAGATAACGGGCTAATCCAAGCGGCTAGAAGGCGCAGAAGACACAAATCCAAGGGAGCCCATCCAACGGCCGAGAAGAAAAGGCGCTAGATCCAACGGATCTAAAGTTCGACGTTTCCTTCTAGTAACTCGGGGTTGACTCAATTGGAAAGGACTTCACTCAGCTTGACTCAACTCACACCCAGAATTGGAGCAGTATGAGCCACTCAATCCAGAGAAATAATCACTCAAGCTCACTGTTTCAAAGCTCATTACAGAAATTAAGCATACTCTCCAGTGTAATATCTGATATTAATCCATATCAGTAAGCTTGAGGGCTTGCTTAAGGGAGGATTGTGTAATCTCAACTCTCAAGAGCTAGATATTGATGTACTGTCCTTATTCGTTTCTTTGACTTGAAGATATATGTGCTATTATTCTTCTTAAACTGAGCTTTCCGAGGAGCTAAAATTGAAGCAAACTCCATGAAGGATACTCGCATCCTTTTTTTAATACTTTTTTTTGAGGGGGTTGACGGCTCAACAACAACCATCTAATTTGGTGGAATTTATTGAATGAAAAATGATACAAAAACTGATGCATTTACGGTAATACAAATCATTTTTTATAACTTAAGTAGGCCTGCTGCAGTGGAAGAAAAGAAAGGTTAGACCTGACTTTACATTTCTTTAGGGGAGTCTCGCCGCCAATATTTTGGCCGGTTTAGCATATCCCTCAATGAATTTGATCGGACAGCACCATTATGGGTGTAGATTAGTTTCTTGGATTCTCCCGCCTGTTCTGCCTTGATACTGTCATTATCGTGTTAGCGTGTTTTATGGAAACCAAGAATATGTGGCGTTGGCTTTGTTTTGGGGTGAAAATAAAGAATTGACTTCGTCACGTTTTTTATTGATGGGGAGCCTTTATTGACGCACGTTTCTTTGCTGGAGCTTTCTGGAAGCTGTATTTTTTAAATCTCATTCACATTAGAGTTTGGTAACAACTGTTTGACTAGCAACCATTCGACTATGTTTTAGATTTTTTTAATGAGCTTTTACATGTCCAAACTTATTGTCATGTGTTCGGTGTAAACCATTCTGTGATTTCTCAAACAGTAATTTTTCATGCCGCAGTTTCACAACTTACAGACACATTCATGCAACCTCCCCTATTCAACATGTCTCTCCTTTGCCGACAGTTGAAAAATTTTCCACATCAGCCCTCACTATGAAAAAAAACGAAAATTTCAGCTGTGAAGGTTTGGCCTGCCATTATTCCACTAAGCTTTAAACTGGATTCTCTTGCAAAGTGCTACAGTTCGACTTAGAGCTGAGAATGTAAAATGTCAACCACAAATAAGTTTATGTTTAATTTCATCAATCCTTTAATTCATTGAGTCAATGTTTTGTCATTTTCTTGAAGTGATGCGCTGAATGGCTTGAATACATGAAAATAAAGTTCTTCATCATTACTCAGTGCGTGTTACATAAACAAAAAGCCTCACATTATGAATGAATGCAAATAAAAAAAGCTAGTCCATGAAATTAAAATTAAGATATGAATTTAAAATATAGATACTCTTACAGATAAATTAATAGAAATAATAAATATTATTATTCATGAAAATATAAATATATTATGTATTCAAGAAACTAAATGTATTTGAGAAAATATTAAGGAGATTGATAATTTAGATTTTAAAATTTGATATTTAGATAAGAGTTCATATTAGAAATGGTATATATGTGATTATAGATAAGAGCTCAAAACATAATATTGTAAAAATTAATAGAATTGAAAAGAAAATTATAGCTTTAAAGATTGTTGTTGATGTCAAGATTATTAATATTATAAGTGTTAATATTCCTTAAGTAGTTTTGAATATATTTTCAAAGAAAAATTTTGTAATGATTTGAAAGAATCAATACAAAAGATGTCTTTTGAAGAAATAGTATTTACTGGATGAGATTTAAGTCGACGTATTGGTAGAGTGGTAGATGAATTAAACAATATCTATGATAGCTATGGATTTGGAGTAACTAATAAAGAAGGTAAATCATTTTGGTTTATGCTTTTATAATTGCTAGTGTTTTTTCAAGAAACGAGAGGAGCATATTATCACTTATAAAAATGAATCTAATAAAATGCAAATTGATTATTTTTTATAAGAAAAATAGATCGTTTAAATGGTAAAGATTATAATATCATTTTGAGTGAAAATTTAAATACCCAATATTGACTAGTAGTTTTAAAATTTAAGATAAAGGGTTGGAACATGGAAAAGTATATGAAAATTGACCTAGGATTACATAGGGGCACCTAAAAAATGCTAATAAAAATATTTTTAAAATTAAATTATAAGATTTTATTATTTGCGATATTAATGATGAAACGAATGTTATTTGGAAAATGTAGCAAGTGATATTAAGTAAGTTGCAAAAATTATGTTTGAAGAATTAACAAAAGCTCTTATTAGTAAAAATAGTTGGTGGAGTTACAATGTGCAAGAAAAGATCAAGAATAAAAAGCTTTGTTATAAGAATTTGTTTAGATGTAAAGCTTAGAGAATTGTGAAAGACAGAGCAATCCTGTATGATTTTAAGAAAGGATATGTGATACAAAGAATTTAGCATTCAATGATTTATATAATAGATTGGATACTAAGAATGACGAAATGTGCATGTATAAGTTAGTCAAGCAAAGTGATGGGAATAGTAAAAATTTAGTTCAAGTGAAGTGCATTAAGGATGATAATCGAAAGTGCTATTCTTAGAAGAGGACATTCAACAAAGGTGAATAAGATATTTTGATAAATTTTTTAATGATTGTTGTGAGAATATAATTAACTTTAGAAAATTTAGTATCATTAATGATAATAGTAATTTTTATTTTTATCATAGTATTAGCAAATTTAAAGTTTGAGGGGCTTTAAAGATGATGAAGTGTGGTAAAATTGTGAGAATTGACGAAATTTTTATCAAAGTATGAAAATGCTTAGGAGATCAAGGAACTTCTTGGCTTATTAAAATTTTTAATTATTAATATATTTTAAAGATAAAAATATGTTAGATGAGTAGAGAAAGAGTTTATTGATTCTTATTTTTAAGAATAAAAGTGATGAACAAGAGTGTGTGAATTATTGAGGAATTAAGTTAATGTGTCATACATTAGAATTATGGGAGAGAGTAATTAAGCATAGGCTACGACTTGATGTAATAGTTTTTCAAAATTAGTTTAGATTCATATCAAGTAGGTCTACTGTGGATGTATGTTAAGAGATTTGATGGAGAAGCATAGAGAGAGTAAGGAGGATCTACATATGATATTTGTTGATTTAGAGAAAGCATATGATAAAGTGTCAAGAGAAGTGCTTTAGAGAGTTTTAGAAATGAATTGAGTTAATATTACATATATTCAAGTCATTAAGGATATGTGTACAGGAGCTGTTACTTGTATTCAAGAACAAGGAGGTTGACCAAGTATTTTTCTATTTCAATTGGATTATATCAAGGATCAACTTTAAGCCCATATCTTTTTGCTTTAGTTATGAATATTCTTACTGGACATTTATAGGAGGATGAATCTTTGTGCATCTTTTTGTTGATGATATTCTTCTTTTTGATAATACTAGAGAGGGAATTCACTTTTTGTCCATATCGTTTTGTTTTAGTTGAGTTTCTAAGCTTAAAACATGTCACTTTTTATTTGCTAGGTGGCTAAGGTTATTATACAAGGACACTTGTTATCTTGAGGTAACTCTACAATTATGATGTAATCATTAGTAGATAATAGGATATGTTGTCTATATGACAAGGGATAAATAACTTAAAAGCAGAAATATCTTATTTCTTCAAAACTCTTCTCAACCGTCTAGTTCCTTGCCTCATTGCTTGCTAGAGTTATTGGCAGACTTATGAATCACCATTTATCTCTACCATTTGGTACTTTTGCTAATCACTCCCTGTTTTCTCGATCCATTTTATGACTGATGGTATTAGCACTGCGAAGATCAGCAAACACATTACCACAATTGAAGAATAGTTAGCCAAGGGATCCTTCATGAGATCCAATTACTCCTGTCACTCAAAGTCAAGCATGACAAATTCAATACAAATCATGAACGTAGATGAATTTTTTCCACCACCACTAGTAACATGTAAGAGATTATGGGAGCAATCTTATCTAAATCAATGCGGATCACAATGCTATGGTACATTGGTGGCCATCATGAAGGATGGACCCAAAAGATTGAACAATATTATAGTTTTCATAACCTCTTTAGCATGGCAAGACCACTCTTACTTGCTTCTATTGACTTGTAAATAAAAAAAAAAAAAAGAAAAATAAAAAAGCAACACTCATATTGCTCCCCCACTACTTGCCTGCATTGCTTGTGTCTGTTCCCATGAACTCTTCCATCCTTTGCTCATTAACCCTTCACTTGACCACTCTTAGCACCCCGCTCGACCACATTATCACTCTCACGCCCATCTGTTGTTCTTCCTCTCCTCTTCTCTAGCTTTGACCATAATCTTGGAATCCTTGATAAAGAAAGCGAGAAAGTTGCAGTAAGAATTTGTGGCAAAGGCATCTTCGAGACCAGGTTGTCGAAACCCTTGCCTTTCTTCTCCTTTTGCTCTCGATACTCTAGACGAAAAAGAGAAGTGAGAAAGTTATGCAAGGGATCAAAAGTCATGAAAGTTTATAATGTAGGTGCACATAAAATTGTTAATCTAATCTATGATCTGAGCTGCTTTTTGAAAATTAAAATTGAAATAATAATATGAGTTTTATTTGTAAAAGGTCTTAAAGGTTACATGCAAATGGAAGAGTAAATGATTTTTATAGATTTTATAGTTGTCTATTCAATTGTGGATTTGCTTGATTAGGGAATCTATTTTGAATGATGTGATGTGAAAGTCTTGTATGGATGTGAAGGATCAGACTTAAAAACTTATGGCCATACCATATGGGCAAGGCAACCTAAATATTTTTTTTTTCTTGAAATTGAATTTTCTCTATAAATGATTTTGAAGATGGTATGCAAATATAAAAAATAATATCTTTCCTTTATGAAATGTAAATTAATCTCATTGACTCTTAAGTTTTTGTGAAGGGGAGGATTATATTTGTTAAGCGAGATTTACAACTCTATGAGCAAAGTGACTTGAGAGATTTCATTTTCAAAAATGAATTTTCTTTGTAAAAATCTTGAAGGCTCTATGTAAATGGAAACCAAAATCAATATAATGAAATTTGCGGGTATTTGTTTTTTGTCTATAATTATGTCAATTTACTCCACTTGATTGGGAATTTACATAAGTTTATCCTTCATTTATAATTTATTTCATTGTTGTCGAAAAGCATTAGTCTCGTCAACTTTAGTTCCCATAGGTAGGAGGATCAAATCCACTATGTGAGATTTATGATCTTGTTAGATCAACAAGGTGGCCTGCTCATGGGCATTATGCAGTTATAAGAAATTTATGAATTTGAACTTAATAGAAGGCCTGCACTTTTTTTTTCTTAAGAATCGTGATTTCTTTTTGAGTGGTCGCACT
Source organism: Cymbidium sinense (assembly GCA_021442155.1). Classification (NCBI taxonomy): domain Eukaryota; kingdom Viridiplantae; phylum Streptophyta; class Magnoliopsida; order Asparagales; family Orchidaceae; genus Cymbidium; species Cymbidium sinense. The sequence continues at coordinate 11,328,269 of CM038230.1, forward strand.
CTTCTTCATGCTAGTTAAGTTTGAGTTTATTTATTTATTTTAGTTTGAGTAGCATTCATAGATGTTAAGTTTGAACATTTAATATATTTATGGGAGCATATGTAGACAAATTATTTTTGAAGATTTGATGCATTGTGCACATTTTTTTTTTCAAAATGATTGCATGCCCCATTAAATGCAAATGTGAGTCATTTGTATTATGTGGAAAGCTTTATTTACAAGAGCATATTGCACAAGTTGATTGTCATTGATGTGCACGTTGTTAAAGCACCGATGCAACTTATGATGCACAATTGATCATAACATTCGGTATGAAAATCATTTACATGGACACAATTGCTTGAAATGTGAGGGCCTAATGTAACAATCGTTCACGCACATGATTTCTATTTTAAGTTCATTAGTACTTGCATTTCTTTTGCTTGCAGGTGTTGTTTTGTGGTTCGGTTTCAAGTATTTGGTGTTTTAATATTCATTTAGTGTTTAAAGCAATGTAATTACCATTTTGTTCAAGTGGTCCCAACATGTAATTATTCTTCCATCTAAATGTAGGGGGCTGCTTTGGTTCATTTTTGTCTCAAGTTTAGTCCAGTGAATGTGTGCTTGAAATTTTTGAATACTTGAGAAATCCTTTAGTGCTATTAGGGAGTTCTGTACTCATTGGCTACCTTTCAAGGTCATCTTAAGTCCTTTATAGGTTTAATTCTTGTTTTTATTCTGCATTTTGTTATGATTCTTTCCAATTTTTTCAACACAGCTTACATTTTCATTTGGAGTTTTCATTTAAGCTAGTTTTGCAAGTTTCATATTCATTTTAGTTAGGCTGTAATTGAGCCAAGCAGAGCCGAATGCTTATCAGATTGGACTTGGCTTGAATAAATTAAAAATTGTTAATGTTCGATTTGAGTTCGAGCTGAGCTTTTGTATAGATGTTCAAACTTGGCTTGCTTAATTTTATTTATGTTCAAGCTTGATTTGTACTTGACTTTTTTGAAATAATCGAACGAATATGTAATTGAGTTAATTCACAAATTTTAAATGAGTACTTAAGTTTTCTTTAATTTTTTGCTACTGTTATCCTCTTTAATCTCATGCAAGTTTCCCACACAATACAAAATCTAGATTCTAAAAAGAAATTAAATTATAAAAAATTTAATAAAGGGTAACAGGCTAAAGCATACATAAAAAATAAGAGCTAAATGTTATGATAATTGTTGATCTCATCTTTTGTCGGTAGACAGCGAGCCAGTCGGATCTGGATCGCATCAGCTGAAATCTGATCGGCGTTGTCAATCAATAAAGCGATTTTCGATCGATGAGCGAATTTATGTGGTTGAGCGTCGAAATTGATCAAAAAAAAATATATATATATATATATATTGCATAATTCACGATCAACCGTCGAAGAAGATCCGTCGCGCTATCATCGTCGAGGTTGAAAACTGATGATCGCGACTTTCGTTAAATTGATGTGAATTCTGAAAATGTTAAAACTTTTCAAATAAAACTGTCGCTCAATTTGGACGAGTCTGCGTGAATGTCGAGCGGTCAGAAGCGACGACGCGCGATTCTGAATTGAAATTGATTCTGATTCGACGTCGACTTGAACCAAACGGCCTCCGATCGCGAAATGGACTGTGCCGTTGCGTCCGAAATATCATAATAAACTAATATTGACATATATATTACCTATGTAACAATGTGGTGTAAAAATTCAAATTAGGGTTAATTAAGCACTTAAATGAAACCCATATAAATACCCTTATTATCCCAAAACCCTAACTCTACTTCCCACAGAGTCGGTCCTAACCCATTCTCCTCGTCAGTCCAGGCTTGTTCGGACGGCATCGTTCATTCCGTGCCGAAGCACCTGACCCCTTCCTTTTGTTCGTCTAGCCTCCCACCTTTGCTCGAGATCATGAGCACAACCACCTGCTCGTCCGTCATTCCATGAGTGGCGGCACCCATCAGCCCCCGACTGCCGCGCACCCATTCCATGAGTGTCTTCTCGCTGTAGCATCCTGCTGGGGCCAGCGCCCTGCTCATGCACTCCGTGCTGAAGTGTGTGTTGAAATATAAGTACTTGTACGCGTCTTTCTTAACGCGGCAAGAAAAAATGTGTTTGCTTGAGAGTATATAAGTACATGTACACATATTTCTTGGCGTGACGGGGAAATATGTGTTTCATGCAACATGCCTTTTTTGGCATTGTGGTATGGCGCATTCAGGCCGTAGTTTATATCACCCATACACGCCTTTCTTAGTATGGTGGGTAAGCCGCATATCAGAGGCGATCTCTGTGAGGGACGACGTCGAGATCTTCGAAATATTGACAAATGTTGACCACAGACGTGAGGCATGCGATAATAAAAATTATTCTAAGCTAAAATTGATGTTTAAAGCGGACATTGCAAGTGTATAAGTATCGTACCTTCCTTGCGTGGAGAGAAATCTGCTTCGTCAAGTCTTTTAGAGACATACATGTCTTTCTTGATTGTGGGATAACCGCATTGGTGTTTACAATATATCTTTTGACATGGTGGTAGGCGACTCATTAGCCCCATATATATGTTGGGAGACTGTCGAAATGCTGTCAAAATTTTATCTAAAATTCTAAAGTTGTAATAAAACTCAATCAAAATAAGTAATACTATTCAAATCCCCTAAATTTAAATCAATATTGAATTAAATAACACGCATGGGCTCCGACACTATGTTGGATGCTTAGACTTAGTGTTTGAGAATGCTGCGTGGGTTGATTCTCGGTTGGTCTTAGGACTGGGTCCGGGTTAACAAAACCTAAAAATCCAATAATAATATTATATAAATTTCAAGTTAGTAAAATATCTGAGAAGCTAATTTTGTCATATGATAATAAATTTGATCATCTATTATTAAATTAATAGAGTTGACAGGATCGGGAACAGTAAAATAATGCATCCACCCCGATGATGGTTGTGTTGAATGAAAATTTTAATCGGAGGGGATACTTCCATTAAAATATAATCACAATCTCAAATCAAATTGACTTAAATTAATTATCAATTTAAATGTAAAATTAATGTGTCATTCTATTATAAATACCTGAATGAATTCTATCTCTAAAAAATAAAGCTAAAATTCAACCCACATTCATGATTGTTTGTTTAAAAGAAAAGAAAATTTTAATTTCACAGGAAATAACGTCAAATCAAATACACAACCATATTCACTCTCAATCTTATGCCGCGTGACGGAGTGTCTTCGACTATGTGCCAAGAGCTTCATATATGCAATTATGACTAAAGTTCGACGTCGCTACCAAATAACACCATTATATTACTTACGATCAGATCAGATGCTCCCAACGACTCAGATTTTGAGATGTGAACCATAGGGTGCACTTGATAGGGCAAAAAAATCCTCTGTTAGTTAAGGTTGACTTAGATGACACAACTCATGACTGTTGATAAAGATCCTTCGGGTTGGGCCGACACCTCCTCCACTAAGTAGTGGGATCACGTACCGGATGACAACCACGAGATCTTGACGCGTCATCATTCCCTCAACCATCTGCTTTAAGTTAAATAATGATGAAATTCATAAACTTAAATTTCATAGCTTCACATGTTGCTACTATACACTACGTATTTAATAATATAACGATTAGTTTTAATCGAAAGTTCTTAGTATTGGGGTAATTAACTATATAGGTTACTTTATAAAACCCTCAAACAGATCTAAAGTTCTCACAAATGAGGAAATCTGCAGTAGTGTCTTATCTACTGTTTCATCTGACTTCTGAAAATTTTATTGATATAAATTAAATTCTCTTCATTGAGAGGTCGGTGGCGAATTTTCGGAGCCCACAATAATATGATGCGGCCGACAGAAGTCGATGTGAAGATGAGGGAGTGGTCGGTGGAAGTCGATATGAAGACGAGGGAATGAACGACGAAAGTCGATATAGAAGAGGAGTTAGTGCTTCGCTTAAAGGGACGAAGTCGGCTTAGAGCTTAAGGCGTGAATTACAAATGCGAGAATAAGAAAAAACCACGAGATCTGGGACCCTCACCTTCTAATTAAGCACTGAGCCCGTGACCCGTGACTTGAGTTTGTTGGGTCATCAATTTAAAAGGAATTTTTTAGGCTTAGTTAAACATTTCTATAATTAATATATGTATTTTTTATTTTTTATTTTTTATTTTGAGTATTTATGTTATAATTTATAAAGTTATAATCTCAATTTTATTATATAAATATTTAATTAAATGTATAATATATTTTTATTAAATATATAATTAAAAATTTATAAGTTATATTTACTCATATTTTTAAGATAATAAATGAATTATCTCCGAGTTTAATATTAAGTATTTAATAAGTTACTTATCGAACAATAAACAAGTATGCTCATTAACGTAAACAAGCGGGTACGATCATGTTCATGTTTAGTTTATTTAACCTCCGAGTTTTCAAAAATCATTCAAGCTTGTTTGTTTATTAATTTGAATACACTTGGACGCTGAATTCGAGTAGTTCAACAAATGCACCAGTTCATTTACAACCCTAATTTTAGTGATGTTTTAGGTTCACAAAATTAATTGAGTTTTTTTTATTTCAAGCTCTGTCACTAAAGGTTACGATAGCTTCTTGGTGTCTGCTCCGGTAGGGGGAATCTATAGAGAGTTTGAGTCTGCTCATAATATTAAGAAAGACATGTATGTGTGGTGTTAGGAATGTCACGATTTAATCTTATACTCCCATCACACCAAAAAAAGTGTGTATGGGTCTTTAACTTAAATCCACAAATTCATGACCTCATTTCCTCCCTCAGGTTCAACTAGTCCTGTTGTGCATTCTCCAAGCAAGCTCTTGTTGGTCTCTCCTCTCCCTCTCACAATACAGTTGTTGTTGATGCCTTCTATAGTGAGAGTCTACTGGGACTCCCTCTTCACATGACATTGAACCATGGTTGCCTTCTCGTGCAAGCTCTTACGCAGCTTGTTCGCTTCGTTGATAGCTTTAGGTTTGGGGTGCTGAGGAGAGAGAGAGAGAGAGAGAGAGAGAGAGAGAAAGTGCTGGGGTAGATTTAGTGTTTTTTTTGTGGGCTAGATGGGAGCAAGTGTGAGATGTGGGTGTTGGGTATGGGGATGTGGTGGGAAGAGTTTGAGAGAGCGTATATTTTGGTTTTTATTTTTTTCTTATACGGGGTCAACACTAAAATGTTCCCTGCCACCACTAGTAGGCAAGCTTTTCACTTTGCGCATCATTTATATTTGAGACGATACCATCAGACACCCTTAGGAAGGATGGCTGGCCTAAAGGAGAAAAGAAGAACTGCCTTTTGAATTTGCCTTGCATTCTGGGAGGATGCAAGATTTGTAAATATAACCTCATCTAGAATAAATGGAGGAGAATTAGATGCCCACCCAAACAGTTGGGATAACGCTGATGATGGTAATACCGCTCTTATTAGCAAAAGAGCATGATGACCTGCCATTGAAGTAAGAACTTCCCCATTTGGTCATGCTATAGAGATTGGTACTATGACCTCGTGAAGTCATATTGCATTTGTAGGGTTTAGTGCCTTGGTTCAAGTCAGCCTAAAATACATCATCCTAAAATTTTGAATTTTTTCTGCCAGATTTTATTGCTAAATTAAGCTAGGCTTATTTTTTTCATTTGTTTTCTAATAATTTTTTTACGTATATAGGATTTAAAGGAAGAAGAGACAGATGACGACAGTTATGGAAGGAGAGACACATCCAGGCTCTGTAGTTGGAGAAGAGAGACTTTCAGAAGTTAAGGTTAGTCATTTTCTTATCTAATCAGTTTATGTTTTATGTTTTGATGACAACAATTACTTATTTTCTTATGTTTTATAGGTCCATTTGAAGTACCATTTTGTTGGATTCTTATCATTTTTAAGATTTGAAGTAACTAGCTTTTAATTTTCTTGACATTCATTGAGTTTCTTTATACCAGGAAAAGATGATGTTTTTTCTGGTGTAACCAGCTAGAAAAATCTCTACAATTGAGATGGTTGTTTATGGTGAAGTTGCAAGTAGTATGTGTTCCTATTGTGTGTGGAGGAATCTTTTTCATGGCCTTCAAATCAAATCTCTCCCGAATTTAGAAGTGTTTGCTCTTGTGGGTGAATTCTTGAGGTATTTGAAAACCTATTTCACGTGCTTTGAATCAAAACTCTTGTGCATTTTAGGAATCATTGTCTTGAAGCCTTAACCCTTTGCCTACATTTTAATATTTGAAGCTTATGTTTTCCAATTCAATTGAAAGCATTGGAATCGTATTATTTTTTGGATCCCGAGCCTTATGAAACTCAGTTTTTTCTATTGTGTTTACTAGGATCAATAAGATTTCACTAATATTAGTTTGTTTTTCAGAATGATTTTTCGAGAGCAAGCATTTCATTTTGTTGGATGGGTTTACATCTATTGGACTTCCATGAGTAGTCTATGGTATTTTAATCGTTTATATTACAAAAAGTATGATAACAATGTTTTATCTTTCATGAACAGTAAATTTGATAACATAACATCTTAAAATGAAGCTCAAATATTTTATAGTTTGCTTTGGCTTCTGAATATATGAATACTTGCATACTGGCTTGACAATTAATCCAGTGATTAACAGTTTTTTTATCATTCTAATTGTTGTACCCTTGACTTGCTCAAGTTATCATTATCATCATTAGCAGCCTTCTTCCACCTATTTATGATTGGCTTTATAAATCATCATTTTCCATTGATCTAGGCTTATTGTTGCATGAGATGTTAAGCTTATTTTATGGAAATCTTTTTTGCACGGCTTATTTACAAGTCATTTTTGATTAATCTCTTCTCTCATTAATCCTTTAACATAAATTTTTATCCAGAAACCATATCAGAAGTATCTTGTCCTCTTTCTTGTATACATCTAAGTCAAATAAGCCTAGTTTTCATTGGATACTTCTTCACTAGCCAAGGCTTAAAATTGCACAATCAAGTAATGAGATATTTTTCATTTGTGAGGCAAGGTGTAAGCTTTAAAATAAATAAAAAAAATGCAAAATAAGAATTATTATATTAACTTCAAAGTTTAAAGTAACATAGTAATATCCTAACCTTTTAAAACATTAAAAAGTAACATATGAACATCCAAATATGATAAGAAGAAACAAACTGCACGAAGAAGTAGCATATTGACATCTTAAGATCAAATCATGCAAACAACAAAGAAAGATCATATATCAAAGTAAGACATAATAATATACGATTCAAAATAAGTTTGACATAATTGGTCTCTTTAGTCTTCATCATCACTATTCTCTACAGAAGTAAGAACATAAGTTACAATATTACATAACAAGCTATCAAGATTAGAATTTCTAAGTTCAAAAATTTCAATCATTTTCATCACTTAATGGATCTTTATTAGAGTTATCAGTATAACGAATTGTTTTCTTTCTCACCTCATCTTCAATTGTGCATATGTTCTCATATTTTTTCTCATCTTCAATCTCAATCTTTTTTCGCTTCTCTAATAATTAGTAATCAAGAACAATATTAATTAAATTTTAAAATAATGATTATGTTAATGATTACACCTTCAATTACATAAATTTTTTATAAACATATTTTCTATTTATTTATTTGTTGGATTGACTAATTGAGTTAGACCTATTGGTCTTGTTTCTATTCTCATCAAAGAAATCAATATCAAGATCTTTTTGTTGCAATTTAAATAGTGTTACTTCAGTTTCATCATCCCCAAGCCATTATCATTTAGTGACACGTTATTACAAACCAAGGGATCTTTATCACTATTTCAGGTTTTTTTCTTAATTTTATTTTCTTTAATCTCGTGTTTTACGTGGTGTAAACCAAGAATTCATCCTTAATGTTCTCAAATGTTTCCCTTTTTGTATGAATTTAATTGTATGTACTCTAATCGGATGACGAACATGTAAGTCTCAATGCTTTAACAGCAAAATATTATATCTTTGAAGTGTCATCACCAAAAACAAGCTATCATCTAGATTTAAAATAAAAAATAATTAATTTGGGAGAATTTTTATTATTTCAACCAATAAATATTAATTATTAAAAATAATCTAAAAAATACTTATAATTGTTTTTTCTTTTTTTACCTAATTCATTAAATAGTTGTCTTTGGCTTGTTGTCATCTAAAGAATCCTTCATTATTTTTGAATAGTAAAAGTTGTATGTAAGCTTTCGCTCTCTTAGTTGAATAAGTCATCATCCTATTTATGTAATGTGATAAACTTGAATTGATCGTAAGATGGATTGACGTATTCTTATCATATTGAAATTGTGGATTAATGTAATATCTTGCATTTTGTAAGCGACAATGAAGCTAAAACACTCCTCATTAATACTTTTCTAAATCTTCTTAAACTCCTCTCCTTGTAAGTTTTAGACTATCAACTTTTCAGCTTTGTTCATTGTATTATAAATGAAATCCATAGCTGAATTTTTTTTAGTCCATCGTTTTTAAAATTTGTATAGTTAACACTTAATCAAAATCTTTCGTTTAAGTCCATCTTTCTATTGTTTCATTATTGTGTGTCTTTTTTTTTTTTTTAAATGCCTTCTATCTACCTGTGTGTATGTGTTACGGATTCAGTGGTATAGTTTACAAATTAAGTTTTTTCTTATTTTTCCTTATATTTTTTTCGGGTGGGTATGCAAGGCACCTTCTTCTCCTACAAATGTAGGTGTTCAGTTCATTTTTATTCAAATTCATTTGGCTCAATGTGTGTTTTTGAAAATTTTGAATGCAGAGAAGTTCTGTTTGCCACATACAAGTGAGTTTCTAAGCGTGAGGTTATGTTCTTTGCACTTGAACAAACATTCAAAATCTTTAAGAGTCTTATTCGTGTTATGTTCATGTCCACTTATTATTCCTTCTATGCAATTCATGTAACATTTAAATACTTATTTCTTTTCTCATATTTTGTATATTTTTATTTATTAATTTCACTTTACTTGCATCGTAGGATTTCAGTGTCATTTTATTTATTTTCAAAAGACGTTTAGATTATAAAGATTGCAAGATCATTTCGAGTGAAAGTTTAAGTACCTAACATCGACTATTTTAGATTTTAAGATGAAGGATTGGAAGATGAAAAATAAATCAAATTATTGTCTTAGGATTAGATGAGGACAGTTAAAGAACACTAATAAAATATTTTAAGAAATGACGTGTAGAATTTAGATGTTAAAAATTTATATTATGTGAGAAGAAGTGTGAAATTAAGTTTAGAAAAATGCTTAGAGAATCAAAAAGAAAAACTTTAATAAAAATAATGTGGAGTCAAAATGTTGAAGAAAAGATAAAAAATAAGAAGCATTGTTATAAATTTAGTTTAGATATAAAAACATGGAGAATTGAGAAAAATATAAAATAACTCGTAGAGATTCTAATAAAGTAATATATGATGTAAAATATTTAGCTTTTAATGATTTATATAATAGATTGAATACCCAATAAGGTGAATGATGTATGTATAGGTTAGCTAAGCAAAGAGATAGGATAAGTAAATATCTAGTTCAAGTGAGGTGTATTAAAGATGAAAATCATAAAGTGATTTTCTTAGAAAAGGATATTGAAAATAAATGAATGAGTTATTTTGATAAGCTTTTCAATGAAAGATCTGAAATACAATTGATTTTAACAACCTTAATACCCTAAACAAAAATAAAGAATTTTATTTTTATCATCATATTAGTAAGTTTGAAGTTGGAGTAACTTTAAAGAAAATGAAGTGTGAAAAAACAGTAGGACCTGATAGTATTCCAATAGAAATGTGAAAATGGTTAGGAGATCAAGGAATTTCTTGGCTTACAAATCTTTTTAATGTTATTTTAAAGGCTAAAAAGATGCTAGATGAATGGAGAAAGAGTTTGTTAATAAAGGTGATGCACAAGAATGTGTAAATTGTAGAGGAATTAGGTTAATGTATCAAACATTAAAATTATTGGAGAGTAATTGAGCATAGGTTACGATATGATACAAAAGTTTCTCAAAATCAGTTTGGTTTCATGTCAGGTAGATCTATTATGGATGTTATATATTTGTTGAGAGATTTGATAGAGAAGTATAGAGAAAGTAAGGGAGATCTACATATGATATTTGTTGATTTAGAGAAAGCTTATGATAAAGTTTGAAGAGATGTTCTTTGGAGAGTTCTAGAAAAGAGAAGAGTTAATATTGGTTATATCCAAGTCATTAAGGATATGTATACTTGAGCTATTACTTGTGTCCAAGCATAAGGAGGATTAACAAAATATTTTCCTATTTCATCTAGATTGCATCAAGGATCGGTTTTAAGCCCTTATCCTTTTGCTTTAGTTATGGATGTTCTTACTAGGCATTTACATGAAGATGTACCTTGAGGTATGCTTTTTGCTGATGACATTTTTCTTGTTGATAATACTAGAGAGGGAGTCTAATAGAAACTTGAATTATGGAGGTCAACCTTAAAGTCTAAAGGTTTTCGTTTTAGTAGATCTAAAATTGAATATATGGAGTGTAATTTTAGTGGTGTTTTGTATGTAATATGACCAAGTCATTAAAAAAAGAGTGATTGATATTCATATTGTTCACAAATGATGGTGAAATAGATGAGATGTTATTAGTAGTTGGATGGTTGAAGTGGAGGAATGCATCACGTCAGTTGTGTGATGAGAAGTGCTTAAGAGAAAATTTTATAAGATGGTGAGACCGAATGATTTATGGTTGCAGAATGTTGGCTAATAAAAGGAGAAGCATCGACTAAGTGTTGTAGAGATGAAGATGCTGGATGAGTGGTTTTACTTTTAGAGATAAACCGAAATGAGTATGTCGGAAAAAGTTGGAGTAGCTCTAGACAGATAAGAGAGAGTGCCTTAGATGGTTTACACATAAAGCGCCATGATGATATTAGGAGAGAGTAGATGTATTAGATTTGTCTTATGTTAAGAAAGGTAGAGGTAGACCTAAAAAGATTTAGTTAAGATATAGAAAAAGTGATATTAGTTTATTATAATTAAATGAGAATTTGACACAATGGAGAAGAAGGATTCATATAGCCGACCCCATAGGGGATGAAGGCTTCTTGTGGTTGTTGGGGTACCCTTTGATGCCTACCTCATGCAGGGGGAGCCGTAAGGAGTTATGGGCACTTACTAAGCTTAAAAAAAAGTGCATGATTGTTGTTGCGAGACACTGTGATCAGTGGGCTTTCACATTTACTACATTTAGATTAGCGCGCATTAGTATTTAAATACATGCATAAAAAGTGTGTAAGACAATTTTCTCATCGTGTTCGAATAATGTGCACAAATATTTATTTTTTATATTTTTTTCTTGTTGGATTGGAACAATGCATACAAGTTCTTAAAACTTCTTTGCATTACCTATATTTTACCTTTGTGCGAGAACAATGATTGCAATGAGACAACAAACTCTATGAGGCGAATATACAATATAGTTTTTCATTTTCTCCTTTTTTAATTTTCTTCTAGTTTTCTTTAGAGAGAGAGAGGGAGGAAGTGAAAGAGAGAGAGAGAGAAAGAGATAGATGATGTTAGGAGGTTGTAAAATACCAAAAATGATAAGTCTAATGGCTTATTAGTAAATCTTGAGGTGATTAAATCTTCAGAACTATTCGACATGAGAGATGTTAAAGTTGTTTGGTAACTTATTTCAGGATTTAAGTCTATTAGATCAAATATAAATTTAATATTACATATTAATGATTTAATTATTAAAATCAATGTAATATGATTTCTTTTTATTATTTACTTTCATTAATCATTAATTATCTATTTATTAAACTTTTTAGTCATTAGTAAGAATTTTATGAAATTAATTAATCATCAATTAATAGTTTAATTTTCATTTATTAACCAATAATTATTTATTTAGCTTAAGTTAAGTTAAATTAAATTAAAAAGTAACTTCAATATAATAATATCCTCATAAATCACTATCCACTAAATTATAAAATTAATTGAAACTAAGAATTTTAAGGTAAACAAATTAAAATTAAAATAATAATTTAATATAGTATTTTAATTAATCATTAATTTAAAATGAACATAGTATAATATTTTAATATACATCTAATTGAATAAAAATTATTGTATAATTAAATTAAATTATAAATAATATTAATTTAATTAAGTAAATCATTTTAATATGGACTACACTGATGTGTCTTTATTAATGGATTGCATTGATGTATCATTGTTAGACTTTTTAATATCCCAAATACATCACTGTAGTTCATTTTACAAATGGACATTTGAATGATTTTGACGGTGATTGGAACATGTCAAATTCAATTCACGCCATATGATGTTCAATGCCCATCACTTTCATTGTGCTCAATCGAATTGATCATGAATGAACTCTTTTAAAAGATTTTGATGCCTTGGACATATCATCACAACCCATTTGCAAATGAACAATGCTTGAGTAGTTTCGACTGCGATTGAATCAATCTAAACCTATTAACATGATGTCACATTTGTCGTTTGTCATCATTCATTAAATTGATCGTGGAGGTTCTTTAATAATTTTGATGCTTTGGATGTGTTGACAAAGTTCGTTTTACAAACGGACAATATTTTGAGTGATTTCAAATAGGTTTTCTACCTTTCTCATCATGCAACGTGACAAACCATTTCTTCGACATTTTTGATTTTTTGGACTCATCAGCAAAGTCTATTTTGTGGAATAAGTGACAATCAGCTAATTTTGGTTGAGGCAAAGGCAGTTTAAACTTGATTTGTGTGACATCACATCCATCATCTTTCTTTTTGTTGTATATGATTCTAATTGATGTGAAATAACTATGGAGCTTAACACATTGTTTGTATGAGTTCGGTATCATTTGGACATGTCCAAATATTTCATTTTGAGGTTTTAAAAGGACTAGCTTCTATCAATTTGTGTGTATGTGTTGTGAATTTGAAGGTGTGTTTAACGAATTAAGATTTTAATGTATTTCAAAATACCATACTTTTATCTTTATATAATTCATCTCTCAGTCAGGTAGGGCTCCTAGAGAATCTTTTCCCCTCTTATAAATAGGAGGGGGCATGGTAGTTCATTTCCATTACTCACACTCATTTGAATTTGTGTGGGTTCTTAAAAAATTTAAGTATGGTCGTGAGGCTTTGTTCTTGTTCCTATCAATAGGTGTGTTCTTTGTATCTGATGCCCTTTGTAAGTTTCATCTTATATTTATTTTTTGTTCAATATTTTACTTGAATGATATTTTGTGTTTACTTTTTTTTTTTTTTTGTTTTTTTTGCATTTTTTTCTTTGCATTTTTTGTTCTTCATTTTAGTTGTGTTCATATTCAAACAATTTTTTTAAAGTTATGTTCTCTATGGACCTATTCAATGTTCATTTTGGCAACCTTCTGGCATCTCCCTCATGTAGAGGGACATCTATGTGAATGCTAAGTCTTCCCATTTTATTTAAAAAGACGTGCATGATCAATATCATGAGGTATCGAGATCAGGGGTCTTCAAATTCACTATGCTTGACAAATCACTCGTATGCTTTCAATCACAAACACGAGAAATATACAATAGGTTTCCTCATTGTATTGGAATAATGCATACAAATAGTTCTTTTTCACATTTCTTTTATTTTCATCCTATATGAACAAAGATGATAATGATTTTGAGACGATGAAATTGCATATTTGTGAGGTTAATCTAGTTAGACATGCATATTCCTTTTTTGTGCGGTTCATTATAGAGAGATTTTTTCTTGGAGATTTATTTCTACTTAGTGAGAGAAATAGAAAGAGATAGAGATAGTGGAGAATGAAAGAGTGAAGGAGAGATCTCTATTTAGAGAGAGAAAAGAAGAGAGAGATGGGATAAGCTTTGTTCTATCTGCTTTGAGAGAGACGGATTAGATAGATTAAATAGAGAGGAAAGGAGAGGGTGATGGCAAGAAATATGAGAGGGTGGTTGGGGATCAGTGTTTGCTAGTCAGGAGAAGAAGTGGTTTGAGGAGGTTGGACATCTAGTGCGAGAAAGGCAAGGCCAACAATGTGTGTGGGGCTTTTTGCAAGCGGGCTGGGACCTCGACAGCAAGCTATCCAAGAGAGAGAGAGAGAGAGTGGACCAGGCAAGCAGGTGTGGCTGCGCGAGTGAGGGTGATGGGAGAGGAAGCTAGAGCATAGAGAGCAATTTTGCTTTCTGCGTGAGGAGAGAAGCCACAGGGAGTGGCATGAGCAACTGCGGAATGGGGGCGCATGTGAAATTGGTTGAGCGTGAGAGAGAGGAGGACCAGGCCATAGGGTGCGAAGTGGAGGCGTGAGAATGAGAGAAATGGGATAGGAGAGCAGTTCATAGTCTTATGATTAGTATGTTAGAGGGGGATATGAATTTTTTATATAACATAATTTATTGAAAATTAAACTTAGATGTTAATTTTAATCTAATTTAAATAATTCTAATTAATAATTGTGATTTTAATTTTAATTTTACATAATTATATTAAACAAATATTTAATACAATATAAAATAATTTAAATTTAGTTTAATTTAAAGTTAATTTCTCTATTTTTTATGTGTATGTCATTTTCTTATAAAATTTGTCATTCATGCTTCTCGAATTTCTTTTTGTCAACTCACATATGAATGAATCTCATGTTTCTTTTTCATGTGATGATCCTTGCAATAGGATGTCCTTTCTCGGCAATTTTAATATTTTGATGCAACAATACTGTTCGTTTTGTGAATGAACAAAATTTGAGCGACTTCGATCATGGTCGATTTCCGACCAATTGCATTCTTAGTCTATCATCTTGGTCAACAACGATCGAATTGATCTAGTGGGGTTCTTTTTTGAAAATTTTGATCATTTGAATGCAATCAATGTATTAGTGCAACACGTTTAGTGAAACAATGAAGTTTGAGCAAATTTTGATTGTGATTGAGGCAATTTAAACCTACTTTGTGTTGCATTCATTTCTGCCAACTTTAGTTGAATTGACGTCGAGAGGTCCCTTCTTAGTAATTTTGGTGCTTTGGACATGGTGCAATCCGTTATATAAACAAAACATGTTTCAAGTAGTTTTGACGGCAGTTGAAGCATTTCTAATAAACTTGCATGCTACTGCATCCACTGGCCGCTGATTTAATACCATTGATCAACATGAATTTCGGAACAGATGGACAGGTCAACAGTTATTCCTATTATTATTTATGATGACAATTCTCGATTAAAACCCCATCAATTTCATGTGGAAAGGGTGAGAATGAAAACATTTTTTTACAAATTCAAGTAGCTGTAGAGTACAAGGTCACTCAGTAAATAATAATTGATTATAATCTGCCTTATACACTTTTATTAACAAATATCTGTAACAGGTTGATGGTAATGTGCAGGAAATTTTAATCAATGGTGATGGGGACCCACAAGGACAAGAAGGAAATAAACAGCGTGAAAGAGGCATCCTGCATTCGACTAATGAGAACTTGGACAGTTCAAGCAATGATCTCTTTGAAGCGCACGATAATATCAGAGTACTTGAGCTACAACTTCAGACGGTTAATAAAGAGTTACAAAATTTTGGTTCTGATAGAACCAAGTTAAAATCGGAGCTTGATCAAGCTATTGAAAAACTAAAGTTAATTACCACACAGTACGAAGAGCTTCAACTTGAGCATAAAAGGATGAGGGAGGAGATGTTAGCTGAAGAACAAAAGTATAATTTGCAGGGTGTGTCACTCCAGGAAGCATTGAAAGATCTAGATGGTAAACAGAAGGAGATTGCTGACACGAAGGAAGCATTAGATGGCTTGACTGCTAAACTGGAGAGCTCAAAGAAGAAGTTTGGGGAGGTTGCCTTTCAGCTGGAGGAGACAGCAGGTCAGGCACGCAAATTTGAAGAACTCAGTAATCAAAGCAGCTTACATGCAGAGTCACAGTCACAAAGAGCTTTAGAGCTCGAGAAGATGATGGAATCTGCAAAGTTAGCTTCAAATGAGATGGAGCGTCATGTAAATAAACTGCAAGAAGAGTTGAAAGTGGTAAACCAGAGGCTGGAGGAGAGTAATCAAGTGGAGGGAATACTTGCTGCCACAAAGATGGAACTTGCTGATTCTTTGGAGAAGCTGGATGTTTCAAAATCACGTGTCGGAGAACTTGAACAGGAACATTCTTCCAAGGAGGCTTACATTGGCAAACTCTCTCAGGAATTGGATCTTTTTAAGAATTCTGAAGACCAGATGAAGCAAGAAAAACTTGTATTTGAAAGCATTATTTCTTCGTTGAAGGAAGAACTCCATGCTAAAACTTTGGCACTTGAAGAACTTAAATTGAAACTTGATCAGGAGATTAGGGCTAGGGAAACAGTTGAAGATAGGTTTCAGAACCAAGAAATGCAAATTCTAGGTTTGCAGGAACAACTTGTTAATCTAAAAGGTGACAAGGAAACTCTTCAAAGCAAGCTTGAGGACCTCGGCACATCTGAAAATGAACTTAAAGCGCAGCTAATGGAAACAGAGGCTCGATTAGTTTCTGCTGAGAAGTGGAATGTAGATCTTGAGCTGCAGATATCACTTGTGGAACAAAAAAATGCAGCTACAGAGAAAGAGATGAAAGAGCTCAGTGAGAAAAGCAAAGAGCTTACTGCTTTGTTAGGAGAAGCTGAAGAGAATCACGCGCAATCGCGATGTCATGTTCAAGCATATGAAGATAGGGTTAACCAACTAGAATCATCTTTGAACAGTGCATATTCAAAGAAATCAGAACTTGAACAGGAGCTGACGAATCTGGCTGAGAAGTGTGCTGTGTTTGAAGAGCAATCTAGAGTTTCACATCAGCGTAATCTTGAGCTGTATGACTTACTTCATGCATCTGAATCTAAAGTAGAGAGCACTGAAAAGAAAGTAACAGAGTTGGAGCTACTCTTGGAAGCCGTAAAACATGAAAAAGAGGAAATGGAACAACATTTGAAATTCACAGAGGGAAAATATAAAGATGCTGAAGTACAATTGGAGCAACAAGATAGCAAAGTGCTTGAACTTTCTACAGAATTGCAGGAACTGAAGGGAAATTCACAGCGACTTGTAGCTGATCTGCAATCTGCAAATGACAAGGAGAAGGAGTTGATAGAAATACTGAATGTTGTCTCTGAAGAAAGGAAGAAGCACGAAGACTCGTCAAATAGCTCTGCTGGAAAGCTTTTGCAGGCTGAAAAATTAATTGAGGATTTACAAACTGACCTGAAATACGCTCAAGAGAAATTGGAAACTGTAGAAGGGGACCTTGAGGCTTCTGGTTTGAGAGGGAATGAATTAGTGGAGAAGATTAAATCTACTGAAGAACTGCTAGAACATGAAAAAAAATCAGCTGAACAATCTATTGCAAGGTGCTTGGAGCTTGAATCATTGCATGATGCTCTCGTCAAGGATTCTGAGCAAAAACTTGAAGCAGCAGCCGCAAGTTTTTCAGAGAAAGATTCAGAAGTTAAACAGCTGTATGATAAATTGAACGCTCTTGAGGAGCAGTCAGCTTTCTATCAAGAGCAAGTTATGGAAACAACTGAGAAACTTGCAACGCTGATGATGGACCTGGAGGCAAGTGCTGCAAGATTGGCCACCTATGAGACAACTGTCGAGGAACTTACTGGAAAATTATCAGTTAGTGAAGTGAAAGCTGAGCAGTCATTTGCTGAAAGTGAAAGGGTCAAAAAAGAGCTGGAAGAAAGCCTATCAAAAATAAAGGAGCTGTATGAGTCTTTGAGCTCCGTTCATGCTGAAAAGGAAGCAATGGACAGCCAACTGCTTGGCTATTTGCAAAATATAACAGACTTGACCAATGATCGTACAAGAAGTTCAGAATACCAGTCTCAGATTGAAGCCTCAAATAAAGAAGCTGAAGTGAAATTGTGTGAAGCTCTTGAGAGATTTGCACAAAGAGATTCTGAAGCTAGAGAACTTACTGAGAAATTTCTTGCAATTGAGACCCAGCTTAAAGCTAATCAAGAACATGCAAATGAAGCAGCTTCTTTTGCTGAAAATTGTAAGGCTGAACTGGAGGATGCCATGCTGAAAATACAAAACTTGGAAAAATCCGTTGAGGAAACAAAAAGCAGAGCTAATCATTTTGAGAACAACCATGAAAATTTAAGTCAAATAAACTTGAGTTTGTCCCAAAAGATAGCAGAATACGAAACTAAAGTGAATGAGTTAGAAGGTGTGTTGAGAGCCATTACTGCAGAGAAAGAGGATGCATCTGTGCAACTTCAGTCTTCAAGCAAAGCAATTGAGGATCTTTCTCAACAGCTGGTCTCTGAAAGAGAGAAACTCCAATCTCAGGTGAGCTTTTTACTCATTCATATTAGATACATTAACTGATTGATATCAATTACAATTTATGATGCTGATATCTCATGTGCTTTTGAACTGTAAATACTTCAATCTGATTGTCTCTGCAGATTACTTCTGTTTTGGACGAGAATAATAGAGCTAATAAAATGTATCAAGATGCAAAGGTGGAGATAGAAGAACTAAAAGCTCGGCTTCAAGAAATGCAAGAGGTTCATAAGACAACAGAATCCTCCCTCAATTCTGACCTGAAAAATCTAAAAGCAGAGTTATCTCAGAAATCCCAGCTACAAGCTGTACTTTCCGATCTTGAACAGCAATTGTCAGCAGCTAATACTAAGCACAAGGAAGAGGTACTGCTAGTTGTTTTGCTATAATGTACCCAACTTTGCTAGTAACAATGGAGAGATGTTCTACAAAAAGTTAATTCTTATGTGCACTTTATTTGTAAATACTTCATGAAGCTGGTTCAGCATAATCTGAATTGTCTGCAGATTTGTTCTATATTGAACGAGAGTAATAGAACTAATAAAATGTATCAAGATGCAACGGAGGAGATTGAAGCAGTGAAAGTTAAGTTTCAAGAAATGGAAAATGTTTATAAGACAAAAGAATCCTCCCTCCATGCTGACCTGGAAAATCTAAAAGCAGAGTTATCTCAGAAATCTCAGCTGCAATCCGTTGTTTCTGAACTTGAGCAGCAATTGTCCGCAGCTGATACCAAACATAAGGAAGAGGTACTCCTAGTTATTGCAAATTATACTAAACCTTTTTAATGACAATGGAGAGATGTTCAATGAAAAAGAAAATTCTTGGGATTTTCCATTTTGTAGACTGAAAATATGAGGCAAGCAGCTGCTGAGAAGGATGCATTACTGGCTGCTAAAGTACAGGACCTTGCAAGCGTAGCACAAAAAAGAGATGCTTTGACCCAGCAGTTGGATGATCTCCAAAAGGAGTATAATAGCCTCATAGCAGAACAGGTTTCTTCAATACTTTTTATTCAGTGTCTTACTGTTTCAGGCTTACTTGATTTATAAATCTTAGATATAATTTCATATTCGGATATCATACTTCAATTTTTGGGTAGCACCGTAACATTGAGCATTATATGAGAAACACTATAGTTGGAGTGGATAGTGAAAAAAGTTTTAAGGCTTAAATGTATGTATGTGTGTGTGTGTGTGTGTGTGTGTGTGTGTGTGTGTGTGTGTGTGTGTTAGGCTTAAAGTTAGCATAGCATTGCATACGTTGAAGATTCTAAAAGAAGACGTAAGAAATCGTTGAATTGTAAAATAAATATTCTTCAATAGGCATGACAAAAATTTAAGACAATATTTTGGTTTAGAAACCTGATACGAAATTTAGTGGTGTAATGCAATCAATATAAGAAAGATAAAATAGACATTTTCTTGACACTTTCATATTCATGTAAACATGATTGCTAATCACCAAATAGTATGGGATTAAATTCAGTGTTACAATCTTGTTGTTGTTTTCGTAGTAAACATGCATGTAGATTTTCACAACTGTGATTAATCTTGTGGTTTCAGAAGTTTCATTTTGACATTATAAATGTAGAATAAATTAATGCAGCAAAGAGAAACTGGATTGACTGTGAATTATGTTCTCATGCACAGACGGTAAAGAATTTGCTGTAGTAAGTGGAAAAAAAAAACCAATTCCATAAAGAAAGTTTGACATTAAATTATTCAGTGTCAAGATGGATGCCTCCACGCATGATTGATATGTTGAAAATATTGTTAATAAATAATTTGCTATCATGATGAGCTATAAACATTTTCAGAAAGTATAATTTTTGATGAATTTGCTTCATAGAAGTCTTTCAAATGTTAAAAAGTCGCTAACTATAAGCTTATCAGCATAATTATCGCAATTTTCTTCTAAAGCAGAAAGAAACCGTCTTGAGAATGCAGCAGGACAGAGAATATGTAGTTGTAAGCTCCCATGATGAGTTGGAGACGGAGCAGAAGCGTTCGTTACTTCTAGAAAAGCAAATTGAAGAACTTAAGCAGCAATTGGAAACGGTTCAAATTCAGAACAAGAAGGTATGCCTTCAAATGCTGTTGATATTACATGATGATTATTCTAGTCTGACGTTTAACGTTGGATATTGTTTCCTGAGAAGTTCCATGCAATAGTTAATTTTTGTTGAAAATAAGAACTGAACTTTTTCCTTTGCTCCTATTTCTTTTTTATGATGATTTTTTATTCCCTAAATGACTCTCTTTCCAATAATAATACGCCAGCATAGTTATATATCTATATCTATATCTACCTATCTATCTATATATATATATAGATGGATAGATGGATACTGTAGCACTTCACCGGTAAGGGAAATGCAGGGTTTCAGGAATGCTTATGTATTTACTGCTGGTTTGATTAAGAGTATCAGATGGACCTGTTATCAGCTAAATTTCTTTCTACGAGAGTGCTATCTTTTATTTTCACATTACAATGGGTAATCTTGATGTATAGTTAACAGGAAAAATGGCATTTTGCTTGTCATTTAGTTGCATTGAATTAAGAGTTAGAGATAATATCTTAAGGCCAAGTGCTGAGTTTCTGGCAAATTCACCCCAAAATCCGAATAGCATCTCCACACATAAAATATACTCTTTACATTCTGCACACTTGCCTCCTAAAGCATACCTTCTTTCTCAACGTCAACAATTCCATCAATCTACTTGCAGGCTGATGATGGAATCACAGAAGATAACTTAAAAGGAGTGGAGTCTAAATCCCGAGATTTCGAGTTGCCGGCAAAATCACCATCAAAAAGGAAGAACAGGAAGAAAAGTGGGGAGCTCATTGGTGAGAAAGCCTCCCCAAGTTCTGCTGGATCTTCTGTCATCGAGCAGTCTGGTATAAATTCCTTGAAGTTCTTCTCAGGAGTCGTCATTGTGTCTCTCTTCCTTGGTGTCTATCTTGGGAAAAGATACTAACAGAAGTTTTTGGCTAGTTTTCTATTCTCTTCTATTCTCGTCCCCTTAAGAACAAATCATCATTTCAGAAATAATGATGATGATGATGATGATGATGATTGTGCTGATTCCTGGTTAGGAGAGTTTTAGGTCTGGGAATATATTTTATTCTTCCCAATGCTTGAATCATGCAGAGGCTGCTGCATGCTTGAAGGGTGCATGTTCTTTCTTCCAAGTTTTTATTACTATTTTTATGTCAATAGTGAGCAGTAAGCAGTGTTATTTCAGAGTAAGTTTTGGGAGTTATTTGGAGAAATTGAGAGTTGCATGTATCTGTAGTAAGATTCTTGTGTTAATATTGTAATGTGATATTGTGTATGTGGCTTCATTTCTGTTTGTTATGTTGATGTGATAAAAATTGGATTTTTGATTGCCGCCAAGTATACCATATGGTTACTCCATGTTAAGTAATTATCTATCTTGGCAATATAATATAAATGATTGAAGTTGGGCTAAAAAAATTTGTGGTGATAGGTAGTGCTGGAACTAGAAAAACAAATTAATTTTATTATTTAGAGAGGGTTTAAATTAATTTTTTACTATTATAAAAATTAAATTATTGAGAGTATTAATAGGAAGATTTATCTATATATTATATAATTCTTATGCATTTATATATTTCATTTTTATTTATATAATATTTTTTTATATTTAAAATGATATGATATTTAAAAAAAAAGAGTGATGATGATATTTTTAATGTGATATTAAAGATTAGGGTGATATATATATATATATATATATAGATATTGAATTTTAGGTATTAGATATAATTGTAGTTGATAAGATAAAATTTACAGGTGACATCATCTTAAATTTTTTTTATTAGAAAGGCTGTCATATTATTAGTTTATTGTTTTTTTTATTATTTTTAAAAAAATTATGTGGTGGATCTTACTTTAAAAATTATATAATCTTAGGTGTTAGAATTATTATATAAATTTTTTTAAAGTAAAAATATTTTTAATACTTATAATCGCTTTCAAGAAAGTAATATTTTTTATAGTAATTTTATATAATCATCTTTGCTAAAAGTTGAAGTCACCTGAAAAAGAATTTGTTATCTTGATATAGAGCTATAAATGAACTGCTGCTACCTATGCTTGTTGCTAAGTTATAGAAGGTTTGTTTATGTTTTTTTAATTTAAATAATTAAATTAGATTGAATAAATTTTTGATTATGAACACTTATTCATTTTGTTTTATGAACAAAATTAGTTATTATTTAATAAACAACTCTTAAATTATTCATTTTATTATGATTTAATTATTTCTAAATTTGTTTAATCATATTATGTCAATATTTTATAGTTTATGTGCTTCTAAGGTTATTTATATTATTAGAACGATGATGAAAATATTGTGTAAATACTCGGATGTATAAATTAATTTTTATTGTTCTCTGATAATTAAAAGATTTGACCAACCATCCAATGGGAGCTTATTTAACTATGTCAAAATCAAGAGCTCATTTTACTAAATTTTTTTTTTTTAAAAAAATCTTGTTTAGAGTTTGAATGTAACTCTATATTTAAACTATCACATCTTAGCTTTAGATGATTTAATTAATCTTATATTTATATCAGTATTTGCTTGAGATTCGAAGGAGTCGATTAAATAAGATCAATTATTATTTATAAGACATTTTTTTATTAAAACTTTAACTAATCTGCCTTAATTTTGTCTGATTATACAACGCTTTTTTATTTGTTCTTCGAGTATTATAATTTTTTTATTCAAATTCCATATTATTTACGAAAATATAATAAAATATTTCACTATAAATTGATAAGAATTATATTTATTAAAATTATTGCGATATATCATTGCGTTTAGACACGTATTAATCGGTACATAAAATAAAGCCGCCCGCCCGCCCAGCTGTGCCGTTGGACAGGAAGCTTCAGCGCAATGTGTTGAGATTTTTAAGAAAATATATAAGAGAACTTAGAAAATTGTTTAATAAGAAAACTGAGTTTAAATTATTAATAATTTTAAACTATGACAAAAATTGTAGTTTTCTCCTTCGTGGTTTGTTTAGGTATAAATAAGTCGAGTTGAGTTAAAATTATATTAAAATTGAGCTTAACTTGAACATAATTTTTAGCTCGAGCTCGAGCTCGAGCTCGTAAACTAAGCTTGAGCTCTTCTGGTTTGAAAAAAATTGGCTCGAGCTTATTCATTAGCTTGGCTCGTTGGCGAAGGCATCTAAAGAATTTGGCATTTGAAACACTCCCTTTTTTACTCTGCTCTTATTTGAAGGCTGAAATCAAACAAAATTCACTTAATCGGAGATTTAAGATGAAATGTAGGAAAAATAAGATTTATTTGGCTTGGATTTAAGATAACATGGAGGAGAAATGGAATTTACAACCGCCATTTTTGCTGTTCGACAAGCTTTAGGTTAAATCCTGCTTAAATCAGAAAGATAAGATTTATTAGGTTTGACATTTAAGACAGTGGAGGAGAAATGAGATTTTAGTTGTCATTTTTTATGTTTGATAGGATTTAGATTAAGGGTGTGTTTGGCGTGGTGGTGGTGGTGCAGTGTTGTTTCACACCACAGTATCATTTGGACCATTGAGGTCCGCTCATATCTGAAGAATTTGAGGTCAGAAAGTTGTATTTTTCAACCTAATATGGCTCCCTGCAGTAGTGGTCAGAAATTTACATTTTAACTTTTTGAAAAAAAAAAAATTAAAGCCCCAACATAATTTTCTAAGCAATAGATTTTTCTGCAGCACCTTTAGCACTGTTATTTCAGACAATTATAATTATTTCAAATAGATCCTAAATCTTGCTACCAAATAGCCCTCACGTGCGTGCGCATGCGTGTGCGAAAGAGATAGAGAACTTGCCTTTTTTTCTAGAGCCAAGAAGCGGACCTATGGAGCAAAGACGTGTGTGGGCGAAGGCCAACACCTGCATGGGATTAGGAATTTTTGTTGAGTAAATTTGAGCGCCACATCACATGGATTTTGAAATTAGACATTTGATTGACCAAAGATCGGTATTCGAGTAGCTCAACGAGCACTGAGTCGAACCCAATAAAATTTGAGCTCAAACTTGATTATCAAATCAGTTTTAATCTGAGTTAAAACTCATGATTTGACAAACCAAGCTCATGAGTTCTTAAATGAGTCGAGCTCAAGAGCTGGCTCTCACACTTAGACCCCTTTTGGTTCTTAAGAATTCCAAATCATTCAATTTGCAATTTTTTTTTTTGGGATTTACATACATAGCACATCAAACTGAAGTATTTACCTATTCAGCATCTCAAACTCATTATGTACATATATAACATCTTTTCCAATTTGAAGGCCTCAAAAACAGACCCTGCGTATCTCCGTTAACTTCTCCGTTGAAATCAGAATGTATGAGCTCTTCCTTCTCCTCGTTAAGCCCGAGCTCTTCTTTGTCCTTGTGAAGCTCTAACCGAAGCTTCCCCAGTGAGTCATCTTCAAATCCGGAATGTACGAGCTCGTCTTTGTCGTTGTGAAGCCCTAATCAAAGCTGCTCCAGTGAGTTATCTTCCTGAAGCTCGATCTTAGTGGAAGTTGCCTATGTATTTCATCTGCTCGATCGTTTTCAGTCTCTCATACTAACTAATTTCTTGTGAATATGTAATGCCCTCACCTCAGAAACCTTCTGTTAACTTTTCTGAGGAAAATGCATTTCTTGTCTGACTTTCCTCCGTTAACTTCTCCATTGAATCGGAATGTGTGAGCTCATCTTTCTCCTTGTTGTGTGCTAGAAAATCAGTTGCGGTAGAGTGAAAGTTTACGCCTTAACCTTGTTATGAAATCCAGCACACACACAAGTATTTAAAGAGTGAACAAGAAAATTTCAGAATTTTTACATGAAAAACCTCAAAAAGAGGGAAAAAATCACGGGGTCTAGCCTAGTAAAAAACTTCCACTATATATTTGTTTAGGAGTACAAGTTTTCCCGATAACGGGATTACATAATTGCATATGAGAATGACTGACAATGAGAATCCCAAAATCAGACAATATTGATTATAACATTCTAGTGGTAGCATGATGGTGAACACGGAGAACGACCACGATGGAGGTTGTCATGATGAAGACCGACGGAGATTGACGGCAACGAGATCAGTGTCGTTGGGTGGTTGGTAACGCGGGGTGGTTGTAACCGCAATTAAGCTCCGATTATCTGAGGATTTTCTTGTAGCTCTCTCTCTCTTACAAGTGTTAACTTTTGAAAAAAAAAAATTAAAGCCCCAACATAATTTTCTAAGCATTAGATTTTTTGCAGACCTTTAGCATTTTTTACAATTATAATTATTTCAAATAGATCCTAAATCTTGCTACCAAATAGCCCTCACGTGCGTGCGCGTGCGTGTGCGAAAGAGATAGAGAACTTGCCTTTTTTGCTAGAGCCAAGAAGTGGAGCTATGGAGCAAAGACGTGTGTGGGTGAAGGCAAACACCTGCATGGGATTAGGAATTTTTGTGAGTGAATTTGAGCGCCACATCACATGGATTTTGAAATTAGACATTTGATTGACCAAAGATCGGTAGCTCGAGCACTTTCAGTATAAAATTTGAGCTCAAACTTGATTATCAAATCGCTTTAATTGAGTTAAAACTCATGATTTGACAAACCAAGCTCATGAGTTCTTAAATGAGTCAGAGCTCAAGAGCTGGCTCTCTCACTTAGACCCCTTTTGGTTCTTAAAAATTCCAAATCATTCAATTTGCAATTTTTTTTTTTGGAGATTTACATACATAGCACATCAAACTGAAGTATTTATCTATTCAGCACCTCAAACTCATAATGTACATATATAACATCTTTTCCTATTTGAAGGCCTCAAAAACGGGAAAATATTACGTCCGTCCGCGCTTTTCGTCGGACTCAATCGCATTAGCGTGCGCAAAAATGGCAAAAAAATGAAGCGCTATTTTTGGTTTAGCTTCCCGACCAAAGCTGGGGAATGAGTATATGCACGGATAAATTTAAAATATCTTCATTTGGGCATGTATTTTTTATTTGGAAATGAGAGCATGAAAGAGCTATGAAGGAGAATGAATCTAAATGGAGGTTGAGGAAATAAATGTCTCGTAAATAAAATGGATCGAATCTTTTAAGGAGTTGTAATCCTTCATTCATATTTATTTTTCATGATTTTTTGTCTGTTGGAGAAAACATATTCAATGTAATCCTTCGGGGAAAGGTGGTTGTTTGATTAACTTTTCAGTGCTTATTTACATATGCTCTGTAGTGTCTTTGAATATAGGCGATTTTTTTCCGGTTTCACTTCACTTCTGGTTGTTCGATCATGGTAACTAAATCCCAATCAGCAATGATGGTGTGGGTTAGAGAGATTTTTCTCTCTGTACCTCTGTGCCTCTGTACCTCTCTCTCTCATCTTCTGCACTGTGCCTCTGTCCCTCTTGTATGTCTCTGCCTCTGCTATTTCTACCTATACCTCTATACCTTCTATACCTCTGCTTGTATCCCTCTGCTCTACCTTGCCTCTGTATACCTCAGGTTCTGATTTGGTGGTACATTGAATGATTTTTGGGTATTTTTTCTGTACTCTCTGGACTAACTGTACCCTCTATGCTCTCTACTCTCTGTTTCATCTCCTCTATTATCTGGTGCAGACTCTATGTTTTCAGATGAATGTGGTGAATGCAATGCGATGATGAAGTTGTTTTATCTAATTTTTGGGGTATATCTGCGGTTGTATAACCGAAGCTTATGCTTTAATCGTGATTATGCACATCAAACTGCTTGATGTTAGAAAAGACAAGTTATTGGCCAAACTCTAAGAAATTGAAATCGAAAGATTTTCGTGTATGCAGTGGAAAAAACATCCAAACCATATAACAAAATTCAAGAAAAGCGTCGAGTTGTCCAGTGATGATTGATCTGTGGATTTGGAGGAATTGGTAGTTAAAAAATATATAGAGAGCCATAATCATTCAGGCAAATCGGTGATCTGCATCTTCTCGATCAGATCGTTCGATGAAGGCATCAGTTTTGAAGGCGATAGAGGGTGGCATTAGTCGGCAGCGTTATCTAACCGAGGAAGTTGGTGGGGTAGAGAATATTGGATTCACAAAAGAGATGCTTTCAATTTCATCCGGAAAGAAGCGAAGTCCAAGTTACAAGTGGTGATAGCAACAATTAATCAAATTCAAGGAAAGACAAGCGTGGGCGAGATGTTTGCATGGGATGTTAGGTTGATCGTCGATTGCTTGGTGAGTATTTTGGAGCAATGGTATTTTGATTTGATGTGATAATTTTTGATACTAGCTATCAATAAATATAATCTTATGCATTGCCCCACTCGTTGGAGTGAATCATCATTCGGCAAAACGTCTTATTGTAGCCTTTTTTGTCAGACCATCGAGTCATTCACATGGTTATTGACATTTCTTCTTGATGGGTGGCGGCATCCTATAACGATATTCTTGATCAAGATCGCTATGGAAATCGAGAATACTACTGCATCTGGCGTCATAGGTTGATGATGGCATATCTCAAAGAAAGCCCCTCAAGGTCCATTGCTTTAGTAGTAAAGAGAGTTCAAGGGCTATTCTATGCATGAGCAAATGTGACAGAGGATGAGTTTGAGGATGCTTGGTACATGCTAGAGGAGGGCAATTTGCATGATTATGCTTGGCTATCTGAACTTTACAAAATTAAAAATGGTCCATCGATTCAACAAAGATAAATTTTGTATGGGCATCTTGTCAACTCAGTAGTGAGCCACAAATAGCGTGTCATGGTATTTGAAGCCAACAAGTTAGATTGTTTCTTGGGATTGGAGAAGGTGATGGAAACATGAAATGAACATGATGAAGACTTCAAGTGTATATCTCGGCAATTGTTCTGTTGTTAGGGAGTCCAATTCTTAAGCGCTTTGTTTTATCTGAGGAAGCTTTACTCTTGAAGAAGAATTTCGCATGGAGTTGGGGATTATCTTCTTGTCGGATGATAGGCCCATGGGTACTTGGTGAGGAACTTAGAGAGAAGAAGAATGCATCAAAACCCGGATTGTCCACTTTGATGTGTCTACTATGGATATTTCTTGTAGTTGCGATTTGAAATGATGGGCATACTTTTGTACTGCATTAGAGTTCTTAGCGAATGATGTGGGATGATAAGTACCTCATCGGTGGTCTAGCAAAGAGGGACATCTACATCGATGGTTCATCTGAAGGTTTGTACATGGAGAAGCGGCATTATTTTCGGGAACCATATAAGTCGATATGCATATCAAATTAGCTCCGACACGGGTAATAAGATTCGAGGATTACATGCTTGCATCTCTTAGCGACTATCTGAAGTGGACTCAATAAGTGGGAATTCTCCACCGCGTTTGTGGTCGGTTAAGAGGAAGAAGGACCACATCATCATGATAAGGATAAGGACGGTTTGAAGGATCCAATCAAGAGGCGTCCAAAGGGGTGCTCAAAGGCTTATTGGGAGAAATTCAAAAAATCCATAAGTACTTATCCTACTTGCCTCGATGTTTACTTATAGGTTCCTGTAAATATTTAATTCATTATATTTTCTTGTCTTAGAAACAAAGTGAAGTCAGAGTCTGTAGAGCGGGATCGTCAGGTTGCGGCTCACTCTGTTATGCTTTCAGCCTTATTTCACATTGGAGTCAAACATTCATCCATTACTAAGATGTTGTACCATTACTACCGATTTACCGATGTTCATTGATTCGACCTCATCAATCAACCAACAGTACACTTATGATGGATATTATTACGAGACGGCATTTTGATGCATGATATTATCCAAGAAGGCATTTTTTAATTTCATTTTGCTCGTTTTAGTCATAATGCTTGTATTTTTTTCTATTCATTTCATAATTTTAGTAAAGTCTTCTTTTCCTTTTAATCTTACCATTTTTTGCAAGTGAAACTGTAATTTTTTCCTTAATGTCTTCTCAAATTTTTTGTTGTTTTTTTTAGTCAGTTATTTGGTGAAGAATTGTTTAACTCTATTGCCCAGATGAGGTCTAATATTTAATTGTTTTTGTAGGTCTAGTTGTTCATGCCTCTTTTTTCTTCTCTAGAATGATTTTTATGGTTGCTTTGTTCTCTTAAATTGGTATTATTTTTTTAAAGTTAAATAACAAACCTATATGTCATTTTTTCTTGAAGGATGTGTCCAAATTTGTGTTATTAGATGAAATAAGTCATGATCTCCAAAAAAAAAAGAGAGAAAAAAATTGAGATTGTTCCAAGTTAATTTATGAATCTTAGCTGTTTGATTCAATCAATCACAATGATTTAGATTTAATCAATCGCAATGATTTATGATCTTTAAACCACTTCCTTTTATTTCAGTTTTTTGCAGAGTTTATTTATCCAATACTTTTAAATATAAGAAAGTATTGGATAAATAAATCTTTAATTTGCATAAAAATTGTCTATATAAATTTTCATTTTTTTTTTGACAAAAAAATACACACAATTAATGAATTTTGTTGTAATTAGTGGTATTTTAATTATGGATTTACATTACTTTTATATGATCGCTGGAGCATCTTCTTTTCTTTTAATCTTACCATTTTTTTGTTTTAAAATAATCAATAAACAAAAATACTATATATATACTTTATGTTACAATGTATATTAAGTAAAATAAACAGAGAAATTAAGTAATCTCGTTGTATTTTTTGGACTATTTGGCATGTATTTTATTTATTCTATTTATTATTATTATTTTGTTTTATTTATGTTTTGATTTGAAAAAATATATTTTATAGTGATAATTATTTTAAAAATATTAAAAAAAAAATATAAGAATGCGAGAGTCTGAGATACATGCAAATCTCTAAAATTAGTGAGCACCCTCGCAGGTAGGGATTTAGTTACCATGATCACAACTACGAGAAGTGAAACAAAACATGCAGAGGAGTACAAATACCGAAATCTCTAAAATTAGATAGCCACCTTATTGCTTGGTTGGGATTTAGTTACCATGATCGAACAACCACTACTGAAAGTGAAAAAAAAAGCTGGAAAAAAAATCGTCTTCGAAGGCCTCAAATGCAAATGAACATACTAAGTAATGTCGATCTGAGAACAACGAATTATCTACATAAACCTGAAATAACATAATGAATTATCCCTACCTAGAATGTCTGAGAACAACTCAAGCATCCAAATTTTATTTAAGTGTTTTTGAGGAGGCAAAAAAATCGCATAAACAAAGTTCTAAATCTATTCATTTTTGTCCAGGTCCACGGTTGAGCTGGTTAATTGTGCTTCTCGATATTTTTGCCTCCATGTATTTGCAAATGAACATCACATGACCTTATTAATTTGGGGCAGCAACTCACCGTTTCAAGCCATTTCTTGGGTTCTTTGTCAAAATAATGGCGATATCACAGCAGAATTTAATCTGGGGAAGATGGATAAGGTATTAGTTAGATCCCAGGAGAACCATGAAGAGTGCATACCATTTAGTGAGAATGGCTTTATGTGTCGGTTTGGCAATGAGGTAAATGAAAACCACCAAGCTTGATATTACCGACAAAGTGTCCAGTCTTTGATTATGGATGAGTAAAGCATTTCGATACGGATGCACTTATCTACTGATGACATCTTTGAATATACATCTTGCTTTCTTTTAGCCATATATGCATAATCTGCGATGATGCGATAACATCTATAAGTCAAGTCACGGACATACAGAATATCAAGAATGAATTGCAGAACCAGTAATTTTGGAGGAGTAACTCACCCAATGTAAGCATGAAATGTAAAGGAATGGGACATACAATCCACAGGCGGGGAGTACTTCTCGACTGATATCAGACGCATCGGCGTGCATCGGCGGAATCTTGATCCATCGATGTCGTCAATCTGCCCCCTGAAATAATAATATTTCAGTACGAGCGTATCTCCACTGCTCGAAGCGGTTGTTTTGTAATTTATTGGCGAGAGAATTAATAGAAGTAGTTAGAATGATATGACATTTGAATCAAGGAGGAAGATGTCGGGTGACTTACTTGTCACGGTCGAGCACCAGAGGTCTATGAGTTGGAGCATCGGTGAGGCATGCCATCTCTCTGGATGGGAAGTCCAGAATCTTTACTGCCTCTGTAATAATATAATTATTTAAATTAATTGGTAAAAGCTATATCCATTGTCATCTAAAGCTCGAGAATCGGAACTTACCTTACCGGTGGTGCTCCTCCACAACTACGATAGCCTTTGATGGCTCATCGAGGAAATCGGCCGTCCGACCTATTGAAGGGTGAAAGAACAAGCGGTCATCTATTGTATCACATTATTCATGAAATTAATTAATACACTGGCACCTTTCAGGGTGGAGTGAGGAACACCACTCTTGGCGTAGGCTGCGTGGTGGTGAGCGGAGAACATAGCTTTCCTCTTCCTCGTCTGTGCCTTCCTTCCCCGGCGTCTGAGGCGATGAAGGGGATGATGGGTTTGCTGGTGAGCCTCCCCTTGACCCGACTTTGGCCAGACTTCTCAGCAAGACTCCCGGGCTTCCTTATAAAGGTCTCTGAGAAGATACCGGTGGTCTCTCCTCAGGTAGCGATTCCACCCGGGATGGAAGCACTCTTATGTGAGACCCTCGCGAGTGCATGCGTGAATGCCATCCATCTCTCTTCTTTGCATGGTAGGATGCCACAACTTCCCTCAACTCCTCACGCAAATAACATCTATTGCGGATCCTTTGATTGGGGGGGGTAGTAGCGAGGAGAGGGCTAGACACTTGGTTGGGGGAATATCGGGAGAGATATCTGAGGGGAATCGATAGGAGGCGACAATGGTGGACAGCGGATGGGGCTGATGTCGAGCTCTGCTAGGGAAGTTTCATGGGGATGAGAGGATGATTCAAGTAGCGGGTCTCCTCTTGATAAGTCCCTCAGTGTAAAGCGGACACTGTGTTAAGCCAAAGATAGATATATGACAAACAACATAGGTAAATGCATTACTACACGAAATGAATGAACATAACTGTCACATGCACTGGTCTCCTCCCAAATCGTCGAAGGCAACGTCAACTTTATTTTAGGCCAACATCATTATGTCTGAGAAATAAGCGACTAATCTTGTAATGTGCTCAAGGATCTACAACAAAAATTTATCTGGGTTAACTTGCTCACATCAAGTAAAAAAACATAGCGTGAACATACCATAAGAGGGACAAAGCCACTCATGTAGCAGGGTATCGTATCTTTATCTTGTAATGCCATTGAATTGTGACTAAGAAGGCCCAATAAACCCAATTGTACTCGACAAATTTTTTCAATATTATCGTAGGTGTAAATTAAACTCTATAGTGTGGTATCAGAACAAATTTGAAATAAAGAAAGCAAATCTATTTACTGTCAGTTGGTATCATTCGAGCCTTATATCGATTTGTGAACTATCTTTGTGACAATGGATTACGCCATAAAACTTTCTCCCCTTTGTTTGGCATCCCGACATCATCACTACTTCATCCGGGTGAAAGAAATGCGCCCGAGAAAAAAAGGCTTGTCGATGTCCAAATATGGGATAGAGGTTATGGCAGAGTCTTC
Source organism: Cymbidium sinense (assembly GCA_021442155.1). Lineage (NCBI taxonomy): Eukaryota > Viridiplantae > Streptophyta > Magnoliopsida > Asparagales > Orchidaceae > Cymbidium > Cymbidium sinense. The sequence continues at coordinate 11,361,181 of CM038230.1, forward strand.
TTGCTGATCAATCGACAATTGGTTGAATTGACAATATTCGATCACTTCACTAGCGGTACGTAATATTATCAAATGCTCGATGGCACTCGGCTGCATCTAGAGCGTTATCCTTTTTTGCAGAACATCAGAACTTCAAAATAAAGTCAATGAGAATATTAATGACATAATGGATTACGAGCATTAATATCGGGAGGTACGAGTGCAGGAAGTCTGATTCATTTTCTCCAGAAGCTGCAAAATCTCAAGAAAGTATAGAGATGCAGTCTGAGAGTACATTTGCAAAAAAGCATCAAAATTAGCTTCCAAACAACCTCTAAAACTTCCAGCAGCATTGTCTCAAAACCGGACAGACAATCAAGAAAAAATAACCCAAAATCTACTGTATCTCAGGGAGGTGCAGGATGCAGGAGGTACATGCAATTCATTTTCTCCACGTACACACCCAAACCGACACACTTCTTCATAGCAGTTCTAGCCATAGTATGCCCTCTGGAATCGAGAAAGTATAGAGTCTAAATTCTGGAGGGTTGAGGGAGGAATACATTTGCAAATCATCAAAATTAGCTTCCAAACAACCTCTAAACTACTTCCACAAGAAGCGGTAAACATTGTCTCAAAACCAGAGAACAATCAAGAAAAAGCGATGAAATCGTCTCTCCAATATATTGGGAGGTCTGAATTACAGGTCTGAGGAGAGCTGATCAGTGGAATGCAGTACATGTCTCATTCTTGCTGGCAGATGGTAACAGACTGAGAAAACACAACTGGTTTCCCATACAGCTGAAATGCTGCCCTCAGGCGGGAAAAAAAATGGGTGAAAAAATGCAAAATCTCAAGAAAGTATAGAGTCGAGAGGAGGATTAGAGTACATTTGCAAACAAGCATCAAAATTAGCTTCCAATCTAACTACTTCTTAAAGCGATAAACATTGTCTCACCAAATCAAGAAAAATAGCCCAAAATCGCTCTAATATCGGGTCTGGAGGTACAGGCGAGAGGTACATGAGTACGATTCATTTTCTCCCGACACACCCAAATCGGCAAAACACAACATCCCAGGTTATTCATAGCAGTTCTAGCCATAGTATGCCCTCCAAACGGAAAAATGGTGAAAAAAAAATGCAAAATCTCAGAAAGTATAGAATGCAGAGGCAGAGGGGTTCGAGTACATTTGCAAACAACATCAAAATTAACTTCCAAACAACCTCTAATCTACTTCCACGTAACATTGTCTCAAACCGACCAACAATCAAGAAAAAGCCAAATATCTCTAATATCGAGGGAGATCTGCAGTCTGAGGAATGCAGTATGATGAGGAGAAGTGATGCAGTAATTCATTTTTTCACAAAACACACCCAAACCAAAACACAACTTCCCAGGTTATTCATACGGATTCTAGCCATAGTATGCCCTCCAAACGGAAAAATGGGTGAAAAAATGCAAAATCTCAAGAAAGTATAGAGATGCTTGTTGGGTTTGAGAGTGCAGTACAACAATCAACAAAAGCAAAATCGTCTAATATCGAGATGCAGGCGTCTGAGAGAGGTGAGATCTGAAGGTAGCCATATCTTGAAAAAACGCCATAAAGAAACCTAAACACTTCGATGGATTGTAATGGACAAAGGCGAGAAAACCCTAAAATCTTTCAAGTTCAATGCATGAAAATCATAAAAACCTCGAATACCTCAATTTGAAATTATTTAGAAACCTAGTGATCGAGCACGGAGGTGGGTGACGGGGAGCTCGAAATTCTCTTAGTGAAAGCCACATGCAGTATTACGAAAGAATACGAGCAGCAGATATTTTGTTCCCGAGGTTTTAGGCAGGTAAATCGGTCGTCGGGCCGGGCGCTAAACCGAGGAAAATAGTGCCGTTTCCATCTTACGACGTCATTTTTTGGCGCCCATTATTTGTGCCACGCGTCGTAATGCGATTGGAGTCCGCGCGTAAAGTTACGCAGGACTCGGACGTAATATTTTCCCCTCAGCAGACCTGTATCTCGTTAACTTCTCCGTTGAAATCGAATGTATGAGCTCTTCCTTCTCCTTGTGATGCCCGAGCTCTTCTTTGTCCTCAGAAGCTCTAATCAAGCTTCCCGGTGAGTCATCTTCAAATCCGAATGTACGAGCTCGTGTTTGTCGTTAAGATAATCAAAGGCTGCTCCAATGAGTTATCTTCCTGGCTCGATCTTAGTGGAAGTTGCCTATGTATTTCATCTTTCGATCGTTTCGGTCTCATGCTAATTAATTTCTTGTGAATATGTAATGCCCTCACCTCGGCCTTACGTTAACTTTTAGAGGAAAATGCATTTCTTGTCGGACTTTCCTCAGTTAACTTCTCCATTGAGTCAGAATGTGAGCTCAACTTTCTCCTTCTTTGCGTCTTTGAAAATGATTGCGGTAGAATAAAATTCACTTAGCCTTGTTGTGAAATCCAACACACACATAAGTATTTAAAGAGTGAACAAGAAAACTCCAGAATTTTTACGTGAAAAATCTCAAAAATAGGGAAAAAATCACGGGACATAGCCTAGTAAAAAGCTTCCACTATATATTTGTTTTGGAGTACAAGTTTTCCCGATAACGGGATTACATAATTGTATATGAGAAGGGCTGACAATGGAAATCCTAAAATCAGAACAACAAAACCATATGGTCATGTTGAGGTTATGCTGATTCTTGATGGTAGCAGAATGATGGTGAACGTGAGGCTTGACAATGAAAGGTGCGTCATGATGGAGGCCAGAGATTAACGTGAGGATCGTGGCCAGCGGCGGCGTGGTTGTTAACCAACGGGGTGGTCGGCGTCCAGTGGTATTTCTGATTATGCACGGAGAATTTTTAAGCTTTAGAGCTCTCTCCTCTCTCTTGCTTGGCCCCCCCCTCATATGAAGAATGAGGGTCTATTTATAGATTGGAGGAGTGACGTCTCTGTAAATACATGGAAAATCCGAACCACTCTTCTCCATCGGATGACTCAAAATGATTCCTTTGATCATTTGAAGTATTTTAAGTATTTGAATGCTCAAATGAAGTCAGAATTATGAGATCTTGGGCTCATTAGATCCAGCTTCGACGCCGATTTGACTATATAAACACTCCATGTTTGAGAGCTATTTAGGATTTAAGCGATATCCCAGAATTTCCAAGGATATTTTAAGTGCTTGATCTCGACCAGCTTCAACTTCGGATCAGCTTGCTTTTAGCATCAAGATTCGTGCTTCGACTAGTAGTATTTTAAGTGTCATATCAGTTGTTTTCTTATTCATTCTTTAAATACCTGTGTGTGTGCTGGGTTTCACAACAAGGCTAAGGCTTAAACTTTCACTCTATCGCAACTGATTTTCTAGCACGCAACAGTTTGACGCCATATGTGAGAACTGATTCCCATTATTTCATCTTGTATGACGACTAAGTTTCTCAACAAGATCAAAACTATCATCGAGGTAGAGCATTTTAAGCTTTTAAAGAGCGCAAGCGAAGAATAAAGATTCATCAAACTTCATTCATTCAAATTTTGTCGAAAACTGGGGGGCAACTCTTAATCTCAGAAGATCGCCCCTGTTAATATGTTAAGCATATAATCGATTACCATCCCAAGGAACAAGTCAAAGTTGGAGGAGATTTCAACATTAAGAGGAGATATAGCTTTGCAAATTATGATTTTCCAATTATACTCATGGAAAAACAAGACCAAGGTTAAGGAGCAATTTTGGCCACAACCACAAACGGATGTTTTGATTCGACCTCTATAAGTGTTAACGCCATCGAGCAAAACTCGACAAACAACCAGATAGGTCAAAAGGTCCTTGGTGGACTTCCCACACTCATCCATAAAACGCCATCTGGATAACACCTTGACAAACAACCCTGGATAGGTCAAAATCCTCGCAGATTCAATTCGACCTCTTCCATAAGGTTAACGCCATGTACACTCGACAAACAATTTTGATAGCCAAAAATCCTTAGGATTCAATTGATCTCTTCCATGTGTTAACGCATCGTAACACCGACAAACAACCCTGGATAGTCAAAATTCTCACCGATAATTCAACCTCTTCCACGTGTTAACGCCATCGAGCAAAGACTTCGACAAACAACCTGATAGGTCAGGTTCTGGACTTCCCACGCTTTTCCACACAGTTAACGCCATCGTAACACTCAAAAAATAACCTGGATGGGTCAAAATTCTCGGATTCAATTCAACCTCTTCCACGTTAATGTCATCGTAACACTCGATAAACAACGTCGGATGGATCAAAATCGCCGGATTCAATCAACCTCTTCCATAGCACGCTATTGAGTCACACTTTGACAAACAACCTGATAAGTCAAAATCATCACTGCGCCGGCCACCGTCTAATTGTTGACATCACGCTACCATCGCCGGCCATCTCCGACGGTTAGACATCGCACCGCCGGCTACCGCGCCATATCGCCATCTCCTGCCACCATTATCTGGTTATCTCACATGTGATTCGCGCGCAATTGCTGACCACTGCGCTTCGCTGGCCGCTAACCACATTGCCACCATCCGATCTTCGCCGGTTACCGCTACCATCTCCCGCTCTCTTAACCACTATCGTTGCACCATATTCGCTGACATTGACGCTGTACGCTGCCATGGATTCACTATTATTGCATCGCATTCTTCTGCTGGCCACGGTATCACTGCTGCACCACCATCGATCACCATCACATTACTGCTGCCGAATTATCGCTGGCCATCCGACGGTCGATTATCGTGCCGGTTACCGCTGGCCATTATTGCAGCATCTCTCGCTGGCTTACTACATCATCGTTTTATCTCGCTGATTACTTACTTGCTGGCCGACAAATTTGCCGCGCGATCACGCGCCGGCATCAGTAACCATCTCGATCTTCGCTGAATTACCATCGTTGCCGGTATCTCGGCTGGATCGACGCGGTTGCGTTGACAATTGCCGATGGCTGCTAATTCTCCGGCTGATTATCACTGCTGCTAATCACTGCGTTGATTACCTCGCTGAATTATCGGCTGCCATTCTCCGATGCCAAGACCATTATCGCTGGCTACCGCTGCCACTATCGCTGACCATTCGATTACCACTATCGCTGGTCTCGCTGACCACTGACGCTATATCGTTGCCATTGCTGCTGTTGTTGCTGTTGACCACTTGGCCGCTTAATCACTGTCTGACCATCTTCGCATCTGGTGAGCACCATCGCCGGTTATCCACATCGACTACTGACGCTATTGTTGCTGTTGCTGACCATTGCCGCTATTATTTATTGACACCTTGCTGGCCAACACCACTCGCCTGGCTACGGTTATCACTGTTGCTGGTCGCCACTGTTTATTACTGCTGTATCACTTTACCATCTGCTTAACTACTGGTAATTTTGTTACCGCTGCTTAACTACTGCTGCTGGTCCGCTGCTTAATCTACTGTTGCGTATTATCGCTGCCGAATTATCACCGCCATCTTCCGCTGGCTACTACATGCTGCCGGTTACCAGAGAGACGATCACTGATCTTCGCTGGTTACACTATTGCTTGCTATTATCTCCTGGATTACTGCCGCTAGCCATTGTTGACTATTGCGTTGGTTTCGCTGACCACCTCTGGCTAACTACTATCATCACTGCTTAACTATCGCCGGCATCTTCATGGTTATCATCGTTCGTTTATTATCTCGCCATACTGACGCTTAACTAGCCGACATGCGCGCATTGCTGCTGACTACCCTGCTGGCCGCTAACCACGCTGCTGGTTACTCTCCGCGGATACTGCCGCTGCCACCATTGATCATTCATCACCTGGTTACCACATCATCGCTGGTTATCTCTGCTGACTATCGCCGCTGTTGCTGCTGACCACGCTCGCTAACCACTGCTGCGCCATACTACTGTTGCCACCATCGCATATCCGGCGGTTACCATCATCATTGGTTATCTGCTTGCCGTATCGCTGCCGACCACCGACGCACCAGATATCACCGCTAACCTCGGTTGTCATCGCTGATGATCACCTCAACCCGGTGGTCCGACGAGGTCTGAACACCTCTTTCGAGAGAAACTGGAGCTGCAGAACTATGGGTCTTGATCACCTCAATGACCTCCTCTTAAGAAGAAGAGGACACTCAAGTATATGAAAGTGCCTTCTCCCTTAGGGGTTTTAGACTATGGGGCAAAAAGGTCAAACCCAAAACCGCAAAACCCGCTCAAACCGCAAAACGGGTCAAAACGGACAAAAAATCCTCATGGGCCCACTCGCTTACGACTGCTGTCTGCGACCGAACTCTCGGTCATGAACAAGAACATGCACCCACGCTCATGATCAGAATCAAGACAACCCACGCCGCCTGTTTCAACTCAGACCTCCACCTCCCATATTCGCACACTAACCCCTAGCCAAGCCGACAGGGAGCGCCTGGGGCTGGGAATCGCCCGAATGGGTTCATAACTCAAATCTACCGATCCACATACATTCGCTCGCCTGCCGTGATCATAATCTTGTGCTTCCATGAAGATCTGTTTCTTAAAATGTATGATTGATGGACCCGCAGATTTCATTGAAGAATGTGCTATTTTCAAGTATTTGACGTATATATTTTTGAATGATTGAAATAATGTCATCCAAAAATAGGGGGATAACTGATATGACACTTAAAATACTACTACAAGACAAATCTAAGCAAGTCGATCCAAGTTGAAACTGGTCGAGATCAAGCACTTAAAATATCTTTGGAAACTTTGGGATATCCGTTAAATCCCTAAATAGCTCTCAAACATGGATTGTTTATAGTCAAGTCGAGCGTCTCGACGAGCCGGATCTAACGAGCCCAAGATCTCATAATTCTGACTTCATTTGAAATACTTAAAATACATCAAATGATCAAAAGAATCATTTTGAGCCGTCCGATGGAGAGGAGTGGTTCAGATTTTCTATGTATTCTGAGACGCCACCTCCAATCTATAAATACCTCATTCTTCATAAGCAAAGAGAGAGGAGAGAGCTCTAAAGCTTGAAAATCCTCCGTGCATAATCGTTACCTCGACGGTCGCCGACCACCCCTGTTGGTTGTCAACCACCGCCGCCACCGATCCTCGCCATCAATCTCCGTTTTCCATCCGACGACCTCCATCGCCGTCGTTTCTCCGCTATTCACCATCATTCGCTACACTAGAATCTACAACTGAACGTGACTATATATGTTGTTGTCGATTTTGTGATTCCATTGTTAGCCATTCTCATAATTATGTAATCTATCGGAAAAACAAATATATAATGGAAATTTTTTTGTGATTTTTCCCTCTTTTCGAGATTTTCCACGTAAAATTAAGTTTTCTTGTTCACTTTTAAATATGTATGCTGATTTCACAACAGCGATAAATTTTCACCGCAATCGATTTTCTAGCACGCAACACTCCTTGTGAAGCCGTAATCAAAGCTGCCCTAGCGAGTCATCTTTACGAAGCTTGGACCACACAGAGCTGCGACGTTTTTTCCACCAACTATGCTGGTGTTACAGTATAATAGAGGAAGCAGCTACCGTGAATTTGTTGTGGGAATCGGATAGTTGCAAAAAATGTTCGAATAATAAAGACTTCAGCTTTAGTTGTGACCTTGAATATGTAAACAGAACAATTCACACGGCAGCTGCTTCCTTAATATTGCAACCGACATAATCGGTGGTGGAAGAATCGTTCCAGCTCACACCTACAGATTGCTGTTTTTTATTTGCTTTATATTGCTGACTTCACCAGAATATTTCAATGTGTAAACAAAACAATTCTGAAGGTGATAACATGAATTGTTTTGCTGATTGTTTTGTGTATAGATTTATTGTTTTGCTTTATATTGCTGATCCATGAATCTATAAACAGAAGAATTTGTATATAGATAGTGTAGTAAGCTGTTGTGTTACTTTTACTATCCCAAAAGGTGCTAAGCTGTGGTGGTAATAATGTGATGTAAGAACACACAAGTCCATAAATACTCATTTTTAGAAATACTATGTCTTTTTTTGGGTAAGCTTATGCAACATAATTATAATTCAATAGGTTTATATTATTGAAGATAAGCACAAACCAGCCCTCAACTTCCAAGGGTGTTCGACTTCGCAAAGTTTATTGTGACTACAACTTACAGTGTACCGTGTATACCACTCAAAAAGGTGTCAATCGCGGAATAAAATTTTATAGATGCTCCCAAAATTGAACGGAACATGATTGTAACTACTTCAGATGGATAGACGAAGTTGACAATGCAGTATTGGGCATGGACTATGTAGAAAGAGCATCGTTTGATGACATCAGCAAGAGAAATTTTGAAGATCTAAAGCTATTGATCAAAATCTCGATTGCATTCCAAGTTGTAGTAGTCGTGATACTTCTGATGTTATTTTTTTTTTTCGTTATCAAGATGTTAATCTATTTTAGAATATGTACTTTGTAATTAAGACTTTATTATTATTTATGTAGTTTTAAAATATTTTGTTAAGTTCTTGAGCAATTTTGAGTTAATTAGTTGTATGTTGTTTTAATTGATTCTACATCTTCTATCAAGTTTTCAGAAATATGCAATCTTTGAGAAATTAATTTTATGTTTTCTCCTTCAGCACTTATGTTCCCTTCTTCTCACCTAATTTATAATCAACAATTTTTTAGAGGGGAGAGAACATCTAAAATTTGAAAATTATTAACTAATTTATAATTGAAGTTCAATATTTGAACTCAAAGTTCAGTGTATGATCACATGGAGAGTGGGGAAGCCTGCTTTTAATGTTCTTCATTCAGCTTTTATGGGGCCTAGGAGATAGAGACTATTCAATCAACAGAAAACAATTATGAGTTTTTTGTGGTGAAGTAGCTTGCTGATTTTGAAGAAAGGATGATAAAGATAACACAAAATGTGTTGGAGCAGGTTTTGTGGTAAGAAGAAGGCCTTTAGTGACCAAAGAAGAGCAAGCAAGAGGAGCAAGAGGAGCAAGAAGAGAAAGTAAGAGAAGCAAGAGTTGAAGAACGCTTTCTCTAGAAAGATTATAATTCAGCTATGAAAGCTGTAAGAGATCAACAATGAAGGCTTATAATTTTTTATCAGGAAGAAAAATAGATTGAATTAGCTCATAGTCTCAAGCATTCATGTACTTATTATTACAGAGCTGAATTATGTAATCCAAAATATGAATTAAAATTTGAATGCATAATAATATTATCCAAGCATGTTCAATGCTACAAGGTTATCACAAAAAATAAAACAGAATGGATGAGCATCATTATCACATATTTGCTAATTTGCAAGAAAAAAACTTTGATACTACCTCGAGATGTTCTGAAAGTATCTTAAACTGTATGTTCTTAAGTAACCTAACAGATTGTAGATAATTTATCCTGCACTTTATTGCCAATACTTCATAAAACTTCAGATTTAGCTTACAGATTATTTCTTCTAGGATTTCTTAACCACAATTCATAAGCATGCTTTTAAACATATACAGGGAACATGCAAGTTGTTATGCTGCCTCAAAATACCTGTATTTTTCCAGTTATTGAGAAGAAAAACATGGTCAGCAATCAGTATCCAGCCTACTAGCCGCTGTTTAATCTATGTTATACTTAGTGTCATTTCTCCGATATACTTGTTTCAGAATACTCCTGCAGTTAGATACTTCAAACTTGGACCCCTAATTGCCATAGACTATCAAAGTAATATAAACCCTTTTAATCATGTAATTTTTACACTAAAGCATACTGCCATCCTAATGACTCATACTCTGTTTTTGAAATTAGGCGTTCTGATGGCCAAGAAAACAGGTTATTTACTGTTGTTGGTTTTAACTAAAAAAAATCATAAAATAATGTCAAATAGAAGAAGCTGGAAACATTATTCAACGTTCCATATATAGTTCAGTACTTCCACCATTTAAATTCAATAAACTGTTTACTATTTGGAAACCATAATAATTGAATTAGAAAAAACTGCGCTTCAAAAGTAATAAAAAGTAGGAAAATTTAGAGCTTAGGTAGATCCAAAGACAACATAAGTAGACATAAGATAAGGTAGATCTACAAATAAAAGAAGGATCTAGAAATAAAAGGCAGACCTAAGAGACGATATATTTCATTTTTCATATGGCTTGTAAAGCTGATATTTTCTGTAGAGACATCATTTTCTGCTATGGAGCATAGTAAGAAGAGTTGGTGAATACTGGAATTGACGACGAAGACATCAACTGCAAGGGGGTTTTGCTGTTATAGATGCTGTTATAGATGCAGCTGCTATGTGCTATTATAGACCTAGAGGAAGACTAAATCATCAAAATACAACACTTGTGTTGTTACAAATGCAGCTGCGAAGGTGTTGCTGTTACAGATGCTGCTGCTATGCGCTGCTATAGGGGGTTTTGTTGTTCAGAAATTGATAAAATACAACACCTATATTCAACTTTGGAAGTGATAATAGTCTACAGAAAGAAATTGGTACCATTGTGCATTTCAGAAATTGCTTACAACTTCAGTGACCACATTTTCAAAATACCAAAAATGTACCAAAACTATCAAACTATAGTTCCAAAAAAAAAGTTGATATTTCACAATCAACTATCAAAAAATCCAGCCTAACAAAACACTTTAGGCAACTGTCGCACGTCTCACCGGTAGTTTATCTCGTGCACCATGATTAGAACTTGAAAATTCAGGAATGCAAACACTGTTCTGTTCTTCTTCTTGCTGAGAGCTTGTTTGGCTCAATGGAATTTTGCAACTTGTCTTATGGTGACCCCACAATCCGCAACGACCGCACTTGTGTATGTTATTTGATTTTTTGGGGTTGTTCTCTAAAAAATTTTTAATTCTTCTCTTTTTTGGTCTTCCTCTAGGTCTCAAAGTGTTTGGAACACCAACGGGCATGACATTTTCAACCACACTCCATTGTTCCTTTCTTGGAAGAGTTGCTATAGGGCCTTCGTATGCCATTCGATACCTACAAATAAAATAACAATGATATATTATCATATATTTTCAAAATATATTTTGATTAAAAATAGAGATTAACCTAATGACATAGTAGGATTTGTCAACATAAATGTGCCAAAGTGGAAGCTCCTTCATGCCAATAAATGCAGCAGCATGAACACATGGCAGCCTGCTTAATT